>CM067351.1:4603925-4708925 GCA_034190875.2 Urechis unicinctus | reverse complement strand
TATGTATAATGAATTTGATCTATGAAACGCATATGATACTAACCATTGCATCAAAAAAGCATGTTAGTTCATTATTAATATGATCTGACCATCAATGCTTTCTTCAAAGTTTTTATAGCATGGATAAGTAACCTATAGAAACCATTGTGTGATTACCACTCTATTATTTCTCATATAAACCTATAACATACATTTGCATTCCCACTAGATTTGGAAGCTATCTAGGCGTGTACGTCACGAACTATTCGATGCCATAATCTCTAATTATTATCTAGTAAATACAGGGATACCAGCGTTGCAGAATATTAGTCTAGCGTATCAAGAACATCATATCTTCTCTTTGGTTTTATTAAGTAATTCACTGGCGCCGTCTATCTGTGAAATCGTGAGCATAGCCGTGATGTTTAAGGACATACATTCTATCGTGTTTCAAATTTCCGGTTTATACGCGGAACTGTGGGTTGGTGTGCTTCTGCGGCTGCGCATACCTTGAAAATTGTTACTGTTAGTCTTGTCGATAGCAGACATTGAAAAGATCTGTATGAATGATAATGCACGAATCGCACAAGAGGTGAGGCCACTGCAGCGACATTATAACCGTGGCAGCCATAAAGATTACGTCCAAAGAAATTCATCAGTGGGATGAGGTGATTCACATTCCAAACTTTATTGGAGAATATTTCAGGGTTTTTTTCTGCCTTACTATGTTATCATAATAAAAGAACTATCATTGAAACATAAACATCACTTAGCATGCGTTAGACATGAATTGTGTGAATTTAATAAAATAAAATAAATATAGTTATACGTAGAAGATGAATTTAAAACTATATAACACACTAATTGCATCTTACAACACGAAATATCAAAGTTCAGTCTGGACTGGTATGTTCTCATTTATATATTGTAACCTCAAGCGCTACGATGGGTGTGCTGTTCACAAATGAAAATATTCACTACATAGCAAGTCTGAGCGAGCCCTCGTAATCCACATACTGTAAACATTCAGGCGCAATCCTTGCACGATCACCTGCATGTCAAACGATGAATTCCATGCGCCGGAGTAACATGTGCCTTAGACGGTCAGTATTGGCGAGTCGTTCTGCATTCCCATCACGCATCTCATGAAGACAAATTACTATACGCAAGCATGTACCAAATTACAAATATCCTATGGTTTGGTTACTTTTCATTAATTCTGCATATACTGCTTTCTCCACGACGGCTGGCTCCTACAATTTTCCAACAACAACATTCCATGCCGCTAGTGTAAAATTTGTGATGCTACTAACACGACGAATACTCTTTGATAAACACTGTAAGTACTGTGATTTGCCAACAACAATGTCTCCAGATCCTGAAAATCAGGACAAAATTTAAGTTAGCAGGACGAAAGTATAGATTAAGTAAACAGCTAACTTTTATGTGCTAATCCAAGCAGTTTTACTGGTTAAGGAATTTTGGAAACCAATGTTGCATTATACCAATGTTGCTTAGTTAATCTAATTTGATTCAAGAGGAATGAATTTTAGCTTATTAATAACTTTTTCTAATGCTTTGGTTGATGGGATTTCATTAGAGGAATGAATTTCTAGATAACATTGCGCTTAACGTCAGCTCCAATTTGGATGTCGCTCTTCTCCACTGCTTAAGGTTACTGTGGGGGGCAACCTCTCATAAATAAGGTAGGAACAGCAGTTTAGAGAATATTCCTGGAATATTTGTACCCATATCCGAGAGCATCTCTCATTGCGAGTGCCTGTTCAAAATATTCAGGCTCTAAATGCACGCTTCGCAAAACGAGTAGGTTTTCGGCTTCGGCTTGGGTAAATCTGTACGCCGCGCTTGAGATATCAATAGTTACGCCTTGTCTTCTCCCGAGAAACAATGATTAACCAGACGCTTCCTGAAGAAAAGTTCGAAATGTTCGCCGAAGAACGTTATATATCTCTTTTATTATTCATTTGAGGCAAAAAATTCTAACACCATTCTATCCTATGTGTTTGCTCAGCCGAAGAGCAATTTAAGGTGTCATAGACACTTTAATATAAATGCCGATCAGCGTTACTATGTTTATTTAATTCCAGTTTTGTCGACTTTTTCGAGTTAAATAAATAAAATCAATGGTGGCATCTGTATATCTGCTTCCATTTAACAATGCAGCCAGATTCATGCATCAATTTAGGTCTGAGCATTAGCTATATGTAGCAGAGATGTTAATGACCCGCTGAAGAGCTTTAAGTAAACGCATGCCTTTATTTGACTTATTTGATGGGATTTGATAAGTCAGTGTGTAGGACTCATTGCGTATACATATTCACGAGAGTTGTAGGGTCCCAAGATAATTTAATGAGTTAACCCATGGATGTCGCCCATATAACTCATTGAGCAATTTTGTGCCTCGTTCATAACTCCATCATCTTTTACCTATTCTGTGCAAATCACGCATACTACCAACTAGAAAGCTTTCAATAGAGCGCCAGAGTAATCCCCATACCCAAGGGTCAATTGGATCCCTCAGGGAGCAATCTATTCTTAATACGACTAAAAGGAAAAGACGCATATTCATTCATTTAAGATAAATTATTTATGTCCCAGCAAAGCAGCTTTGATCATGTTTGCCTGTACGAGGCCGAATGTGTGAGAGTTGCTTATTGAGTAGCATTACATGCATACGCACGTAAATTTGCTAAGACGACAAAGCCGCTTGAGTGCAATAACATCGATAACGCCAGATAACAGACATATATGAAGTCAGATATTCCAGGTTGGCCTAAAGGCGTAGAAAATAAACACGTTATCACTCACTATCCATAAGAAGACCAATCAAAGCTCACAACGAGCACATTATATCTCTGGAAACATTTGAGTACAATCTGTGTGGCTTATACTCTAATGACCGGAATAAAGCTGTTCAAACGTTTAGGCTTATTCTACTACTTTGTTCAAGAATATCCGCCTTATTTAGCAAGCGGTACATTACTATGCGTAGAACGGCGTCAATCAATTATTTCAGACTTTGTCCTATGGCATCTTTAGCGCCTTGTATCGCCGCCTCAAATGCACTGCAGTGTACTCCAACAACTGCTTGTGTACTCATGCTGATTGATGCTCATGTGGAGTTGTTGTCCATGATGCGGCTGTTAATGAATGTGTCACAGTCTATAATAATGTGCCGGAGTTTCGTGTTCAACAATGAATATATAAAATCGATATCAGATATCATATTGTCAATAAGATATAAAATGTTTGCCTCAAACACAATGACGCGTACGCAGTTGAATTGAATTTGCTACTCAACGTAGAGCTTGTGCCATTATTGGCATGCAATAAGTTGTCACTTATGTATGACCCTAGAATCAAGACCTAGGTAAAGGTACAAATCAAGCCTCCGTGGAGAATCAGAACGACATCGCCACACAAGGCATGTTGAAGGGCAAGTTTGGCAATAAATAATCGTATATTGATCAATTAGTAACCTGCTGCCAGATTGGCTTGGCATGGACGTTTTTGGCATGCTTTCAGAGTATTTTATCAAAACCAATTGAAGCAAACGATAGAATGCTTATCTATTAATAACCTGCAATGCACCAAAATGCGGAAGACACTGCGAAACAAAGTGCAATTGCAAGTGTGGTTTGTCTTCAATTGAGCAAAACAATGCTGGAGATACGGTGCATATGCATAAAAATTTGTCTTTCTCTCTAAGGTCTAATACTGCTTTAACAAATGATGCAACACCATTATGAAAAGTATTCCCCCTTTTTTGCGTGTAGACAAGCACCAAGCCAGAACTTCCGGCAAAAGTTGACTTTTACAATGTGACCTATGACAGAAGAAACGACAGATTTGTTGTAGAGTAAGGTCGCAATAACGAAACTGGCTCAATTAATCACATGATTTAATTGTTGTTGCTGTACACTTATGCCGGCTTTCTTGTTATATATGGAGATCAGCTGAAACACGATAACAGCCCAAAAGGACCTAACAAATCAAGCCTAATTAGAAGATTCTAGATAACGATGCACATCCTACTGCTGTATTCGTAGTGCTAATCATGTGAGTTACCCTGAACTCGCGTATCACCATCAACATATCTCGATTCTTCTGCTTGGTAGCATCCTATGCAGTTTCCGAGCCAAGACCAGATCCTTAAGCAGGCATCAATGTAATCCAGTGTCTATATGTAAATTACAAGGATGATCACTATAGTAGAAAATGAAGTCAAGTCCCTTATATATCCAGCGTAAATATGAGCTGACCCAAACCACGCATAACGTGTTTAATCGCGCTTAGGAAGTAGCCTGGACCGCGCTGGTCAACGCGCATTTTGGTGTGAGTAATATAAATTAACACGGAAAAGGGCAATAATGATGGTGCACCCGGTACAAACACGAAGGGGCAAAATAAATTAACACTACAAAGCTAATGATGCAGGTGTGTTATCGTGCCTTGCGTGGCAAGATCGCATCATAGCTTGATGCTTATAATATTACCAATAGACAATGGATTAAGTTGTGGTCATATCAATCGTTTTTACTTCCGCTGTTGATAAGGAATGACAATGATACGATCGCTCTTGATCGATGCTTAGATTGATTTATTTAACACGGGTCACAAAGAGATGAATGGCAAATATGCATACCCCTAGTCACCTAACATAATGCACTTTCCAATAGGTGTTCTGGGCATTTTAAAGCATCATGATAAACAAACAGAACAGAGCTACTATGCATTTGTAAATTTTGCCAGATATTCCATGTGCCGAAAACGTCATACTATCTAAGTATATCTTTAGGGATGGCAAACTTCCTTGATGCAATTATAACATATATGGTATAGGTGGGACTAAACAAGCGCACACAATTTTGCAGCACGAGGATTGAAAGCATTCTATTCGCGGGACATTGATTGCATATTTCACATTTTTTCCAGATGCAAAACAAAACCGAAGCAGCTGAATGCAGGACGCTTATCTGCTTATAAATAAGCAGTGCAGAGAGACAAACGAGTTCCTGATTCATCAAAAGTTATCAATGGAAGAATGCTTTATACTGACTTGGATCTCTCACTATCTTATGGGGCCGTCACACCATGCCGTTCTGGTCGACGTTCTCTGAACATTTCTATCGTTCCATTTTTGAGCATTCTAGAATGAGAAGGACACATCTTACTTGTGATTAACGTGTGCCTAATGCATGACTAGCGTGTAACAGCGACCACATAAGATACCGCTGAAAACCATTAGCGTGTGCTAACGTGCCGCTGGCGCGCGACGAACTATTTGTCAACGTTAGACGAGCGTGTTGAGCGTGTGACTATACTTTCAAAACAGTCTGCTATGTCAAAATATTCAGCAGAGTCAGATAACTTGCTAATGGGCTTTAATTGCTGCTTAACACATAGCAATGCAACTACTATTGCGTTGTAATGATTGTAATGTAATCTATTCAATGATGACACTACTATACATGATTGTGCGCATCATATTCGTGTGGTTATCAATGCTTTGTATGCGTTACCTTATAAAACTACAGCAACGCTCTCTAAAGGGCGTTTTTCTCTGCATAGTTCAATATATTTATCAGTATTTAACCTTCTGCTGTAATCTGCTGCCACTCAGCGAAATCATCTAACTTACTCCCTCTCTCGCATATTCATAAGTTTCTTGGGTCAGATTTTGCTTTCCCTTTCAATATGCGTACCGGTTTATGACATCTACGGGGAACTTGCATTTTTAATACATAACTTTTGTTTTTCATTTTCTAGTGTGCGGTTTTGCGCTGTTTGCTGAACAATTTGCAAGGCAAACTATTCATTATGTGTCTGCTTGCAAAACATTGATGAACGGTTTAACATGTGGCAAGTGATGTATTAATGGAAAACGCATTCAATGACCTTGTGCAGGATACGATATTCGGACCTTAAAGCCAGTAATTACTTTCTGACAGATGTTCTTGACCTGTGTTTGCTTAACGAAATCGCCACATATAAATGGGTTGCTTTCGTCTCATTGATAAAAAACTATACGTATGAGATTGTGTAAAACATGACGGATGCTTGCAAAAATGTTAAGCTGTGTCAGTAGCAAATAGTGTTTGCAGCATAAAGCCGAATGTCATTATAAATGAATCTTGGTACGCTTAACACTTTATATGATTTGTAACGCGGGATACCAACCATCACTACACTTGTTACATTGTAAGGCATGAAGGCACAGACTTAATGCGGTGTAATTCTTTACCAAATCTATTAACAATTATAACGTATTTGGCCAAATCAACCAACGGAATTTAATCAATATAGATTAACGCATCGCCGCCAAATTATACAAAAGGAAATAATACTGTCTGTAATATGGCCATCGACATACACAACGACTGAACCATGATTGTTGGTGCAAACATAATATACACATTATCAAAGAACGACTCAGTATGGGCTGATAGGATGACTTATTTTTACCATAAGTACTACAATTAGTTGTATTAGTTATCTGTATGAACCAATAGTGAATATTTGGCATTTGCTTTATAGGCCAGCATATCAATCAAATTCATTTCCACTTTCCCGTCACATATTGAGGAGCTCACCAAGACAAAACGGCTACCTGATGATTCAATATGGCTATAAGGGCAGAACTAGTACACCTATTTTGTTTTGCTTTATGCCTATTAAAGTCACTAGGACCTTTTCGTGCATTCCAATTGGTTAAAGGCTTGCCAACGGTCTTTTGAAAGATGAATCGATCAGGGAAGGTTCAGTATGATGGTTCATATCACATACATGGCAAGGTATACCCTTTATTTGCAAAATAATAAATAGGACTACAACAACGATATCGTTCTAAGGCACGACGAAACAATTAGCGGTTAATGCTTGTTTATAAAGGGTGCTCACGAACGTTAATCAATCATTATAATCTGTAAGACAGCCCTGGACGAGTACATGGTTTGTGTATGGTCCCAACATCCGAACATAATAAAGTTTTTAAAGCAGCAGCACGTGTCATTTTTGAACGTTGTGCTATGCGTCTGTGATAGAAACTGTGCTTCACGTAAGCAAGCAGAGGACATCCTGTCATCTGATACCATGGATATCATGCTTTCATGCGAGGACCAAAATCAATATTTATCGTCTGGATTAATAGGTTGGTTCAGTTAAGCTCGGGAAATTTTATTGGATTTGTTGAGTGATGTTGATTGAAAGGGTGTCAATGCCAAGAAGGCCGTTTGGTCCATAGACGCCTTGTTCTGGAAGATACAATTGCTTAGGTGTTGGGAAATCCTGTTAAAATGTTACTAAAATTAAACTTTTCCGTGTTTATCGACAGTTTAAGTATTAGAGCAAATTGACATAACCGCGGTAGTTCTTTCACAAGGTTCGGGAGGAGTTGATTTGCTGCGGATGCTTTGTTGGTCGACATTCGCCGTGGTTTAATGGTTTCATGTTTATCGTTCCCACGCTCTCGCCGTTAGGTAATCTTACTGGCCATTTGGAACGTGGAATTTCGTCAGTGAATGCTGATACAAAGTAATAGCTAGTCAAGTTTTCCTTTTCTTTGTATTATAAAATACGAGATTAGTCTCGTACCCAAATGCAAACTCTCAACTAAAACATATGTAAGATGTAACCGACGCACAGCTGTCTAAACTCTGCCAGTGCCAGTCTCTGCTACTTAGCAAAGTTATTGATTACGGTTATTCGAGATATCTCAATCCCCAAGTCAGATGCGTTTTATTGCTATCAATGTTGCAAAGAAACTGACAGGTTGATAAAAATCATGGCTGATCACAGCTGATAGAACGAACGCTGAGGAGTAAAAGTTTCGTTCCGCCTCTCCCTTCAAACATATTATTTTCACCATTAACACAGCTGTATTTTGCTCCATATGAACACAAATTCATTGTCTTGCGCATCATAACAAGGACTTATGCAACTCAAAATGCTGCGCTATTTATTAGTCAATCGTACAAAGTTATTGAAGATGGTCTACATGTGATATGCTAGATATGTTACATACATGGTCGCCGACGCATTCCGGTAGTGACGATTGCAATTGTTGAACATTTGCTCTTGCCCGGGTAAATAGGTCTGCTTATAGTAAACATGACATATTGCTCGGACGCTAACAAATGTTAAGTAATTGGTATTGAAGGAAGCATGATTGACTAAACCAATCTAATTACGTCGACGAGGATATGCGTTAATAGCATGTTAATTGGTGGCACAAATTGCGCGAACTCACTTGTAAGGTCTAAATAAAAGGTCAATAATGCACCTTTATAACGGGGAAGTGACATATTGCGTAAAGTTCCGTAAGATTGATTCGTTGCGACAAAAATGACTTATGTCCGCAACAATGATCTTTCACGTAATGTTCATCTACATACAGTAGCTTCTAGGTCACAGATATATCAGCTAAGCTGACAATATATCTCTCTTTACCGAGCGATTGAGTGAGAGTTTAGATTCGCTGTCACGCCTACAGATAACGGAGCATGCGACAACCAGTTAAGAAAACTGTTTTGAACTTCAAAAGGTTGATAAGATGATTGTGCGAGAAACACACATCTGGAATAGCATATTTATGTTATATTGCTAACAATATTTGAACACTTCCTGCTTCTCTGAAAGCCAGACAAGCAAGACGACATAAAGACTTACCGAATCATAATAAACTGACTCTAAACTGGCAGACTACTGATATCAGATTGCTCGCCATCGTCACCCGGCGATTGTCAAAATAGCCAAAGACAAAAACAACACATGTTCTACCTAATAGCGTTACGATGGATATACTGAGGGTTTGATTAGAAAGAGCAGATTGGTGCATGCGAATACATAATCGTTCAGCATTAGGGTTGGTACGCATCTATATATACCTGCAGAAACTGGTTTCCAAATACATTGACATAATTTGTCAGAATATGTAGAGGGGATAAGACGTAAATCAAGTTGGATTCATGCTGATATTCAAGAACATTCATTTCCCAACTCTCTGCTATAGGCTTGGGCCTCTCCTGTTTCCTCGCTAACATATATTCCCCTTCATTACTGTCACTCGATGTTGCACGTGTTGGCACCAAATAGTAAAAAGATTATCGATATACCCGAATGCAAGCAAAGTAATACCCCAATACAACCACAGGCCAAGGGCGAGGTCCAGTTGATATTAAACGATTCGCAGAGAAAAACAACATCACCTGCGTGCTTCAAACCAAACAGGTGACTCCAATTAACCACTAACCTGCTACTACAAGTAGTGAGCATTGTACCACGTGACGAGTCTGGTATGGGCGAACATGGTGCAAACCTATTATATTAATACGGATGTCGCTTTTGATTGAATGTACTGAGATGCCAGAATATTTCACTCGCTGAATTATTTCTTGAATAACATTAGTCGAATTATCAGCCTCATTAGCGAATTGATCATACTGATACTAATAAAGTGACTCACTGATGAGTCATCTCCAAGCGTAGATGCTCGTTTGTTAAATATTTGAAATTCGATTAAGTCGTAGGAAAGTAAATGCAAATAATTTCCCTGCCTCGTCTTATAAAGTTATGTACCAACACAAGTTATTTACCCGGCTTTGTGTTCCGGAAACCAAAACAAGCATCCATAAATGCATTCTCGTGACCGGCAGATCTTCTCCACTTATTTTCTAATAATCAATTTATAAAACTCCCAAAGGGCACGAACAATGCCGTTACCGCACGCTGTTATTTTGCATGCCAGCATGCGGACATATACTGCTGGTTGCATTTGCTGCGCGCATACGATCGCTTTAAATCAAGAACATAGGAGACCGTGGGTTATGACAGTTCGTATCTCTTACGATAGTGTTATTATCCATTTTATATCATAGGTATGTGAAGCCTTTGGAATCCCTATAAATGTATTTCACTCTATTGATTTATTCATGGTGGCCATACGATTATGAGCCACAGACCGCGTTCATCTTATCAAGACAACGCTCATATTTGTAAAGCGGAAACAGTTGCTGTCACTAAGAGCACAGATGCAATGATTTATTCATTGATTGTACATATCGCGATTTTATCATATACAAAGTTTTGCTGCTGTTGTGCTTTTAATTTAGAAAATTTTAACAGAAGATGAATAACAATTAATCAGCTTCCCCTGGGAGGCGTTAGTTGCTGTTGCATAATTTCTATACCATGCGTGGATGTACACAAAAGCTATGACAATTCGATGAAAACTTTCCAAACCAACGGAATGTCTTACACAACCGTTGTGCATTTTGCTGCAAAGACGATACTTGCGGATTATCATACAAGAGGTACATGAATGCTGTACACACAATAATGGATTCATAAATGGCGACTATTTGTTTTAGACAATAGTTCTCATGTCTGTCTACCTGCAAAGGCATAGCCATGTGCAATACTATCTACAAGAAACTACAAGCATGTGAGTGAAAGATATAAACACTGTCAGTGATTCCTTCCGTTAAACAAACGACAGGTTTACACTCATTATGTATGACCTTATGAAAGGCTGATTGTCCTTTATGGTTTTTAAGAGATATCCGTCAGTAATTTTTCTCAACAAAGCAGGATCCCTCTACCATTCGGACATCATTCGGCACCAATTCTCGAAAAATGAACCGATGCAAGTTTCATTACGTCATATTAATGGTTGTTCTACCCCATTTAGAGGATTAATCTAGTTTGTTAGATGGTTGGCAAAAGGTCAAGAAGATAGGTTGGTCCATAGACGCCCTGTTTTGGAGGATACAGGTGCTTGCAAGTTTGGAGATATGAACTTAAAATGTATTATATTACGCAACACAATCCGGTTAAAAAGTTACTTGAATCTATTTTAGGACTTTTTCGTTTTAATTGACAGTTCAAATATTCGAACAAGTCGAAGTAACATTACCGAGGTTAGTTCGTTCACGAGGTTCGGGAAAGAGTTATTCAAGTGGGGATGATTTGTTGGCCGACATTCGCCGTGATTCGATGGTATCATTTTTACCGTTGCCACACTCTCGGTGATATGTTATCTTACTGACCTCTTGGTTAGTTTAATTTCGTCAGTTAATGCTGATCCAAAGTTTCAGTTTATTAAGTCTTCCCTCTCTTTGTATTATAAAATAAGAGATTAGTTCGGTACCCGAATGCGAACTTTATAACCCAAACATTGGCACGATGTTATTGACGCACAGCTGTGCAAACTCTGTCTGTGCCAGTCTTTGCGACTTCGCAACGTTATTGGTTGTGGTAAGTAGAAATGGCTCAATCCTCTTGTGAGATATGTTGTGCTAATATCAATGTTGCCATCTATTGGCATCAAACTAAACAGCAGAGTATTTAGTGTTGGCGAACGGTTTAGTTGGATACAATAGCAGTGCGCGAGTTCAGTTTTCTAGTTATACTACGTTATGGTGTAGCCTATTAAAAACACTCGGTAAAGTCAGGAAGCCGCAAGGGGATATAAGTTTATGCAGAATAGTATGAATGAGATTCGACTGTTATAATTATTAGACAATTTAACATCTATTTAAACCCAAACAGTCGATATCAGCATCATGATAGTTTTCAGAGAAAGAAATAATGTACTGTTGCAAATTATCATTTGGTCGCTCAGAATCACTCAGAAACAAAGCTGTCGTACCTAATTGAAACTCAAAAGTAAGCAAAGTTTATCTGCTTACACTGTGTGCGATCTGTGGTTTGGCAGACCGTACTGCTTTACAAACATTGCAAAGTTGTTTTCTCTTGCAAGATGCAAGCTTGTTCCCGAATTGGACAGCTATAAATATAAATACATCAAAACCAGTTTAACTGAGCTACTTCGCAAGTGATTAAAGGCCACATTTGTTTGATATGTTTGCATTACACGATTTTAAAGATAGAGTAGGATTATGTAATTTCATTATTGATAAAACAAATCCTGACAAAATGACAGAGACGCATTTATCGCGAATAGAAAATCTATTCCCGTCTTGTAAATGTGATGTTTCCCAAATTACCCATCATGAATACAATCGATCAAATGTCATTTCGAGCGGCGTTAAGGCGAATAAGCATCAAACAATGCTGCTATGGAGGAATGTAATGTCATTTCTACCAACTGTAACCTCTTTGTGTCACAATGCGATCTACATTCCATTACTGATGCATAATAGTGGAATAAGTATACCACATATATTCATGCTGCGGAATGAAATATAGCTTTACATATGCATATAGTTTGATTGCTCACACTTTGTTCTTGTTGTGATACCATGTTGAGTCTGGGACAATTCAGCTTTAGAAAATCAGTGAGGTTTCATCTGGTCATGCATTGTTCGCTTGTCTCAGCTTGCAGTTGCATAACACCTGTTGATCAAGCATTGGCACCTACCAGGTCATATAAACAATTCATATAATTCGAATTTATTAGGCTTTTCTCAAATGACTGACTTATTTTATAAGACGTAAAACCTTTAAAACATAATGCTTTGCTGCTGTTCGAATATCCATCAAAATGAGACTGCACCCCTTTGAAAGTCTAACAAATGCAGTGACTTTATTGGTTGACTAGTATGTAGTGTCTTGTGTCGTGTATATCTTTAGCATATAAATAAGCATTGGTGTAAAAACACTATGCTTTATATCAATATGGCAGCCGTCTTAGTGCTTGTGAATCGCATCGATAATGTCATATTAATACTATTTTAAATCCTAGAATTATCTTATGCTAAATATCTATCATATAGCGTGAGTTGGATAAATCAGCTCATGGTATCTTAAGCGCAATTGACAGGATATTGATTGCTTTTCGTTAAGCACAATATGTATAAAGTATAATAGCATCGTGAGCTGAAACTCTTGCTTGCCTACTCTAACATTTAGCATAGCTGTTTCGAGCAACTGTAAAATGACATTAAAATTTGTATTCTATAGATCACACGAAGTCAACCGGAAAGGTTAATCAGGGAGTAATGGTTATAATTGATATTAATTAATGTGGACGTTAGATTTCGCTACGATGGTGAGATCATAATAACCCGGTACGGAGACCGTTCGGAAGCAATTCCGTCCTTTTCAAACACAGCGGTCGGTGTATATTCTCTGCATGGCCATGCTGGATTAAATTATTGGTTGGATCAAATATCAGACCTAATTATTGGCTCCAATACAAATTCATAGCCATATTACAATCAAGTCGAATATAGATTTTTTTCTATTTAACCACATATTTGACAATTTGATCACTGTTAATTGACATTAGCTTACTTAACATTTTCCGTCAAATTGCCTAGAACACAAGGCGGGCATATCTGTCATCCATTGACATTCCGTCATAATGTCGGATAGACAAATCTATGAATCTAAAAAAGCGAAATTTTCCATGATTATTCACATATTACCTTCCATAAGAGTCTTATATGAGAACCAGATATTTCCTCATAGTGCTGGCACGCATATTGTGTTCCGGAAATGAATGGATTCTTAAAGGTCAACTACAAAGATTTTTTTTATTCCATTTTACCAAATTTCTATGTTTTAAAAGGGTATCGTGACCAAAAAAGGTGACTGCGCGCTTTTTTTCTTTAAGAAAAATGATTTTTAAATGTATATTTCCCACGTCGAATCTGACAAGATACCGCTCGGTAAAATTCGTGAATTTCCGTACAGTAACGTCATTTAGGTTGTTTGCGAATATTCATCGCCATCTTTAGCCTTCCCGGTTGGTTAACAGCGTGTGACTAACTCGTCTTTCTTCACGGTCTGGTGCGTTTCTTGGGGTGGATTATGCCTTATTGTTGTGCGTTTGGTTGTCGGAACAATGAAAAGTCAGGCGTGATTTTGTTTTGTTTCTAAAAGACATATGCGCCGCATATGGCTGTCGAAAGTCAAGCGTAAACACTGGAGTCCTGCCCTTATACTATAAGTTATAGTTATACGACAGTTCTATGTTCTGATCATTTCGAGAAAAGTGCTTATGAGACTGACCCAGAGCTGCTCAAAAGTCTAGGATTTCGTAAGAAACCTAGGCTCCGAAATGGTATTGGCAGCTGAGCAGATAGATAAATCAAGTGACAGTGATGAATCACAGACTGAGGTGTCACACTCAAGTACTGCTGACCTAGGCTACACCAGGGCGAGTGTGCTTGCCGTTTGCCGACCATGAAGCTTGCTCTCACTTGTCATTAGGGGTGCAGGCAAATGTTTTGGTGAGTGTCACAAGGCAACTGCATTATTATATATGATGAAATGCATTGGCAGGAATAACTTCTGTTGTATGTATCCATGTGTCTTTTCAGAGTCAATTTGTAAACATTTACATTCTTAAAGGCTGTGATGAATGAAATTGTAGCATACTTATTGTATTGATACCATAGATGGCTAACAAGTGT
Organism: Urechis unicinctus; assembly: GCA_034190875.2. Classification (NCBI taxonomy): domain Eukaryota; kingdom Metazoa; phylum Annelida; class Polychaeta; order Xenopneusta; family Urechidae; genus Urechis; species Urechis unicinctus. The sequence continues at coordinate 4,694,547 of CM067351.1, read as the reverse complement.
CTACAGACACAGAGTTCTATCTTTCCTGGGATAAAGAAATATTCAAGAGGTACCTAAGTTGGCCCATCTCACCAAAAGTGTCACCAGGGGCACCCAATATGAGCCCCAGGAGGAATCTGTTGGACTGGTGGACAGCGATGATGAGATGGAAACTGACCCTGTCTATGACTTAACTGACGAAGTGATGATGCTGAGATGGAAACTGATGATGACATGGCGTTTGAAGAACTGTTAGGTAAATATTGTTTTGTTTGTAGTGTAATCACAGGGTTTTATTTGATGGAAGAAAAATTTAGCTCACAGAATGCTTATGTACAGTGGTGTTGATCTGGAGGATGGCCCTAGTCAGAATCAAAAATACCGGGGGAGTTTTGCTGGTTTTGAACAAATCGGCGTGAATGGACACCGTAAGATGTGGGATTGCCAACTTTTTATAGGAGCTATGCCCGCATGGAATTTGTTTATGGCTTCAGGGATTTTTGTTAGTGGCAGTAGTGCTATTAGAACACTGAACATGTTCAGGTATGGGAAATTCCCAAGTCTGTCAAAGTAACAATTTCTTTTGGTGTGAACATGCATTAATCTAAAATGAAACACATGTTATTTTGACATTTATTACCAAAACCTGAATAAGTTTCATTTGCACAAACATTGTTACCCAATTAAAAATTGGCATATAATATAACTTACTTATTATATGACTATCATAAAATATGAATATCATTGATTTGCTTCAGACTATGTACATCAGGTGCTTGATCTAAGGCAAAAATACCCAAGCTACAGACTTGCTGAGGTCCTTGCAGATCACAGGACTGTCCCACCACCTATTGCCTCTCAGTACGAGAAACCTGAAAAGGATCTTCTCGTAGGTGCTCACAGGTGTCGATTCAACCTGACCAAGAAATCTTCCGTTCCATTGTAGCTAACCTGTATATTTGCCGCCCGGGTCAGGGAAGGATTTTCTAACAGCTGTAGCCACACAGGCTGCCAGCACTTTCCTGTTTGTAGACTGGCGGTAAGCTAGATACCTGAATAATCTGAAGCAATATGTCAATTAGTTGTCTATGGTTTTAAAATAAGTTAAAAAAACAATTGTCATTTGTCAACCATTCCCTCACTTCATAATTTTATTGTAAGCTCTGCCTCTGGATTTCATGTAACTGGCATTATTTATTCTTGGCTATGTAAAATATATTGTAGTTCATCAATATGAACACTGAATATTTTACACAGTGGAATTAATGTTCCCTTTGTAATAAATATGATTGTTCAACCTCAAACCATCCTTTTTGGTAGCAGTAATGGCTCACTAACCCATTGTAGAGACCTCATCTCCAACAGGTCTGTCCATTTGAATAGATTCAAATTTGGACACTTCCATCACATTTTTATTCATGCAGCTAGCCAGGAATCTGGGATGCTTGATGATGCATGTCCATTCCTCCGTTAGAGCCATCACTCTCTCCAAACTTCTGTGGCTGTGTCCATTGTGATGCAGTAATGACATCTACACCTAAGTTAGAGAAATAATTAAAGAGTCATTGTAAATTTATATTTGTGGTACAATGAATGAATATAAAAGGAAAATACTTTATAAACTGCATGCAAACATCTGTCCACAATATTCAATGTGCTCAGGGTACAATGACAAAGCTACATTCACTAGCCAAGTACTATTTTTGTTGTAGTAGTTAGGTCTGTCAACATACCATCCTCAACTTACAGAATGTGTAAATTTATTGGGTAAATGAAACTAACGATTATTTTTTACCAGTTAATATAGTTCAATAAAGCTTGGGAAGGTATTCTAAAACTTACCATTCGTCGAAATCTTTTGTTGATTCTTCATCCGAAGCGGACCCTTGAGTTAGACTTAGAGCTCCCGGTGTCATACGTAGTGTGACTTGGATTGTTCAACTCCCGTCCGTATTGGCTCAAATAAATAGTCATGGACATGATTTGCCCCAATGTTATGCTATGGGGACTCGTAAACTTCATCAGAAGACGACATGGCTTGTCAAAATGGTGTAATTTTAAAATCCAAACAATCGTTTTTCGCTTCGCTCGCTCGCTCGCAGTCAAATTCTCTTGGAGGCAGCGCAGCAGGAATGACGTCACGCAACGTGCACCTAGCGGCCAACTGAGGCAAAATGGCATTGAAAAGATGGCTTCGTATTTTCTTCCGAATGAAACCTTATCGGTGGATTTTTTGTACTTATGCATGCCGTTGCAATGAATTATGGGTCCCCGTTGATTTATGAATTATTAATCTTCAATTTGAAACACATTATAAAGAAATGATGAAAATCGTTGTAGCTGACACTTGAGCAATTTTACACAAATTATCCCAGTAGAAGCGCACATTTGAAGCGTATCTTTACGTTCAAATAAAACACAATAGTGCATTAACACCAATGGACCCTAAATTGGTAGTTTCTGTAATTATGCATTCACTCGTCTTGTGTGCTATATTAATGTTCTTTCGCATCGGTACAATCGGCAGTTTAGGCAGGCGCTTACTTGCACTTCATGAGGAGCAAAATAGATATTCCATGTGCGATTTTAGTCCACTTTGTAATTTGCGCCTAGCCCATATCATGCGACCCTACTAATGTCCGATAAATGCAGCAACCTTTTGTGACAATGGAATGATTTATTGTTTATTTTTCTATCTGTGGTAACACCAAACCGACAAACGTTCTGGGACTGCATGAAATTGCGAGCATTGCCAATGGGTGACCTAATAAGCTGACGCGATCTCAGCACATCCCATTTCGTTGACCATTTTCATTAACTAATAATACTTGCAAATACAAGGCGGCCATCTAGAGTGATTGGTATTGGATATATGCACCTTGCTCATGATATCACACTTATATGACCCGGGGATGGAATATGACTTAAAATGCTTACATATGAACAAATAATACCATGTCGTGCCTGACGATGGACAGATCCCAACTGGAGTATTTACCCGGCAAATGAATGTTTGCTAGTCTATAGGAACTACGACAAAAATAGAATTCACTGCCTTCAAATGTAGAGGCCAAATTCAATGCTTGGTATGCATGGCTCTTCGTTTTACATTATGTTTATAATAGAAATGTGCGTATTCTAATCCATTTATGCTGAATTACTATTGCGGAAAATAAATATCTGATTGGTACCACTGGACTAACGTAAAGAAACATATGCTCTAGCTCTGTGACTATATTAGAATAGCGATCAATATACGATTGTAGCATGTTTTCAATTCAAGAAATATGTAGGCATTTTTTGTTGTTGATTGCCATATAGACCTTGTTAACTTGCACACCATTTGTACGATATTGTCAGTAATTGAATGCCGTAATGTTTATATAAGATAATATATCATTATCAAGGCCGTGTACGTGCTTACATAGCCTATATAGCTGTGTCTTTACATATAATTTGCTAGATATGCTATAATAACGGAGATGTTATGTGCGGATCAAATAATTGTATTAAGCTCAGTATACACTAGCATCATATTGCGGAGTCAACACATTATCAACATTATAACTGTGTAGTTGACGTTATTCTGGTCCTTTCAATTATTTCTTGCTACGAGCCGAAATGTATTCATTTTCGTGACCACAGCTTAACATTTTTCTGATGCTTGTATCTTACTCTAGTAGTATATTATACAGTACTTTTAATCGTGTAGGTTGAATGTTATACATTGCGATGGAATTGCTTCGGAATTGCTTCGTGCAAAGTTTTCTGACCCATTCTTTACTTAATGCATAGTAAGGCAACAGTCATATGTCTAATTGCTGTCAAGAACAATGATGCTTATGATAAACAGCTTAGTTTAATTCTGCCAACTCTTGCACCGTGGAGTAATTGCGTTTTTTGGGAACATGGGAAGACGCACTTCTCCTGGATGTAATGGGAAACTTTGATATGATATGAATGTCTATAATTACACACGGGAATTAGTTTTGCGCCTGCGACTGCTGTGTAACAACAATCCAAATGCTATTACTTTGGCCTTTGGTGTCACAATTACAGACAATTAAACTAATCAATGATTTAGCATAGATCATGTAGAGTGTTCAATTCAATACAGTAATAATTCACATCATTCCCCTGGCAACGTACAGGAGCATTAGGGTATGCGCATTGTATAGGGCTGAGTAGTGGATCACTGCCAAAATAGCCTGCAAAGGATTGCAACATCAAGATGTTGATCGATAATATATATTTCATAGGCATCATATAGCCGATAAAACCAATAAGTTCGAAATTCTAAGCAGATTATAAGTTTTTGAATTTCGACTGCCACTTCATTGCGGTCAAGATCCTCAATTTTGTTTGGGAATCCGAGTTAAGATTGTTTGGTTGTTTACAATGTAACTAACCCTGTTGCCTTGACGCTCATCCAATAGAAGGTATATTGGGTCGTTAACCTCATGCTATATTCACGCCGCTAAGAGAAGGGAGAAATTTTAAGTCTAATTGTATGATTTAATTGGATCATTGGTAATTCCCTTACGACCAATACTAGTGAACGGCGTGGGTGCTTATTGAAAAAAACTGCCAGTAGTTTAGTTTCGGCTATGCATGGTATTAGGCATAACCAAGTAATTGATTTGTACCCTTAATCTATCAAAATATGCATAGCCTACGTGTAGCAAATAAAATATCGTTCCTTTCTTGATATTCTGTTCACTCCTGTAACTAAGATTGTACATCAAACGTATCAAGAATCAATTTAACTGGACTTCAGCATACCAAAATAGTATTAAAACCACTATTTGACGTCATATCTAGGATCTCGGATGATTCAATAGTCCTGAAGCAATGATTCGCCGAGGTTCGTCTTGAATAGTCATTCATGTCCTGCATGTCGTTAGTAAAATCGGGCTGGGTACCGAGCACATCATTGCTGGTAGAATGTTTAGGACAATGTTTGGAGCTTGAAACACGTCGTCCTTTCATTTGCAGCGACAGAATATTTCATTCGAATAATTGCCATGAGCTTAATAAAGCAGCTTAACTGGATGGTTGAGCATTTGCTGTATATTAGTTATTACAATCAGTGTGTATGATCAGACGATAAGCGCAAATTACAAACGGGAATAAGAATATCAATCGGACTTGCTTTTTCGAACCCTGCATAGATTGATTTGCGCCTTAGTTGAGAGATAATACTTCCAAATTCGGTTCGACGCACATGAGGTGAATTGACGCGCTATAGCTGCCCACTATTTGTACATTCTCACAAATTAGCCTGAATGTCTCTGCCGCCCTTGACCTTTATTAGCTGTTTGTATACATTAGTTGATCCCATTACTTGTTGGAAAGTTTCCTGTTATTTGGCTAATACTTTGGATTGACAAATAGGTACATATCGCTTACGAGCGAGCCGAATTTCCAGAATGGCACTGCAACACGGGTAAGCACGAACGCGACCTTTAATAGACAAACCGCCAACCTTTCGTAGACTTGGGTCTACGAAAGAATAAACCACTATTTCCACATAAGAGCAATGCACATTTAATCCAAAATGTTTGAAAAGATTTCGTACCTGCAACCATATATGCATTGACCCAAATGTCGAAATAATATTTAAACATGAGTTTTTGTATATTTGATATCAACTGATTTGATTGAATTCAAAATTTTATCACCGAAAACTCTACTTTGTGTCATTATTTATCAATCTACACGAACAAATTAGATCGCTAAACGCTTCCAGTCGTTCTTAATGACCACATCTACGACAAATATTATTTTCATAATCCATTCTGATTAAAAATTATTTCAAAATATCATTATTTCACAAAAATACGCAAATATATATAGGCAAAAAAAAGTTAGATCTGTACGGATTAATGAGTATCTTTACCATTCGTGGACGACCTTTAGAAGACAAAAGTATTCAAGAGGAATAAAAAGTGACAAACAATTTGCCATCGAGGTTCTATTTGCTGTACACGCCAATAAAGAGATCAATTTCCTATCTAATGCCTTCTGTCAGAGGGCATAATCCTTATATATATAGCTTGTCGATTTTAGCCAAATATAACCGATACTGTATACTCAAACGTTCTTGTATGTGCTCTGCATTTAGCAACGCTGATGGGCATTATGACATCGCCCAGTGACAGAGACATGGTACAAGCATTTACCATGTTTAAAAAAAATGGATTTGATGATCGCACTACTCGCAATTACCTATGCGTATTGCAAAGTCTAGTGCCTAGCGGGAATCTCTTGTTGAATATAAATAAGTCTATCAGTCCTGTATATGCTTGACGAAAATTTGTGATTAATTGTTCATTCCAAAGAGCCTGTCCGTGCCTTCCTCTCGTAAGCACCATATTACCCGCTAATGTTAGTTTACTAAAGACAGGTTAGCCAATTAAATCTTGGACTCTATGTATAATGAATTTGATCAGCGAAACACATATGAAACTAACCATTGCATAAAATAAGCCTGTTAGTTATTTGCCTATGATTTGACAACCAACGCTTTTTTCAATATTGTTATAGTATGGATAAGTAACCTATGGAAACCATTGTGTGATTACCACTCCATTATTTCTCATAAAAACCGATAACATCCATTTGCATTCCCACTAGATTTGGAAGCTATCTAAGCGTCCACGTCATGCACTAGTTGATGCCATGATCGTTGCCCACATTTTTATCTAGTAAATACAAGGATACCAACGTTACAGAATATTAGTCTAGCGTATCAAGAAAATCATATCTTCTCTTTGGTTTTATAAAGTACTTCATTGGCGCCGTCTATCTGTGCAATCGTGAGCATAGCCGTTTTGTTTAAGGACATACATTCTCTCATGATTCTAATTTCCGTTTTGTACGCGGAAGTGTGGGTTGGTGTGCTGCTGCGGCTGCGCATACCTGTCGATAGCAGACATTGAAAAGGTCTGTATGAATGATAAAGCACGAATCGTGCAGGAGGTGCGACCACCGTGGCAGCCATAAAAGTAACGTCAACAGGAAGTCATCAGTAGAATGAGGTGATTCAAATTTCAAAATTCATTGGATAGTATTTCAGCCATGCTATGTAATCATTGTAAAAGAACAATCATTGAAATATAACCTGTCACTCGTATGAAGGAGTAATGCTGCCTACCTAGTATAGTATCTAATTCCTCACTTACCGTACCACATCACCAGAATGATCACTGGTACATATGTTAGCTAATAATTGCGTGACTATAAACGCTTGTGGACGAATACGCATCACTTAGCATGCGTAAGACATGAATTTTGATTGTGTGAATATAATTGAATAAAATAAATATAATTAATTGTAGAGGATGACCTTCAAATTATATAACACATTGATTGCATCCGACAACACGAAATTCGAAATATAACAGTTCTGTCTCGACTGGTATGTTCTCATGTGTATATTATAATGTTAAGCGCTACGATGGGTGTGCAGTTCACAAATGGAAATATTCACAACATAGCAAGCCTGAGTGAACCCACGTAATCCACATATTGTAATCATTCAGGCGCAATCCTGGCACGATCACCTGCAAGTCAAACGATGATTTCCATGCGCCTTAGTAACATGTGCCTTAGACGGTCGGTATTGGCGAGTCGTTCTGCACTCCCATCACGAATCTCATGTAGACAAATTACTATTCGCAATCATGTGCCAAATTACAAATATCCTATGGTTGGGTTTCTTTTCATTGCTTCTGCATATACTGCTTTCTCCACGACGGCTGGCTCCTACAATGTCGGAAACCAACACGTAGCGTTGCAGGATTCCATGCCACTAGTGTGAAATATGTGTAATTCATTAACTAAGTGAAACTATTAGCACGGCGAATACTCTTAGATAGACACTGCAAGTTCTGCGATTTGCAAAAAAACAATGTCTCCAGATCCGGAAAATCAGGACAAAGTTTTTGTAAACAGAACGATATTATAGATAAAATAAATATCTAGCTTTAATGTGCTAATCCAAGCAGTTATACTGGTTAAGGGGTTTCGGATACCAATGTTGCATTATTTTATTAAAAGATAAGCTTAGTTACTCTAATGCTGCTGATTCTTTCACGCGGAATGAATTTCTAGATAAATATTTATACACCACTTATTTTCACCGCGTTGGTTGGTGGGGGCCTCATTATCTATCTGGGTAAACCACATAATCTTTTAAACAGTGCGCTAAACGTCAGCTCCGATTTGGTACTCGCTCTTCTCCGCTGATCTCCCGACTGGTGGCGAGTTCGTGCAACCTCTCGTAAATATGGTAGGAACAGCAGTTTCGAAAATATTCGTGTAATATTTGCAGCCATATCCGAGAGCATCTCTCGTTGCGAGTGCCTGTTCAAAATATTCAGGTCTAAAATGCTCGCTACGCAAAAACGAGTAGGTTTTCGCCTTGGTTAAATCTGCCCTTTGTACGCTGCACTTGTGATATCCATAGTTACGCAATGTCTCCTCCCGAGAAACAATGAAAAACCAGACGCTTCCGGAAGAAAAGTTCGAACTGTTCGCCGAAGAACGTTACATATCTCTATTATTATTCATCGGAGGCCCAAAATTATAACACCATTTGATCCGCATGTGTTTGTTAAGCTGAAGCGCAAATGTTATTTAAGGCGTCGTAAGCACTTTATATTAATGCCGATCAGCGTTTCACATCGCCGCATCAAATGCATTGCAGTGTACTCTAACAGCTGCTCGTGTACTCATGCTGATTGATGCTAACGTTGAGTGGTTGTCCATGATGCGGTTGGTGATGAATGTGTTACAGTCTTTATTTATGTAATTGTTATCAGTGCTGCTACAACATTGCACTTATAATTGGATATCAGATATCATATTGACATTAAAATATCTGATGTTTGGCTCAAACAAAATGACGCCTACGCAGTCGAATGGCACTTGCTACTCAATGTACAACGTGTGTCATTCTTGGCATGAACTAACTTGTCTCGTATGTGTGACCCTGGAATCAAGAACTTGGTAAACGTACAAACCAAGCCTTAGTGTATAATCAGCACAGCATCTCCACACGGTGCATCTTTAAGGGCAAGGTATGCAATAGATAATCGTTATTGGTCAATTAGTAACCTGCTGCAAGATTGGCATGTATGTTTGAGCGTGTTTGGTATACTTTCTGAGTAAACCAGTTAAAACAAACGATTCCATGCTTATCTATTAATAACCTCCAGTGTGGTTTGTCTTCACTAGCAGTTGCAGCTGCTTTGAGCAAGATAATGCTTGAAATCCGGTGCATATGCGAAATAATTTGTCATTCTCTTTAAGGTCAGATACTGCTTACACAATGATGCAACCACATTATGAAAAGTATTCCTGCTTTTTTCGCACGGAGAACAGTACCAAGCTAGAACTCACGGCATAGTTTACTTTTAGAAAGTGACCTCGGATTGAGAAGAAACGACTGATGTTTTGTACAGTACGGTCGAAATAGTGATGCTGGCTCAATAAATCTCTTGTTGTTATATATGGAGATCAGCTGAGGCACGATAATAGCCCAAAACCGCCTAACAAATCAGGATTTATTAAATGATTCTAGCTAAAATGCACATGCTACCGATAAATTTGCCGTGATAATTCGATTCTCATGCGTTACCCTGAACTCGTGTATCACCAAAAAACATAACTCGCTACTGCTTGGTAGCATTCTATACAGTTTCCGGGCCAAGACCAGATAATTGAGCAGGCATTGATGTGATCCAGTGCCTATATGTAAATAGCAAGGAAGATCACCATAGTAGAGAATGAAGTCTTTTAAATGTTCAGCGTAAATGAGAGCTTAACCAAACCATACATTACGATTAAGAACAGTTATATCCCATTGCAAACGTGGTTTGATCGTGCGTATGAAATAGCCTGGACCGAGCTGGTCAAAGCGTATTTTGGTGTGTGTAATATGTTTGTGTCTTGTGAGTAGCGAGTCAAGAGCGCCGTCCATCTCAATGACTGGCATCAATGTTGCGTTCTCGCTAATTAGTATTGGGTGTTAATGAGCCGATGATGCGATATAGCTTTGTGTTGATGGCCGTATTAAATCACACGACGCATATTATTTGAAAAGAATATATGGAGCAGCTCAAATCTACGAGGTGGGCCAGGTAAGATCACGGCTTTCAAAACCAAACCTCGCATTTGGACAACACAGGGCAAGTCACGCGAACCCATCCTTATCGCCTTAACGGTTATCAAGACGGAAGGTTATAGCTTAAAGGCTGAGATATATCTCTCAAATTATTTGTTGACGAATCTAGTATATTGATGGTCCTACATGGCAAACAAGATTGGTGTTCTCCATATCGCTTGGAGGCTGATTGTGAGACGATATTAGTTGGTGCAATGATGATGGTGTATCGCGTACAAACACATAGGGGTAAAATAAATGAATACTATGAAGCTAATGGTGCAGGGGTGTTATCGTGTTTACCGTGGCGATATCGTACCATAGCTTGATGCTTATAATATTACCGATGGACAATTGATTAAGTTGTAGTCACATCAATCGTTTTAATTTTCTGCTGTTGATAAGAAATGACAAGGATACGATCGCTCTTGTTCGATCGTCAGGTTGTTTTAAACGGGTCACGAAAAGATGAATGGCAAATATGCATACCTCTAGTCACCTAACATTATGCACTTTTCAATAGGTGTTCATGGCATTTTTTAGCATCATGCTAAACAAACGGAACCGAGCTACTATGAGAAATCTTGGATAGTATGAACTACAAGGCCGTTATAACCAAATTTTATATTCACGGCAAACAAATGCCCATTTAAATTACATTTTAACCGGATGTGCGCATATGAAGGTTAAAATCTCCTCGCGATACCAGCATTTTAACATTTTGTCAGATTATCCATGTGTCGGAAAACGTCATACTATCTAAGTATATCTATTGATATCGCAAAATTCCTTGATGCAATGATACCATCTAATGCAGTGAGACTAACGAGTTCCTGATTCATCAACAGTTATCAAAAGAAGAATGCTTTATACTGACTTGGATCTGTCACTGCACTCCATTTTCGCTCAAATCATTTGACCACGAGCAGGTTGGGCATCTATTTGTGTCGTTCAATTGTTGGCTTCGTCTTGCTTTCAAATCGGTACATATATATCCTACAGACCCGGTAACCCCTAACTCTTCAGATCATCTCAATCGATCCGCAGCAGCTGCAAGGCAAACAGTTTGGCCAACAGTAGATTTTGCATACAAAGATAATGATCGAACTGTGCATACATCGCTGTCAACGTATGACATACCTCAATGCAAGTGCATCAGTTTGCATGGTATTTGAGAAAAGTACGCCAATAATAGTTCATGCTGGTCAAAAACCCTTTGACGTAGTTCAGCGATCTGGTTCTTATTGACAATCGACTACCAGTGCCCTGCAACCCTGCTCTGCAAGGCACGATATATATCCAGGCGTTTATCTCGGCCATGCACGGGCATGCGCAATCAAGTTCTTGGTATGGCTGCCGTCGACACATCTGATTTGAGCAACACCTTAATGGTGCAATGAGAATGTTACGCCTACTATGCCTACGAATCGTCATATCTTAAGTACATTTATCTGCTTAATTTATGACGCTATTTGCGTTCATAATTTTGATCCATTGTATGTGTTATTTACCAACATAATGCAGCGATAGCACGTTCAAGTGGTCCATCAAAATTATTATACTAATAGCAACCCTAATTATGGTGTATTGTGGCTTTATGCATTGATATCCGTCGTTGCTCTTATTACACACTAAAACGGTAGTTAGGACTGGTGGCACTATGCGATACGCAATGACCTTCTAGATCAAGACAATATCTACTATTCATTTTGGCCTTGTGACGTAGAAGATGCATGTAGCGATACTCATGAAACTTAACAGATTCAATAGCTTATCCAAATATTTCCTCTAATTAGCAAAACTGTACATAATATTTGCACCAACCATACTTGTTTTAAAACGATATTTCTGGTCAAAGACAATATGCAACAACCCTTTCAGCTTTGATGACAAACACGCTTTTTATATATAATGCTGCTGCAACAAATATTTTACGCTTGAATCGTTGGTTAAAAAGTGTAATGGTTGTACGCAGCTTTATATGTTCTTGGGTGAATGTGCGTTTGTGTGTTTGTGAGTGTGTGTGTTTATATGTGTGCGTGTATTACGTGTGATGTACTGGGTTACTTGAATTGTACCATTTGGCTACATTCCAAGAAGTGCAATTACTTTACTGCTACTAATAATCTTACCATTTCTTTATGTCATGTCGAACACTGTGATTATGCTTGGTCATTTCGTTTGGGAGGTGCTACTGCAATAAACTTGGGTCATGGTCATGGCTGCTGTTCATCGCCTTTCTGCGCCTTTCTCCGCTTTTCTCCGACCAAATTATCGTAAATAGGATTTTTGGTATGGGTTGTGGAAATGTGGTAGTGTGCAGGAATGTGCTATCCGGCTATTTTAAACCGGTTTGTTAGGCAGTGGGACGGCAGCATAAGCTATGCTTAGAATTCTCTGACTTTTAAATCAATCTGACAATTGTTGTGGGCCAGCCACCTGTATTTTCCTACACGAAATGCGATACAGCTATTGAAATAAACAAAGTGGAACGTTACCGCTCAGGCAAATTGCACGTGCGTATACATGCAAATGGTTTGATATGCATGCAGTGCACTTGTATATCTCTTGAGAGGATAAAGACCAAAGTACATCAACTGAATGCATATATTTATGTAGATACATATATGTTTATATTGATATATATGTATACATATGTATATATATATATATGTATATATATATATATATATATACATATATGTATATTTGTGTTTAAAACATACATATATATATCGATATATAAGTATATAATTATTTGTATGTATATATATAGATATAAATATATATATTTATAAATATATATTAATAAGTATGTATACATATTAATGCCAGCATAAGAGTACGGCAACAACAATTAAATCATGTCATTAATTGAGCCAGTTTCGTTATTGCGACCGTACTGTACAACACATCGTTCGTTTCTTCTCAGTGAGAGGTCACATTATAAAAGTCAACTATGCCGGAAGTTCTGGCTTGGTGCTTGTCTACACGCATAAAAGGGATAATACTGTTTATTATATGGTTGAATAATTGTGAAGGTAGTATCTGACCTTATAGAAAAAGACAAATTATATCGCATATGCTCCGTATCTCCTGAATTATTTAGCTCTAAGCAGCTGCAACTGCGATTGAAAACAAACCACGCGTGCAGCTGCATTTTGTTTCGCAGTACATTCTGCATTTTGGTGCATTGCAGTTTATCAATAGATAAGCATTCAATCGTTTACTTTAATTGGTTTCGATAAATAACTTAGAAAGTATACCAAACACCCTTAAAGATGCCTTGTATGGCGATGTCGTGCTGATTATCTACTAAGACATGGTTTGTACCTTTATCTAAATCTTGATTCTAGGGTCACACATACGTGACAACGTATTGCATGCCAATAATGGCACAAGCAAAACAGCGAGTGGCAAATTCCATTTGACTGCGTACGCGACCTTTTGTTTGAGGCAAAATTCGGATATTTTATTTTCAAAATGATATCTGTTATCCAGTTGTATATCCATTGTTGAAAATGAAACTCTTGCAGCAAAGATAACAATTACATTATGATAAACTGTGACACATTAAATACCAACCGCATCATGGACAACCACTCAACGTTAGCATCAATCTGCATATGTACACGAGCAGCTGTTACAGTACATGGCAGTGCATTTGATGCGGCGATGCAAGGCTCTAAAGATGCCATAGGACAAAGTCTGAAATAAATGATCGTCGCTGTACTACGCATAATAATGTATCGCTTGCTAAATAAAAGCGGATATGCTTGAACAAAGTAGTAGTAAAAGCCAAAGTTTTTGATCAGCTTTATTCTGGCCATTACAATCAACGCCACACAGATTATACTCAAATGTTTCCAGAGATATAATGTGTTCGTTGTGAGCTTATGTTTTTGTCTTCTTGTGTTTATTTACGCCTTTAAGTCAACCTGGTATATCTGACTTCATTTATGTCTGTAATCTGTCGTTATCGATATTTTTACACTCAAGCGGCCTTGCACATTTACGTGCTTACACATGTAATGCTGCTCAATAAGCAGCCCGCACAATATTCGGCCTCGTACAGGCACAGATGATCAAAGCTGCTTTGCTGGGACATGAATAATTTATCTTAACTGAATGCTTCGAATGAATATGCGTCCTTTCATTTTATGCGTATTAAGAATAGATAGCTCTCTGAGGAATCCAACGGACCCTTGGGTGTAGAGAATACTTTGGCGTTCCATTGGAAGCTTACTGGTTGGTAGATTGCGTGATTTGCACAGAATAGGTAACAGATGATAGAGTTAAATTATCTTGCGTCCTACGCATTGACTTATCTTATCCTATCAAATAAGTAAAACCTACGCATCCGTTTACTTAAAGTGCTTCAGCGGGTCATTAACATTGCTGCTGCATGTGGCTGATGTTGAAGCTTTAACTGCAAGAATCTGGCTGCATTGTTAAATGGAAGCAGATATACAGATGCCACCGTTGATATTAATTATATAACTCGACATTTATATTAAAGTGCTTATGACACCTAAAATAAACAATTTGCTCTTTAGCTGAGCAAACACATGCGGATCGAATGGTGTTAGAATTTTTGGCATTGATCGGACATTTTCGTCAAGCATTTGCGTTACTGATAAACTCATTTATATTCAACAAAAGCTTCATATTTGGCACTGACCATCGAAGTAGTGCGATCATCAAATCCATTGTTTATGCTTGGTAAATTCTAGTTGCATACATATCTCTGTCCGTGGGCGATGCCATAATGCCCATCAACAGTGCCGATTCAGAGCACATACAAGAATGTAAGAGTATTCAGTAACATTTTATTATATGGCTTCATCGAACAGCTCTATATATGAGGATTACGTCTTCTGACACAAGGCATTCGATATGAAATTTGTTCGTTTTGATGCAGTGGTTTCATTCCCAAATAAATTAGGCCAAGCTAAAACTGCGATTTTCGAAACCTCTCAGGGGCTTTTGCAGAGTCACTGTTAATTAGTCACTCAATTGTGGACACCTAAAATAAAAAAAATTGCTCGTCAGCTTAACAAACTCATGTAGATCGAATGATGGTAAAAGTTTCGGCCTCCGATGAATAATAATTGAGATATTTAACGTTCTTCGGCGATTATTTAGAACTTTTCTTCAGTATGCATCTGGTTATTTATTTGTTTTTCGGGAGGAGACATTGCGTAACTATGGATATCTTAAGCGCGGTGTAAAAGAGCAGATTTACCCAAGCCGAAAACATACTCGTTTTTGCGTAGCGACCATTTTAGACCTGAGTATTTTGAACAGGCACTTGCAATGAGAGATGCTCTCTGATATGGGTGCAAACATTCCAGGAATATTCTCCCAACTGCTGGTCTAACCGTATTTATGAGAGGTTGCATGAACTGCTTAGAATTACTCCCTTCACAAATTTATTCTATCCACGTGACACTCGATAGGGGGAATAAAAAATATACATATTTGGTTTTCCAATGAGGCTGGAGACAGATATACATTCGCCCGGACAAACCGAAATGCTTCAGCTGGTCGGATAATTCTTAAGGCACATTGTGCTTTTAGATGAAGTTGCGTTGCTGGCCGAGAATATCTTATGATTTGGTAAGCATTAGCCACAACTCTTGAATATATTATATCGTTATTTAAGACGCTTATAACCAAGTCAACCAGATGATAGCGAGAAAATATATATAACGTCGCTAAAGTGACTCGACAACCTGTGTTCTCAGCCTGGGTTTATAAATATCTCCCACTGTGATATTTGTCGTTGATCTAAATTATGACAACGCTCGTGCGATAGATTCGATATATTGTGTAATATACTCAATCTGGCATATAAATGGAATCTGTTCAATGTTTGAGGTACTTTAGCTATGTGAAGTCAAGCCGGCCTTGGCGAATCGCTTCGCCAAGTTCTGTTGGTTAGTTTGTCATAATGTATGTATATATGTATGTAAAAAAAATTTTGATCCGCGATACAGGTTGCAATCTTTTTTTTCAATCGTTAGACGTCAATAATGCGAAAAACCAAGAGGTTTTGTTTTGACCTTGATCTGAAACTAATGTCAAGGTCATATATATATAAGTGAAAAACTAGTATCTCGAAAAACTCTGTTAATAATGGTCGAATTGCTACAAAATTTACATCATTGTGTAGCTCATTCTAACTGCACACTTTTGCTAAAATAAATGTAGACATCGAACCAGCAGTTTTCTCAAGCTCCCAGTGTATTTGGAGCCTTATTTAATCACAAAGACCTCTTGGAGTGAGAGCCTCATAAAAATTTATCAGCGCTAATTTTAATGAATATTTTGTTTTATAAGTAGATTTTTGGACAGAAGACGACTTAAAACTTCACAAAAAGCTTATTGAAGGTTGTCAACTCCATTATTGGTCCTAAAAGTATATTCCCATCCACAAATATAATTCACTTACTCAATAACCACCCTATGAATGTCGGATATCCGAATTCAATACATAGCAAGTTTGGATCCCGAACATTCAGAAAATCTATGTGGTTGCTACACCTGAGGAGATATTGCCATGACAATTTGTCATAATATGCAATAACTAGTTCAGACTTTGTTTAAGCTGTCTCTGTGAAAACCGCATGTGAACAAAACACCTATATTATCATGTAACACCCTACCCCTTAGATGTGTACAACGAGATATGACAATGTCAGCTAAAAAATCAGTCTTGAAAGCTGCTGGTTTATTATTGTTTTTTTATGCAATTACCATGTTGGAAAATAAAAAGTCCATGTAAACTGAGCTATTAAATAACAATTGATATGTTGCATATTCATTTCAGCATATCATTTTACCCTGATATAGATGTTTATGGAATTATCACTATGTATATTCTTAATCATTTCTCTATCAGTTACTGATTAGTCATGGATGCACCATATATGGTATAAAATGGCATATGTGTTAATTTACTGCTAAAAGTGTCATGTTGATTCAAAAGTAACTCTTATTCCCAACCTACCATTACATTGGGAAGCGTGAGTGATAGTATTATTGATTTCATAGAATCGACGAATGTTTGCACGCTTATTCATAACCCTCTGAATGATAATATTGGGAAACAGCCACTCACTAATAGCCATTGATATCACATAACCACCAGCAGCGTTATTTTGCTGCTCCCCTCTCAAACGCTGCCCTCGCGCTCTGAGTGACACGAGCGCCTATGCGCCCATCCAGTCCGCTAAGACCTCCAAACGATTCATATACCCCCAGACACCTCCGTATACTCCCGTGACCCAGTTAACTGTAGCGCTGTATGTTCCTGAACCCCTTACGCATCCTACTCCGACGCGAGAATGCTCTTCTGTCCTTACCCACCAGGCGACCATTATCCTACACCGTGGTTACTGTCCCGAGAAAACTTTATTGTATTCTTTTCCACATTTGTTTTAGATAAGTTCCTTAGAGTGTGAGGATGTTGAACGTGCAAGTCTGACAAAATTGTTGTATTCTGAGTATCATTACAGAGTTCATCCGTATTTGTTAAAAGATACGGGATGCAGAGAACAAGTGAGTTTCCCAAACAATGCCGGTCAAATAGTTCATTGGGATGTTTTAATAAGCTGGATTGATAGATTCAGCGGGATTTCATGACAAAAAATTAAACATTGCAACAGTTTCTGTCACACACGCCAAATGGCTGTGAATCGTGCAAATAACTTCAACAGTACAATTGATTTTGTAAATCGGGTTAAATTTCAGATCGGCTAACTTAAAAAAACGTGACCTACTCAGACGCGCCATCCTTTGACAAAGTCGCAATATGAGATCTCCCAAGGACGCAGATCGTTGCCATGACGCCGAAGGGCGACAGATCAGCGAAATATATAGAGAAAAACTAGCAGACGAATAGCGAAGTCAAGTCACATAAAATTGCCAATCTGACAAATATTGATCATTAAGATTCAATTAAACTTCTTTTATCACAGCCCTGGTTAAGAATGATACGATTGTTACAGTATTTCGGCTAATAATTACATTTCATAAATTACGAAACTCTGCATTAGGCCACCAACTTCGCATGGAAATTTTTTGTTAAATACGGATTTCCACGACAAATACATTCTGACATCGACAGAAAAGAAGCTATACCAGTAACATAATATAATATCTCTATTACTGCGTGCTCTGTATTACCTAATCCTCGTTTTACCCCTACCCAGACCGAATTTATATCCATTGCCCAATTCCCTCGACCGAACGAACGCGATCAGCTGATCAACTGATTTACTATTTCGGCCTTAACAGCTTTCGTTTCAATACTGTTGGATGGTGTTGTTAAGTTGAAAAACAAATTGTTGTTTGACAGACTTGTTTGGCTATTAAAGTTATTACTGTTCAGTGATATTTAAGTGTAAAGCGAACTTGACTATGCAACATCAACTTAACAATTTTAACAAATAATGGATGCCCTTCAGCCGTGAAGATAGATATGTTGTTATATGGTCAGACATAACCATAATGTGTATGGTACTGTGCTGTTTGGCAAGTTGTGATTGACGAGACTAATGTTGCAGCACCATTGATGGTTTTAACTGGCCTGCATGATTTGCATCGTAGGTTTTATAAACTTATCAACACATATCAACGGCTGCTTATCCACTAATGCCAATTATCTTAATATGATAGACCTCAAAGGTTAAAAAGCCCTCAGATTGCAATTATAACAGTACTTGGGGGTAGTCCTATTTCTGATGTTGGATCTAAATTGTAAACAGTTGTCTGATGTCATGACCAAGTATCAATTACAGTTTGAAGTCACAACTTCACATGCATATTGGGTTGTTGCCTATCCAGGCAATGGCTAACGTGATGGTCTATCAAAAGAGGGAATAAGTTGATGGTGCAAAAACAGACTTGAAAGTGTCAGATATCATTGTTATGTTATGTCCAAATAACTATATTGAGAAACACCCATGTAGACGGGAAGAGAACTGTCTTTATTTTTAACCACCATCCAACACATGAGGTGGACGCTATGATTTTCAGTGAGGGCTTTATGATGCAACATCCCCCTTCTTTTAAGAAATCATCAATGACAGACATTATGTAAGTTTCTTGTCTGCAGTCACAAACAAAAAGGTAGCAGTCATCCTGTTACAATAAAATGACACACAATTTAAATCTAGTCCCAAGTTGACATTCATACAAAACAATACTATCTGGTTCTGCTACAATATGAATATGTAGTTCGGTTAAATATCTTAGATATATGAGACGTGGAGGCATGACATTTTGCTTGGGACGTGGTATAGGTATTGTAGTATTTCCACTTTTCTGTATCGCAGGTGAGGAGACTGTTGCGTTGTGATTCACTTTACAAGTAGGTGTGGAGATGGGATCAGGTACGGGGCTATCCTGTGTTAGCTGTAGAGTAGGTGGGGCAACTAAGGGTGCAGCTGGTGGTGACGGAGTTGGGCTTGTGTAAGTGTCAGTGGCTATGGGTCGAGGTCGTAGCAATATTCTGTTGCGTTTTAGAGGGCGACCTGTCGTGCAGCATAGCACTGTGTAGGAACATGGTTCGGGGCCAATTCCAATAACCTTACCGGGGATCCAGTTTTTACGTGCCACATCCTGGTAGTAAATTGGCTGGGTGATGTCAAGCTCATCGAGGGTTTTGCTCGGGCTGTTGTAACACATTTCAGATTTCTGATGGGCTAGCTGTCTAGCTGCAGTTATGTCATGGGCACTGCCTTGGTTGTAGACTGGTAGGTTGAAGTTAATTTTCCGTTGGAAAGGGGGTTCAGCTGGTGAGGGGATTTTAGGGCCTAGAGGAGTTATTCGGTACACAAGAATAGCTTTGTCGGTTTCCTCAGGTGACTTCTTAATGAGGGCTTTCGTGCTCCGGACCATGTGTTCAATAAAACCGTGTGAACGAGGATGGTGAGGGGAGCTGGTGACATGAGCTATTCCATAGTTGTTTGTCATCGCCTGGTAAGCACTGCCTATAAACTGTGAACCATTGTCCGAGATGATGGGGTCTGGACAACAAAACATTGAAAATACATGACTGGTAATGGCAGTTACGTGACGGCTGGAAGTGTCACGTCCAAGGCGTTCAACAATCGGGTACTTTGAGTTGTAGTCTGCTATGATGAGATAGTTCTCATCATTCAGTGTGAAGAGATCTGAGCCAATAGTATACCAGGGATATGGTGGAACGGTTGTCATAACGGGTTCTATTGGCTCTTTACTCTGCGATGCCTGGTGCTTTTGACAAATGGCGCATTGTGATATGATGCACTCGATGTCAGAGTCGATCCCAGGCCAGTACACGCTACCTCTAGCGCGCATCTGACAGCGGATAATCCCTTGGTGACCAGTGTGAATGTCAGTTAGATATTGGTCACGGAGGATCTCCGGGATCAGCAGTTCTCGTCCCTTCAGAATGAGACCATTCTCAATGCTTAGATCGTCTCGGAAGGGTCAATAAGGATAAATGCTGTGGTGGACGTCCCTTTGGCGTCCGGGAAATCCTTGGATAATGTATTTTGACAGGCGATTGAGTGTCTCGTCATTTGTTATTGCTTCACGAAGCTCATCAAGTCGTCTGTTGCTGAATTGAACGAAGCATA
Organism: Urechis unicinctus; assembly: GCA_034190875.2. Classification (NCBI taxonomy): domain Eukaryota; kingdom Metazoa; phylum Annelida; class Polychaeta; order Xenopneusta; family Urechidae; genus Urechis; species Urechis unicinctus. The sequence goes on along the minus strand of CM067351.1, from coordinate 4,673,772 downwards.
CCTAAATATTCAGTTCAATGTGCTCATCAGCACTAGGCTTTGGGAGTTGAGAAAGGCTGTCCGCTAGAATCATCTCTTTGCCAGGTCTGTATTTTATCTCGTAGTCATAGCGCTGCAACCTTAACAGCATACGCTGCAGACGGGCTGGGGCAGATGTGAGTGATTTGGCTGAGATCATTTCCAGTGGACGATGATCTGACACTATGGTAAATGGTTTGCCATACAAGTATGTGTGACAGCGTTCTGCTCCAAATACACATGCGAGTGCCATTGTATGCAGTGAGTTTGGTGTCACTTTTAACTAAGGCTGTTGGCAGTCCATCTTCATTTACATGTGATGGGTATTTATTGCGGAACGTTCGCAGAGGCAGGATATTCCCTTGAGCGCCTGTATCCACTTTACCTCGTAGATTTTTCTCCTTTTTGGGGTATGCCTCAATGCGCAGTATTGCAAATGCTTTGTCCCGGCTTACTGTTGAATTGGAGAGAGTGTCAAATGTGCACTGTTCAAACTGAGGGTCATCCCGATTCTCAAAACAAACAGAGTGTACATCAGGCTTCTGCTTCTGTTTGTTATACTTTGAAGTACTGTACTTTATTGAGCCACTGCGATGTCCTTGAGTAGAACTGTGTGCAGCAGTACTGCGACAGACTTTTCCCAAATGACCGACTCTAAACCATTAATTACATTTCTGGTGGCGAGCGGGGCATTCCTCCGATGGTGTCTAGTCCCACCACAAAAGTGGCTTGTGTTCCTTGAGGTCGATTCAGCATGTGGAATCGGTCTTTTATGTTGGTGGTTTCGCTTTTGATGGATGCTGTTCACCTTCGTAGCCTGCCCAAACTGATTGAGCTGTTGTTGTGTGGCCTCGTATGTGCGAGCACAGTCAAGAACTTTGTCGAGTGTCAACTTCTCGGGATCATGGTCGAGTAGTTTTTGCGAACGAGGCTGTGCACAGTGCCAATAATGATTTGGTCGATCAGCATGTCCTCGAGAGCAGCCTCAAATTTACACTTTCGTGCTTGCACCTTAAGACGAGTTATAACTGTGTCGATGGGCTCGGCTGACTGTTGACGAATGTCGCGAAATTGAAAGCGGGAAAGTCTATAATTAGCCTTGGGCTCAAAATAGTCTTGGAATGCCTGCCACACTGACTCTGGCGTTTTCTTCTGCTCAGCTGTCAGATGAGACCAGTTGTCGTAGACTTCCAAAGCATTGGGTCCCAACCACAGTAGGATGTAGTTAACGATTTCATGACCTGCTTTGTTATTGTACGTTGGAGTCGACAACAAAAGTTCACAATAACGCTTGAATGAGCGAAACTGATGGGGCAAATCGTCACTGTCCCAGTTGAATGAGGGCAACTTAATACCGGCTAGATCGTCTGAGTGCTCATACTGCACGCTTGCTTCTGGGTTTGATTCAGATATAGTTTATTGACGGGCGATAAATTGCACACTGTCACTGACGCGATGCAATTATTTTCCACAACGTCCAACACGATCACTAGACTTGATAATGCCACATGCAGATGCTTAATTGCGGTTTGCACTTTGCGGTTTTGTAGCTTGACATTCGAACACAACAGTCACACAATCCGACGCCGACCATGTGCGTTTGAGCGGGATCGTTCAGGAGGTGAACTGTTCTCACTGAAATCCTGGGCTCATTGGCCTCAAGACGACTGTTGTTTCCACTGCTGACAAGCGGAAGATAAAAACACAGTTGGTGATCTTTTTCGGTCGTTTTAGATCCCACTTAGTGTCACCATGCTATGTTATGTCCAAATAACTACATTGAGAAACACCCAAGCGAGGACGACATCATGTAGACCGGAAGAGAATCTTAATTTTTAACCACCATCCAACACATGCAGTGGAATTTATGATTTTCAGTGAGGGCTTCATAATGCTACAATCACCACAGGGTCACCTTATACAACTAACACCAGCCATTAAATAAACAGCCTCTGAACTGCATAACTATTTAATTGTATTATAAATGAGCATCTGTGCTATAAAAACAATGACTATGATTATTATGTAATTTGACAGTAGCTAATATTGAATGTTTTTAGCTGAACAGCTGATGTGGCCTCACATAAGTTGCCTGGCTTTGAATCATGTGATCTAACCTTTACAGGCTTCCATTCAAATTCAGTTCTCTAAAAAAGATGCAAATTGAAATGCATTTTCATATATATAGAGCTCTGTTAAAGTTTGGGCCCATGAACTGTTAATATGGAAGAAATTCTATTCTGAACCAACCAGATATGTTTATGTCCACAAATCTACCCATATATGTTTCATTAATATAGATAGCTATGTCAGATGTGAGCTAGGGAACCTATCAGAGACTACTGCCTGAATCGACCACAACTAAAGTGGGTGTGTACTTGGCATAAATGGATTGCCTTGACACAGTCGGTTTGTTTGCTTGTATCGAAAGACATTATATGATGAAGTATTTGTCAATTATGTACCACAACCATACAGACACTTTTGGAAAATGTTCGAATTTCATCAAATGATCAATTAAACGGTTATGAAAAAATCACACCATTTGATGGTCACATAAACATGAACAAATGTGAAGCAATGGCAGAAATATGCAATGATACAAACATTGTTCCTCATTGTTCACATCTGAATTAATGCATAGTCTGTAATGTGTCAATTATATTAATTTTGCAATACATATTGTAAAATGTATGTGCTTTTGTTTATTAGTTACTGAACCAGCAGCCCAAGCAAGTACCAGTTATGCCACAAGTCTGCCTAGAACAACAAGCCCTGTAGACCCCAGACTTAAAGATGCCAACAAAAACAACTTGATTTCTAGTGACTCGAGTCAGATCAGGATGTCTCGAGCAGAACATGCATCAAAGGTACAAGTGAGTATTTTTCATTCCTTAGTGAACTGTTAACTAGTGACAAGGTATAAACCAAAGAAAGGTTTTTTTGCATGATAAATGAATTCCAGTTGAGTGACCTTCATAAGAAAAGGCACTACCTACTGCATGGTCTATAAAGGCCTGTGCTATATTATGAAAGTCATTACAAGTCTGCTATAACTAGATAACTAGCAACAAATAGCCAAATATGAAAACAATATATCAATGCACATGCAGACCGCTTCTAATGGGATACAAGGCAGACCCAAGCTCTACATCTTGCCTTCAGAAGATATATTCAGCTCCCCAATCTAAGGAAACTTCTCCCATGTATGGTATATATACTCCAGAATATATTGTATTAATCAGGATAAATTTGACAGAAAGATCAGTATCTCTTTTTAGGTAGTTGTCATATATTATATACAATTGTTGCACAATTGTGGTGTAGGCTGAATTGTTATTTAAGCTTGTAGATTAGTCATGCGCTGCCATGTGATGTTTCATTATTAAATAACTTTATCTGATGCTTTTTCAGTAAATTATATCTTCTTTTCTCTGCATTGCACTGCAGACAGATTATTACAAAAGTTGTAGCTTCACTGACTAAATGTACAATCTGTGTAGCTCTAAAACAAATTCTCTTATTGTTCTGTGCATCTTTCTGAAGATGTCCTGGTAGATTATAGATGTACCAGAAAGGAACACTACATAACATTCTGTGGGTTGACCCATCAATCTGAACCACACATCTCTTGCCTCTAGTTTTCGAATATACGAATGAGTGCATGTTTGTCAGCGTTTATAGCAGCGGCGAGGCAATTAGTCCTGAACAAACATGAAGAAGAAAAGCAAACATAATGCTTAGGCTGGAGCTGCCGGTGCCAGCTGCTTTAGTAGCAGATAATTTGCCATAGCTTTATTAGTAGATGATCTCGAGGTAGAGTGCGGATCCACAGACACCTAACGAATGGCAATGTTTTAATTCAATCCTTCTCTCGAGAGCAGGTGTGACACAGTCATATATCAACAGAGCAATAAGATATTGAATAGGATCGATAACGAAGTGCTGCTGATTATCCCCTGTTGCATAAACTGAATGGCCTATTTCTCAACACGGATTTAAGCTTTCAATCACTTGAAGTACGTGACAATTGAACACATATTTTCGTACAAATCCAAACGTCAGTATGTGTAAGCCCCCTGTCACATGTGTCGTTGTACATGTGATCATTGAAGGCTGATATGCCGTTCTCTGCTTAAACCCAAGGCTCATTGTAACTCTTGTGAATTATGTTAACTTATTATGTTTACACAAACTTTGCGCTGATATTATCGCCAAAGCTAGATTGGATCACCGATTACTCAACAGGACGTATTAGGATCGCATTCAGATTGCATATTCCAAGTACAATCGACGCACCCATTTGCCATTTTATAATCATTTTTGACTATGAAGCTACATGCCATTTTAGTATTATCACTCAAATAAGGTGCATATCAATCTATGCATGGTACTAAACAGCAAGTCTGATTGATATTCTTATTACCGTGTGTAATTTGCGCTTATCGTCTGATCATACACACTGATTGTAACAACTAATATACCGCCAATGCTTAACAATGCAGTTAATCTGCTTTAATAAACTCAAGGCAATTATTTAAATGAAATATTATGTCGCTTCTAATGCAAGGACGACGTGTTTCAAGCTACAATCATTGTCCTAACGATTCTACCAGCAATGATGTGCTAAGTGTCTGATTGTACGAACGACATGTATGACATGAATGACTAATCGAAGACGAATCTTGACGAATCATGTTGTAGTTTCTAGACATTGCTTCAGGACTATTAAATCATCCATAAGCCTAAATATGACGATAATAGTGGATTCAAGACTATTTAGGTATGCTGAAGTTCCAGTTTAATTGATTCCCGATTCATTTAAATTACAACCTTAGTGTCAGCAGTGAACAGAATATCAAGAAAGGAACGATATTTGATTAGCTACACGTAGGCTACGCATATTTCGGAAGATTAAGGGTACGTGTCAATTACCGGGTTGAGCCTAATACCATTCATAGCCGAAACTAAGCCTCTGGCAGTGTTTTCAATAAGCGCCTACGTCGTTCACTAGTATTGGTTAATAGGGAATTACTAATGATCAAATTAAATCACACAATTACACCTTTAGTGTCTGTCTTCCCATAGCAGCATGAATATAGCATGAGCTTAACGACCCAATGTATCTTATATTGGTTGAGCGTCAAGGCAACAGTGTTAGTAATATTGTACCATCATACAAGCTAAGCTCGGATATCCGAACATCATTGAGGATCTTGAACACAATGCACAGCCCTCCCAAAGTGGCAGATTAAATTTCAACAACTTATAATCTGGTTAGAATTTCAAACGTATTGGGTTTTCTTTTTTACTTCTTTGGTCGTCTAAGGAAGAACCTGTGGTAAAATACTTACCGATGAAACAGTATGGAAGAAATTTCGGTATGTTTCCCAAGCTCCTTAAAATGAATTAAAACATGAATTATCGATGTAATGTAGTGAAAACAGGCTAAATTGTCAACTCCCAATCTTAAGTCTATTTCTAATTAATTTCAACTTTCATATCTGATATTAATAAATACTTTTACGATAACATTATAACAAACATTCATATTTGTACACATCTGTACATGTATATATATATTTATATAGATTTTTTGTATACAAATCAAGATATATATATATATATATATAGAAATATATATGCAAATATACATATATATAGTTGTATGCAAATATATATATATATATATATATATAGAGATATAATATATATATATGTATATATATATATAGATATATATATATATATATATATATATATATATATATATATATATATATATATATATATATATATATATATATATATATATATATATATATATATATATATATATATATATATATATATATATATATATATATATATATATATATAAATATATATATACATATACTGCATGCAGATTGGAAAATTAGGCTATATGATGCTTACGAAACATATATCATAGATTACATAGTACTACTCATCGCTGTTCAAAAGCAACTGTTTCAATACGCATACCCTAATCTTTCCATACGTTCGCAGGTGAATGATAGAATTATTACTGTATTGAATTGAACACCCTGGATGATCTTAGTCACATCATTGATATGTTTAATTGTCTGCAATTGTGACGCCAAAGTCCAAAGTCATCGCATTTGGATTGTTTTGACACAGCAGTTGCAGGCGGAAAATTATTGCCCGTGTGTAAATATAGACATTCATATCATCATTATGTGCAATCGTTGTAAATCGAGTTGCCAAGTCATCTGGCGCAAAGGCAGCATCCGTCGTCGCGCTATGTAGTCACATCACGTGCCTCACTGATGGGTCGGTCACAAGAGGAAGTGAAGCAATTAATCCTTCTACGTTAGGGTGCATTGGCTAATTTGGTGAGTTGAATCGACGATAACATGATCCCATGACATTTGATCGCGGCAAACACACACTCGGAAAAATCACATCACAAGTCGACTATCATGCTTGCTTTACAGTATTTACAAAGTGATATTTACATGCAGGAGTTACGTACAAAGCAATAGTGTGGAACGCCTAGTGCCGCTCAAAGCTTGATAGGATTTTATGTTATATTGCCGTGGCGCGTGATTTACTTTGGTCGTTGCTTATATGCCTGCAACATGAGCTACGGTCTCAAAGGATACGGAGAACCTTGGTAAGTAAAGGGACATAAAGGCCTGGACTACGCGATGATATTCATATAAAGCACCTTTGCATCGGTACAGCACACTTTCCACACAGCGCACACGGTGTCAGTGGCATAAGGCCATATTTTTTGACATAACCATATCGATACGATTAGGTGTTTTATATTGAAACCATACAGGATCCTTGCTCCTCATAGGACGTCGTTGTTCCTGTCCTTTGGTCACATGGACTCAATGGTCGATGAGCAATCTTCCGAGACTAACTGATACGTTGCTATTTGTGTGATGAATTGTTAACCCGAGTAGCTTATCGTTGACAACGTAACGCTATTCTCCACTGCCTACATAGTATGGGTCAATACGCTGGGTTAGGTTTGAGATTCGGCGTAGATAAGTAAGCATACGGCAACTGTTTCTGAACGTTCGCTATAAACCCAATAAAGATAACCGTTTTTTTACAAAACATATAGAGGAGTGTGACAAAGCCATATCGATTCCTGAGGTGAATAGTTATAGACGTTTTGCTATCCAGTGTATACTTACAAATATGTGGGGTTCCCTGTTATGATACGCTAACTGTTTTTCAAACAATGTTGAAAATAACCAAATAACTACGTGCACAATGCATTGTGAAATATAGTCAGCGTTTTTATATCTCTTCATCGATTGTCCGAATATCCGTTCATGCGTTTATCTCTATTTGCCAGGTACTTACATGCTTATCTGCTAGTCTACCATCGTTGTTACTGAAGTGTTTTAAAAAACAAAACGCCAGATAATCTAGTTAGACACCTATGGCGCAAAGACAACTTAATCTAGCGGCTCCAATTGGTTACCAAGGACGAGGACGCAACAGAAATCTTTTGGGTCAAAAGTAAACGTTTCAGTATTGTGCAAAAAAAAACAACAATGACAGTCGATTGTATGTTACTGTATCTTGTGTGGACAAAAGTGACATGTATATTCGCCCAACCATGCTTAGAACTACATATTCGAAATACGATATTATAAATAAAGCGTTATATCTAGTGGTCTAAGGCGATTGCATTATTGGAAACAATGTAAAACTAATCTAGCATCCAAGTTAAATACAGCAACTAACTGCCGTCGTTCTTTTTATGCCCCGAATTTGATAATATATTATGGAGATAAATTTTCAACATAGTTGTGCAAATGCATATGATGTGTTGAAGAAACCTGTCTGGCTTTGTTGGTTTGGTACCTCCCTGAAACCATGAACCGCACGAGTTGGCTGTAAATCTTTACGTGCGCCCTATAACTAGCTCGCTGTTGATGTGTTCACTTCCGCGTATACACGTATAAGGAGAGACTTGGATGTGTTTGCCTTGCGCTTTAGTCTTAGCATCCATGATAACACTTGAAAAAATCAGACAGACGAGCATGCAAGCGTTATTTCTGACAACAACAAAAATTGCGACGGCGGATGTCAGGATCTGTTTTCAGTGACCGCATTGCCGCCGTAAACCCTTCTTTAATTCCAGTTACAAAGCCGAGGAACGCCACTTTTTATCTCTCATTACCCAATCACATGTGCGGTCGTGCATTCCAAGACATTTCCGCACACGCCGGTTGTGACCCATTGTTAGCTGTGAAGGGTTTAAGCAAGGTTAAAATTGGCTCATGCTGGTCCAGGCTACCATGTTTCGCTATGTATAACGTCGCTATGCATAATTCGCTATGTATAACGTGATATACATCCATATAATGCATTTCATTACGTCGGTGCTAGGTCATTTACCTTACTTAAAAGACAGTTATAAATAAAACAAAAAAACTCATTTGTGCTTGCAATGTGCACATGAAGATAAGAATGTTTTGGACCTATTTGATCTTTTTCCCCTCTAATGACACGATGTAATAAATATTTATTTTGTCGTATTAGCATCCAAGGATTTATGTTTAAACAGGTCAAAAACGACCGCAGAAGGAAGTACGTACCTCAAACAAAGTACGTACTTCGTTCTTAGTACGGCGTACTTGGTTTGAAGTATGCATGCATAAACCTTAATTTTCTTAACTATTTTGCAAATTGTGACATCATTTACTGAGATATGGTTGCGTAAAATCGTGGAAACCCCCTTAGTTGTCACAGCCTCGATGTGGGATCATATTTAGCGTTGCACGTGTACGAGAAGGCTTTTCTATGCGTTTTCAAACTTTAGAACAGTGGCCATCGCGTGTCTTTCCCAAAGATTGATGAGGCAAGAATCATTTTTGAATCAGTTTGTCAAAGTAAACAACTTACTTTTTGCGGAGCATAGTCTGTCTAGATTATGTGAAATATAGTTTAGTGAAAATTGTTTGCCATATTTGTGACTTATGGATGATAACATCACACCCCATGTCAATCCATTTGCACACCTGATATTTTTGTACTCCAATCGAAGTACGCCAAACCATGATTGTTTCCAATTTCGCTTGCTGTCCACCAGGGTCTGATTGAGAGTGTTTACATACGTGTTCAGTTGTGTTTAAAAATGAATGTTCTTCTAAAATAGAATAAAAAAAGCAACCAGGTGTTTGATATCGAACAGAATGCCCCCCAAAACTCCACAACATTAAGTTTTCATACTTTTGTTGGCCTGTTCTGTTCGAGTTTTTGAAAACTTTTGTTCTTGTTTTAATTGGATGTTAGATTATTATTTAAGGCTTTACAGATGGAAACGAGCATCATTACATATGTATTGAACATTATCATTTAAGCATACTTAAGGTTTACCAGATATGGAATGGATTGTTCACAAAATCACAGGGTCACCGAGCAGGAAGTATTGAAATTTACCATGCTTTATTACAATTGCTTCCATTGCAATGTGGACATAAGAATATTCCACCTCTGTAAACTTCATGATGGTGTTTTTCCTACAACCAGTTAATAATTGATTTTCTAACGGCCAAATCATATGCCTTTAACAATGTATCATGCAGATCCATATTTTGTGGAGGAGTGGAGGAACAGCAATGTTTGAGTTAATTTTAGTTTAGAAAAAATTGTGTTCAAAATCACATACTTAAAATATTTGGTATTATATAATAGGATACCGAGTGCAGGTACACTACAAATCAATTACCAGTATTACAATGAGGCAGATAATGATAACAAGTATAGTAACGTTATGAGTGTTTGACAGCTAAAGGTATATGTATGATGTTGATGCAATAATCGAGATGCATAACTATGATATGTCCAAGACAGGTTACACAACACAAGATAAAGCTACTTTAATAGATCATGACACAGATAGGATTAATTGATATACCTATACATGTACAGACATGCATATTACAACAGCGAGTGTTGAATGATAAAACTAGAGGAAAATTATGTACAAAAGGTGGGGTGGCATTGGAAACGGAAAGAGAGGCAGGGGTTTGGAACAGAGAGCAAATCGATGTTATGTCGTTAAAATCTAATTCCGAAAGACAAAGAAGCGCTGGGTACCTGACCTTATCCGCGCGGGATTTAATTGGAGCAGCCATTTCCCTTCAAAGAAGGAGAAATAAGGACTTACGCGATAAAAAAAATAACGTTTGTAAATTCGACTCTGCACAAAATGCGCCCAAACCAATGTTTTCATGAAAATGGAACCCACAATAAAATATTCTCTCTGTGTCTCTTTTGTTTGGAATGGAATATATTGAAAACAACTATTTAAACTTTCAGAGGTCAAAAGTGGAAACACCACCCGGTAAAATACCTAATGCATACATATCTGATGGTACTGAATGCCGCGAGAGCAGAAACGATAGGAAGAGGATAATATGCACAAAGTCCTATGAACTTGTTCGGCGGTGTGAGGGAAATATTGTGGTTGAGTATATAGACGAGAGCAATAAAAGATGGGTTTATTGTTCAGGCGAGACCTGGTACACCCGTCCCAGGAATAGCTTCTTCATTGAGAGAGTTGAAACTTTCAGCGGCTTGGAAGGCGGCTGCACGGACTGAAGGAATGTTCAAGTCTGGATATATTTCATCGACTTCGTCATTGCATGATTGACAGAGGAGCAGTTTTTGTGTAATGGACAGATTCTTTTTTTCCAACCAAATCCAACAGTTTTTCTTAGACACCACTTTGAAATTTGGATTTCAGGTTTCCTGTTTCCGAACATCCTCATTGTGAATGAAGGCTTTACAATGCAGACTGTTTTAAAAATGGCATGGCCAATAGCTGTTCAATTCTGGGAAAAAAGCTAAGTAATTCAGACACTGTCTAGTCAAATACATAACATTAAATATTATAATCATTGTTTAAGTTCACAACACAAACCAGCAATTCTTGTGAGATTTTTATATCACCCTCTACTAACAGACCAAATCATATTAGGTGGAAATTATTGACCTTGTCACTTCAAGCCGTGCACGACGTTTTGTTGATTCATATGTATACTACCGTCAGAGGGGCCTATGTGACTTCACAAGTACGAGGTTTCAAATTTCTAAAAAACAAGTTATCTTGTATAAGAACACCACCAGGAAAGGCTACATTCGACCTGCGGTTCGTTCGTATGAGCCATAAGTGTCAATCTTGTATCTGTATACGATCTACTATCAGACTATGGCACCAATTCAAAAGGAAGTACACACTACTTCGATTTATGTACGAACGCATCAATACGCCATTATATCAGAAAACATAGACCTTACCTCTGCCATGTTGATGCGTGTAAAAAAATTTAACCATGAACGTCGAAACACTTGCAGTCACTGTCGAATAATGGAAGTGAAAACTCTTCTAGTGAACGCCCGATATCGCTCACAACAACAGATTTGGTTCCCAATGTAGGCCATAATATACTTGCATAATTAAATCGTTCAAAGCCAATCACATTTCATAAAATGCAAAACAGCAGAGGGCGGGGGCACGACTTTCATATGTACCTCAATCGAGGTGCGCCGTACTGGGAACGAAGTACGTACTTTGTACTTCTCCGGTCAGTCCGCGGCTTAATAAAGGCCTTACTGTGCTGGAGAAACGACCAGTGTGTCCAATGACGTCACCAGAGAGCTCCGCGGGGGTTCCAAAGCATTCGGAGACCTTAAGGAACGCCCAGACCACGTCAATTAGCATCAACCCAATCTATTTCGCCTTTCGACAAATAAAGGGCACTTTGCTTCTTCCTCTTTGCTATTGAATTTATGTACTCACTGAACGGCTAGAAATGTGTAAGTTAGTTCATTTGTGTCAAGCTGTAGAACATTTACTACAACCCGCCATTTGTTACAGCTGACTTGGTTGATGTGGCATATCATCGAATAATTACTTTATGCATAATGAAACTTAATATTTCACACCAGGGTCTTTATCTGTGCCTTAACTTCTGGTACATGGATTGTATATTAATTGTACAGAAACTATACAGCAAGGTGGGCTTTCAAATATCGCGGTTATGATTCTTTGGCATACTGTTGAACAGATGCTAACGATAATCCACATTACAAAGTTATATTACAGTCCATAATATATTGGTGCGTCATGCCAATTAGGATACATCAGCATTAATGTGCGCGGCAAAACCAGGTGATCCAAGGATTCATTTCGTACACTAAATCGCGTTAAATTTGGGTGCACTAAATCGAAATGTCTGCGAAGTAGGTTCATGCCCGATACTGCAATGATATAAATAATTGCTTAGCTTTCAAACCCAGGTCATATGAGGTAGTTGCCATTCGATGAGGTGGATGCATTTGCTCCCACAAGTCCTGTCCAACTACCTTCATGACAGTTTCAATAAACTACATCCCCAGGAAGATGCTTGAAGAATGATATGAGATGGATCGTTCATTGAATACGAAATGCTTTTACACGCAAAACTAACGAGATTTTAGCGTGATGTGGTGCCTACACCGAGTAGAGAATCAAGCAGTCAAATTAATTCTTGCAATATAACGCACCATTTGTTACTGTTAAAACTCAAAAATATATACCCTAGTGATATCCAAATAATGCATTTATTGGTGCTTCGCAAGGATGATCTCTACATTCTGTAGCTAAACATTATTGCACCAACTTACCAAATATCGATCGGGAGATTAATGTTATGCAATGAGGGGAGGGTAACAGCCAGTTGTCAATCTCTCTCGTCTTCACTAAATTCCATGTTTCTAGAATACGAAATTCCTAAGCTGTTCATCATAAGCATCACTGTTCTTGGCGGCCTTAGACATGTGACTGTTACGATACAATGCAATAAGTAAAGAATATTTTAGAACACTTTGCACGAAGCACTTCTGCAGTTCTTCCAACGCAATAGTTAACATGCAACCTACACGATAAAACAAGTACTGTATAATACTATTAGAGCAAGATATGAGCATCAGAAAGCTCATTCGTCTTCATGCCAATAACGGATTGTTCGACTGAGTGTGGATTCCATCTAGCTGTTTTGCAATATATACGTTTAGCAGTGTTAAGCTGTGGTCACAAAAATAAATACATTTCGGCCTTTTGCTTCACCTGCTCGTTGGAAAAAAATAATTGAAAGGACCAGAATAAGGTCATCTACACAGATATCATACACAGTTAGCGTTGTTGATAATGTGTTGATTCCGCAATTTGATACTAGTGTATGTTGAGCTATATACAATTATTTTATCCGCACGTCACATCTCCGTTATAATAGCATTTCAAGCAAATTAGCACTATAGAGGCTATTGGTTTAGTATATTGCTGAGTAGTGTGTAAGCAATAACACGGCCCTGATAATGATATTTTATCTTCTATAAATATTACGGCATTTATTTAATGCAAATATCATGCAAATGGTATGCAAGTCAACAAACACTACATTGCAATCAACCCAAAAAAGCCTGCATATTTCTTGAATTGCAAACATGCTACAAACGTATATTGATCGCTATTCTAAAATAGTCACAGAGCTAGAGCATATATTTCTTTACGCTAGTCCAGTGTTCCAAATCAGATATTTACTGCAATAGTAATTCAGCGTAAATGGATTAGAATACGCACATTTCTATTATAAACATAATGTCAAAACGAACAGCCATGCATACCAAGTATTCAATTCGGCCTCTACATTTGAACAATATGAATTCCATTTTGGTCGTAGTTCCCATGGACTAACAAACATTCATTTGCCAGGTAAATATTCCAGTTGTGCCCTGTCCATCGTGTAGCACGACGTGATTTTATTTGTTATATGTAAGCATGTAATTCATATTCCATCCCCCAGGGCATATAACTGTGATATCATGGGCAAGATGCATATATACAATACCAATCACTATTCATTCAAGTGACTGTTTATCAACTCAATAGATCCCTATGGGCGGCTAAGAAATCCAAATGTATATTTTGTATCTGACTGAATCTATTTGACGATGTTATATTCATGCTCCAGAATCTCGTGTGAATGTGACGTAAAACTTTGTAACATATGTTGTTTACAATCATATTTAGCTATTGGCATCAAAGCGTCTAACGTGTCATTTTCACTCAACTTTCAAACCGTTACAGACCACTCCGTAAAACGTGTCCATGCAAAAGTTTTATCGATAATCTATATATTGCACTTGTCGCAACATAATATTTGTAAGAAGTACCGCTACAACTTTAGGTAAGCATAACAGACGTTGAGCTTAATCAGACCAAGGTATCAACGCAATCTATCAACAGTAGCTAAGCAACAATAGTTAACTTATTGTTTTCATCTCCATTATCGTACTTACTTGTCGTGATCACATAAGTCAGAATCGTGCCAAAACATTGTTTTAGCTACGCATCTAATGCGAAATAACATTTGTTCACTACAAATAACCAGATAGTCCTTTCAGCTTCATCTCCTTCTATGATCACACAGTGTCATCATCTGGACATCACATCTGATAACATTCCTTCCATTATAAAGGGGGTACATGGATAACTGATTCTAAGACTGAAAATGCGAAATGCCTGTTTACGATGTAGCCCTTATGGAAACAAATGTTTTAAGACTACCGTAAAAGGTTGTTTTAATATCATATGTCGTCGTTATAATGCCACCTGTGGCGCAATAGTAAAATTGCTGTCACACACAAGATGTGTTTAGTAGTTCCCTCTATTAAGGGGATACATAAAAAGCTGATTCTGAGACTGAAAATGCAAAATAGCTGCCTATGATGTAGCCCATGTGGAAAGTAAATCTATGAACTTACTCTAATAGGTATTTGTTATATCATAGTCGTTAAGATGTTACATCAATACTGTGACTCGAAACATACACAAGTGTGTTTAGCAGTAGTTCACCACCTAGATATCTATAACTGAGTAGTGTAGGTCTAGGTCTAGAGTATATGAAGGTGTTTACAGAAATGTGTTGGTATGGTTTATTAAGTGCAATATAGAAACGTAATAGGGTGACAAATGGTTAGGGTGTTTTGACATACGGCAAAGAAGCCAGGCATGAATAATTTCTATTCATAACTGCATGTAACGAAAATATGATTCATAACATAACCATTATGTCTATAGCAAGTCGAAAGTGCAAGGTGAATTCTATTCACTTGTTTTCGAATGCAGTTCCTTGTCAACGCAGTACATTTTAGCGTTGTTTTATTGACATTGGTGTACCGTCTATCATTCACTGAAAACGCACATCGATTTGTAGTCACTCGCAAGCAAGGATGGCCCTTATGACAACGTTCAGTAACTCCTATCATTTTGTGTGCGCATTGTTATATGAGATGGCAGCCCAATCAGTATCAACCGATAGCTAGAAATTGGTGTTAGAATCGTAGCTTTAATGTACATTAACACCTACTAAACAGGGGGCGAGCACTGAAAGGAATTAAAATCTACGTCCATTTACAATAGCCCACAAGACGAGTGAATGCCAAATTGCAGAAACTACCAATGTATGGTCCATTGTTGTTAATGCACTATTATGTTAGATGAGTCAATGAAAAGATACGTTTCGATCGTGTTGGCTTATAATGCTTTTTCTGGACCCTTCTACTGGGATAATGTGTGTAAAATTGCATAAGAATCCATACATTTCCTGAACGTAGTATGCATGCCAGCTCTATGAGGAAATATGTGGACACTTATGGAATGTCATTTGTGAATAATCATGTAAAATTTGCGCATTTTAGATGCATATAATTGTCTATCCAACATAATGACGGAATGTCAATAGATGACGGATATGCCACCTCGTGTTCTAGGCGTGATCATTTGACGAAAAATGTCAAGTTAACTAATGTCAGTTAACAATAATTATCAAATATGTTTTTAAATAGAAACAAATCCATATTCGACTTGATTCTAATATGGCTATGAGTTATTAATGGAGACGATAACTAGGTCTGACAATATTCGGTCCCATAAATAATTTTATCCAGCACGGCCATGCCGTATACATATATACAGACTGCTGTTTTTGAAAAGGACGGAATTGCTTCCGAACGATCTCCAAACGCGGTTATTATGATTCCCACCATCGTAACAAATCTTATATCCAGATTAATTTATAGCAGTTATAATAATTACACACCTGATTAACCTTTGCTGTAGACTGTGCTTAATGTTAGAGCAAGCAAGCAATAGATTCAGCTCACATTGCTCTTAAACTTGATACATACAATTTCACACGCGCTCTATGATTAATAAATGGCATACTTAATTCTTCGATATAAAGTAGTATTAATTTGTCATTATCGATGCCATTCATAAGTACTTAGACGGCTGCCATATTGATAAAAGCATAAAAGGATTACATCAACGTTTTTTTATATGCTAATGATATGCACCACACAGGACACTACATTATAATCGAAACTACGATTAGCATATATGACCTTGTAGGTGTCAATGCTTGATCATCAGGAGTCATGCGATTGCAGATCGAAAACATTCGAACAGTGCAGAACTAGAGGTAATCTCACTGCTATTCTTAACCTTAATTGTCCCAGACTCAACATGGTATCACAACATGGACAAAGTGTGAGCAATTAAACTTTTTGCATATGTGACGCTATATTCATTCAGCAGCATAATTATATGTGTGGTATACATATTCCAAGAATAAGCATCGGTAATGAAATGGAGATAGCATTGTGTCACAAAGAGGCTACAGTTGGTAGAAATGACACAATATTCCTCCATATTAGCATTGCTTGATGCTAATTCGCCTCCTCTTCGCTCGACATGGCATTTGATCGATTGTATTCATGATGAGTAATTGGGGACACATCGAATTTACAAGACGGAAATAGGTTTTCCAATCGCGATTAATGCGTCTCGGTATTTTTTTAGTGGCCTTTGTAATCGATTCACTTTATTTTTTTAATTTACCTCA
Organism: Urechis unicinctus; assembly: GCA_034190875.2. Lineage (NCBI taxonomy): Eukaryota > Metazoa > Annelida > Polychaeta > Xenopneusta > Urechidae > Urechis > Urechis unicinctus. The sequence goes on along the minus strand of CM067351.1, from coordinate 4,656,790 downwards.
CCTCTGCCAAGAGCTCGGAACCAACGTATTGATGGTCTTATTCGTCTCTGCCTAGGAGGTTTTTCTAGTCTTACTGTGATGCATGCGCATTCACCCATAAGGTTAACAGAAACCTTGTTAATTTCATTCGATGCAATAATACCTCTGTATCATATTTTGTACATAAACATGTTAAGCATACAGCCGAGGAGCGTTCTAGATGCAACCAATTCAATATTATAGCATAAAGCAATTTTTTCTCATCGTTACTCTAGTACAATCATTTTCGATTTATCTCCATAACGCAACTAAATCGCAACTAAAGAATGAGAATATTGCTGTTCATGTTATTTAACTCTTCGCAAAACATTTAATTAATGTTTTGTGTTATAGCCCATTCACCAATGCTTTTTTGTCACTTTGTGTCGACTATCACACAAAGGCTTTACTGAATGTATACCGCTTACGGCGAGAGCTGTACTGATTCAACAGGAATTGTAATATTTATAATGAAATTCCATAATCACATCTCAATCTTTAAAATCGGGTAAGCCAAACATATCAAAGAAATCACTTGGGAAGCAGCTTAGTTGATCTGGTTTCGATTCATTTATGTTTGTAGGTGTCCGATTACGGAACAAGCAAGCATATTGCATGAGAAAACAACTTTGCAATGTTTGTAAAGCAGTACAGCCTGCCAAGATCTCGCGCAGTGTTAGCAGATAAACTTTGCTCGCGTTTTGAGTTTCAATGAGACACGATAGCTTTGTTGCTGAGCGACTAAATGATATTTCGCAACAGTATATTATTACTCCCTCTGAAAATGATTATGATGCTGATATCGACTTTTAGGGATTAAATAAATGTAAATTTGTCTGATAATTATAGCAATTGAATTTCGTTCATACCATTCTGCATAAACTTCTATCCCCTTGCAGCTATCCTTCTGTTCTGTCCCATCTTCTACTGAAAGCCATACTTTGTAGCTATCAGGCGACTCCAAACCGAGTGCTTTTGAAAGGCTACAACCTTGCGTATTATATTTAGAAAACTGAACTGGCGCACTACAATTGCATCCAACTAAACCGTTCAAACCACAATGAATACTTTGCTGATAATTTTAATGCTAATAGATGGCAACATTGATATTAGCAAAACATATCTCACAAGGGAATGGAGCCGTCTCGAATTATCATAACCAACAACATTGCAAAGTCGCACAGACTGGCACATGCAGAGTTTGCACAGCAGTGCGTCATTAGCATCGTGCCCATGTTTTGGTTAAGAAGTTCGCATTTGGGTACCGAACTAATCTCTTATTTCAAAATATAAAGAAAGGGAAGACATAATTAACTCATACTTGGCATCAGCATTACCTGTCAAAATTTAACTAACCAAGGGATCAATAAGATCACATATCGCCGAGAGTGTGGAAACGGTAAACATGATACCATCAAATCACGGCAAATGTCAGCCAACAAATCATCCTGCACCTGAATAACTCTTTCCCGAACCCCGTGAAAGAAATAACCTCGGTAATGTCACTTTTACCTGTTAGAATATTTGAACTGTCTTTTTAAACGGAAAAAACCTAAAATAGATTCAAGTAACATTATAACTGGATTGTGGTGCGTAATATAACATTCATATCTCCCAACTCATAAGCACCTGTATCCTCCAGAACAGGGCGTCTATGGACCAAACGGTCTTCTTGACCTTTTGCTAACCATCTTACAAACCAGATTAAGTGACCGCCTTTTGTGGTTATAATCAGCCAATTTTCCCTGATGGTAAATATTGATATTGGTCCTCGGATAAGAGCATGATAACTTGCAATTGCAATGTATGTTTGCCATGGTCCGTGAATTACAGGTGTAGCTTTTGTGCTTTACGATACAATTCTGCGATGTATATGGCATCAGATTTACAGTGCGTTCTGTGTTGGCTTGGTTAAGCTAGGGCGAAGTACGGTTCCTATTACAGACTCATAGCACAACATTCGACATTGACACATGCTGCTGTTTCGCAACTTTACAACGTTCGGATGTTAGGAGCATACACAAACCGTGCACTCGTCCTGGGCGGTCTTGCGGATTATAATTATTGATTTACTATCATGAACGCCATTATAACCAAACATCAACCGATAATTATTTCGACGTGCCTTGTAGTCGTATTCCTTTCGAATGTTTTTACAAATGAAGTTAATGCCGATACGACAGAACACTTTATGCTTCCTGCCAATGTAAATGATATTAAACATCACACAAAGCCAAATGTGTCCACTTACCGTTAAAACAGCGAATAAAACGTTTAATGCAGCTATCCAGGCGAAGATAGTTTTGACAGCACAATTTAGGCAACATTTCATCCGAAAACATACGTGGTATGTTTGTGATTGGCACCGATGCGTTTCTATTGTTTTCATACTGATAACTTAGCGCAATATATAACGACAAATCATTTTGATAATAATTACAAGTATTACATATCGGTGGTGAGGATATGGATCGGATTTGCTTGACGCAATAACGGCTGCCCACCATGGGTATTTTGTTTGAAGGTTATGTACGGCTCCCTATTGTTTCTTGGCAGTACACTTTATGTAAATAGTGAAAATGTGTCAATCAAATCAGACAGTCGGTTATGAAGTTTTACAAATGATTAGTGAGGAATACGCCAGGATCACATTTCATTTTAGCATGTCGTGTTCGCAATCACCCTCATGGAAGATATAATTTTTTTTTATTCATTGCTAATATTTTAGTCTACATGTGTCATGATTTTCAAATCAGGGCGTAGTTGACCAAATGCGGTTTCTGTGTTTTATAGTACGGCTAGCTCTCATTCATTTTAAGAAGATACAGCACTATAGTTTTTATTGCTCGCTGATCACCCCTAGAAGAGAAGCCAGATTCGACTGCATCATTCATTTCACTTGGTTTCTGAGAAAAAGCATGTAGTCATAAAAGGTCAGTCATCCAAACAAAGTAACCAACACTGTATAGCAGCAGGCAAAGTCGTTTTGATGTCAGATTGTCCTTTTTTGTGTCGTTGGGATGATCATGACGAACGTTTAATGATCTAGTAAAATGTTGTTAGGCCTTGTCAGGGATCAATATGGCTGGCGTAGTCATCATACCACTTACATGACAAGGAGATATTGGAATGGTAGTTTCGAATAAACATGCAAGGTGGATTTTTGGGGATCGCGTTTAAGTATACAAAGCATGTAATGGGTAATTTGCTATTGGTAATGGTATTTTTATCTTTTTTACTTTTTTGTGGCAAGTATTGCACACGTCTATGCCTTTGCAGGTAGACAGACATGAGAACTGGTTTCTAAAAACACACAGTCGCCATTTATGATTCCACTATGTGTGTAAAGCATATATGTACTGCTTGTATAATAATCCGCGAGTATCGTCTTTGCAACAAAATATACCACAGTCGCGAAAAACATTACTTTGGTTTGGAAACTTTTCATTGAATTGTCATAGCTTTTGTGTACATCTAAGTATGGTTTAGAAAGTATGCAACAACAACTAGCGCCTCCCAGGGGACCCTGATAATTTGATATTCACTTTTGTTAAAATCTTCTAAATTAAAAGCGCACAGCAGCAAAATTTTGTATATGATAGCATTGCAATATGAAAAAAAAAATTGTACCTGTGCTTTTACTGACAGTGACTGTTTCTGCTTTACAAATATGAGTGAGCGTTGTCTTGAAAAAGATGAAAGCGGTCTGCGGCTCATAATCGTATGGCCACCATGAAGAAATCCATAGAGTGAAGAACATTTTTTAAGAAATTCCAAAGGCTTCACATACATAAAATACAAATGGATACAATCGTAATAAAATGAATTACCATAACCCACGGTTTCCTATGTTTTTGTTTTAAAGCCATTGTATGCGCGCAGCAAACGCAATCAGCGGCAAGCTTGCGTGCAAAATGACAGCGCGCTGTATCGGCATTGTTCATGCCCTTTGAGAGTTTAATAACTTGATTATTAGAAAATAAGTGAAGATCTGCCGGTTACGAGAATGCATTGATGGATGCTTGTCTTGGTTTCCTGAACACAAAGTCGGGTAAATAACTTGTAATGGTACATTACTTTATTAGACGAGGCAGGGAAATTATTTGCACTTACTTTCCTGCGACTTAATCGAATTTCCAATATTTGACAAACGGGCATCTACGCTTGGTGTTGACTCATCATTGCGTCACTTTATTAGTATCAGTAGGATCAATTCGCTAATTAGGCTGATAATTTGACTAGTATAATTCAAGAAATAATTCAGCTAGTGTATGTTCTGGCATCTCAGTACATTCAGTCAAAAGCGACATCCTTATTAATATAGTAGGTTTGCACCATGGTAGCCCATACCAGACTCGTCAAGTCGCACAATGCTCACTATTTGTAGTAGCAGGTTAGTGGTTAATTTGAGTCCCTGTTTGGTTTTAAGCACGCAGATGATGTTTTCTTCTCCGCGAATCGGTTAATATCAACTGGACCTCGCCCTTGGCCTGTGGTTGTATGGGTGTAATTACTTTGCTTGCATTCGGGAATGTAGATAACCTTTCCACTATTTCGTGCCAACACGTGCAATATCGAGTGTCAGTAATGAAGGGGAATATATGTTAGCGAGGAAACAGGAGAAGCCCAAGCCTAAAGCCAGTCTGCAGAGATGGAAATGAATGTTCTTGAATATCAATATGAATTCAACTTTATTTACGTCTTATCCCCTTTCCATATTATGACAGACTATGTAAATTTTATTAGGAAACCAGTTTCTGCAGGTAGCTATAGATACGTACATTTCCGTACTTTATGATTGTGATTACATATTTTCAAACTATCCAAATAAAATATAATGATCATTAATAGCACCTTGCATTATATTTGCTTTTTTATGGTCTGTCGTAAAAATTTCCAACTGATATCATCCATTTTTTACGGCTTTCTTGCAACTGCATTCATTATTTAGCTATAGCTGGGTGTGTTTCCTGAAATAGAAAATCACAATTTGCCTTGTGAAGTTTCCTCGTATCTTCGATTTAAACCACTTATGTCGAGTAATAAATTACATCCAGCGTTATAAATGCTTCGTTCCATATTCCAAATAAATACGATGGTTAATGCGTTGGCCAGAAAAACACGGCACTGACAACGTTTTGCCTTCAGAAATATATAGTATCCCAAGCAGATGATGCGCAGTAAATACAGCATCAACTCGGGAGAAAACGGATATCAAATGATGCAGCTACGTTATCTTCAATCGTCCGATTCTGAGGCATCCAACCTTAATACTGGACGATTATGTATTCGCATGCACCTATGTGCACTTCCCATCCAACCTCCATTTCCCTCAGTAAATCCACCGTAGCGCTTTTAGGTGGAACATATGTTGTTTTGGTCTTTGGCTGTTTTGACAAACGTCAGGTGGCGATGGCGAGCAATCTGATATCAGTAGTGTGCCAGTCTTGAGTCAGTCTATTATCATTGGGTAATACTTTAAGTCGTCTTGCTTGACAGGCTTTGAGAGAAGCAGGAAGTGTTCAAATACTGTTAGCAATATAACATAAATGCTATTCCAGATGTGTGTATCTCGCACAATCATCTTGTCGACTTTTTAAAGTTCAAGACAGTTTTCTTAACTGGTTGTCGCATGCTCCGTTATCTGTAGGCGTGACAGCGAATCTGAACTCTCACTCAATCGCTCGGTAAAGAGAAATATATATTGTCAGCTTAGCTTATAGATCTGTGACCTAGAAACTGCTACACGTAGACGAATATTACGTGAAAGATCATTGTTGCGGACATATGTAATTTATGTCGCAACGAATCAATAGTACGAAACTTTACGCAATAAGTCAGTTACCCGTTGTTAAGAAACATAATTCACCTCTTATTTAGACTGCGCTCGAGAGTTCGCGCAATTTGTGCCGTCAATTAACATGCTATTACCGCATGTCCTCGTCGACGTAATTAGATTGGTTTGGTCCATCATGCTTCCATCAATACCTATTACATAACATTTGTAAGCATCCGAGCAATATGTCATGTTTACTATAAGCAGACCTATTTACCCGGGCAAGAGCAAATGTTCAACAATTGCACTCGTCACTATCGGAATGCGTCGGCGACCATGTATGTAACATATCATATGTAGACCATTTCCACTAACTTTGTACGATTGACTAATAAATAACGCAGCATTTTGATTTGCTTACGTCTTTGTTATGATGCGCAAGACAATGAATATATGTTCACATGGAGCGAAATACAGTTGTGTAAATGGTGAAAATAAAATGTTTGAGGGGAGAGGCGGGACTGAACTTTTACACCTCAGCGTTCGTTCGATCAGCTGTGATCAGCCATGATCATTATCAACCTGTCTTTTTCTTTGCACATAGATCGCAACAAAACGCATCTGATCAGGGGATCGAATAAACGCAATTTAATAACATTGCGAAGTCGCAGAGACTGGCATGGGCAGAGTTTAGACAGCTGCGGGTCGGTGACATCTTGCATTTGTTTTGGTTGAGAGTTCGCTTTTTGGGAACTGAACAAATCTCTCATTTTATAATACAAAGTAAAGGAAGACTTGACTAGCTAATACTTTGCATCAGCATTCACTGACGAAATTTCACGATCCAAACAGCCAGTAAGAGAACCTAACGGCGAGAGCGTGGGAACGATAAATATGAAACCATTAAACCACGGCGAATATCGACCAACAAAGCATTCGCACCAAATCAACCCCTCCCTAACCTTGTGAAAGAACTACCGTGGTTATGTAACTTCTATTTGTTCTAATACTTAAACTGGCGATTAACACGGACAAGTTTAATTTTAGTAACATTTTGACTAGATTTACCAACTACTAAACAATTGTATCTTCCAGAACAAAGTGTCTATGGACCAAACGGCCTTCTTGGCCTTGACACTCTTTAAATCAACATCACTCAACAAATCAAAATAAAGGGCATACAGATTATAATGATAGATTAACTATCATGATCACCCTTTATAAACAAGCATTAACCGCCATGCCTTCGAACGATATCGTTGTCGTGGTTCTTTTGAATATTTTGCAAATGAAGTGTTTACTGCTACGAGATGAAATGATATCCTTCCTTGCCATGTAATTGATATCAACCATCATACAGAATCTTCCCTGATCGAATCATCTTTCATTAGGCCGTTGACAAGCATTAAACCAACTGGAACGCACACAAAAGTCCTGGTGACTTTGATAGGCATAAAGCAAAACCCAATAGGTGTACCAGTCTGCCATAATAGCCATATTGAATCATAAGTTAGCCGTTGTGCCTTTGTAAGCTCCTCGATATGTGACGGGTAAGTGGAAATGCACTTGATGAATATGCTGGCCTATAAAGCAAATGCCAAATATTCACTATTGGTTCATACAGATAACCATGGGCTACATACACTTGAACAACAACTAATTCTTGTACTTATGGTAAAAAATTAGTCAACCTATCAGCCCAAACTTAGTCGTCGTTGATACTGTGTGTATTATGTTTCCATCAATATTCATGGTTCAGTCGTTGCGTATGTCGATAGCCATATTACAGACAGTATCTTTTTTTTATATAATTTGGCAGCAATGCCTTAATCTATGTTAATTAAATTCCGTTGGTTGATTCGGCCAAATACCTTGTACTTGTTAATGGATTTGGCAAAGATTTACACCGCATTAAGTCTGTGCTTCAATGCCTTACAATGTAACATGTGTAGTGATGGTTGGTATCCCGCGTTACTATCCATATAAGGTGTCACTATTTGCTTCTGACACAGCTAAATATTTTTGTAAGCATCCGTCATGTTATTACTTTTATCCAAAGATTACCGTGGCTCATCACAAAACTTGAATACAGAACATCGTTCTATTTCACCAGCGTTCGATTTGAAATAAGTATAAATGTCAAACAGAAATTAACGGATCCGATAAGTGCTGCTAGAGTTATTTACATTTTGAAACTTTTGGATTAGAAGAGATTTATATTGATGCTTTACCTAACTTATCTTTTCCGCTAAAAGTACAAAAAGTGCTAAATGTTTAACATGACACAAATTTTCCCAACTACATCATTGTTTAAAGACAATAGCACTTTGTGACTCTGAAATGACCTTAAATGTAACTATTTAAAGTATTGACAGAAGAATGTCTCCACCTGACATCTGCTGTGAACTGATACAAATACAAATACGAGAGATGAAATAAAATTGTGCCGTCAAGCTGCTGCGACTATATTGAAATGATTGGAACATTCAGAGTTTTTCAACTCTGTAGGGAATATGTGTAGCAATTAGGAATCAAGACGAGGCGAACAATCGACCTGGAAAATCAGTCGCAAAAACAAGCTGGAGGTCACATGATGTGAGCTTATGATTTCCAGGTACTCCAATCTGTAGCTGTTGTAAAATGTCTTTATGCGCGCCAGACGGGTTTTCTTAATAAAATGAACCACGTAGATTTAATAAGATATTGGTTAACCAGTTCATGTTAATACTAGTGCTACAGATGCAAAACATTTGGAGACGATGTGAACGATTGCACTGAATTACAGCATAAAAGAGCATAAAATGGACCCGCTCCTCAATCACTAACATATCTGGTCTCCAACATATGGCATCGTGCTGACCCCATCGTTACTCACTCTGCGTCAATGTCGTAGGAGTTCGCTCGTTTGATCCGTTCAGGCTTGCTTGTTTGCGCTATGTGTGCCTTAATACTGGGGCTATTTGATATCCGACACCCTGCTTTAGGGAAGCAATAATACACAATCCCATGCGCATAGTTTTTTTATCAATGAGACAAAAGCAACCCATTTGTATGTTGAGCTTTTGTTAAGCAAAACAGGTCAAGAAATTATGTCAAGAGGAAATTACCGGCTTTAGCGTCCGAATATCGTATGCTGAACAAGGTCAATAAATGCGTTTGCCATTTATACACAACTTGACTCCTATATGGCGCAATCAGACACATGATGAATAGTTTGCCTTTCAAATTGTTCAGCAAACAGCGTAAAACCGCGCAAAACGAAAATGAAAAATTAATGTTATGTTGAAAATCAACAAGCTACGAATATTCCTTCAGTTTGGCGAATTTGCTGAGCTTATGGAAAATGCGAGCACGATATCCGGTCTCGCATCCCCGTCCTCACTGACGGTCGCCCATTGCCTCAGTCTTACCTACTTCCCGCTACATCATGCATTCTTTGCTATTGGACAATTCGTTTGCTAGCTTTAGTAACGCATGCCATACCCTTTCCCTGCTCAACAATTTTCTAACTAGAAAAGGACCAATAAGATTTCAATAAAATAACACAACTACACGCGTTAGTCGATACAATAAAAACACAGCATATTTCAAGCTGTAACTCTCCTCCGTTTGGTGTTGTTTGATAAATAACCAATAAGGTGAATATTATCGGATTTCAACACGTCAGTTGGTTGTTGTAAGTGTCAGTGGAATAAGCAATACACTGCCGAGGTTGGTATCAATATTTGTCGCTTTTTATGCCACACTCTCTTACATGTTATGCCTATAATATTCCCAAAATAATAGTAAAACTGATCGCCAATAGCAAAAAGAGTGTTCTCGTAAATACTCAGGTATTAGCTATTCATAAAGAGCAGTTAGAAATTGATTTCCAACTATTCACTCTCTCTTTGCAGTTTCCAGTCTTAATCTGTTCGTAGCTTTAATGCGTTCACACAATAACCTTTAATTTGTCATGTTCCAAGCTGTTAGGGCAGACATTCGGATACAACTAATAACCACCCTGTATTCTGCTATATCCTGGTCAGAAAGGCCGTTCTTCGTTTTCATATCAAGGTATCAAAATAAGTAATTGGGTCACATTCTCGCTTTGCCTTATTTAATGTGACAGAGAATGCTTATTGGCATTGCATTTGTGCATTATCAAAAGTAACGTAACGCATGCTTTTCATCCCTAAATGTTTGGATCTGTTCCGACGAACCCTGTATATCTCACTTATGTTGGATTGTTGGTTAGCTTTGTATATACAATACAATGACCCTATCCCTAACTAGAAATGACATTCTTATTACTGCACCCTTCCACAAAGTGCTTTAAATTGTATCAATGACAATGCAAGTCGTTTAAAACGCAATTTTACTGTCAAGAACTAGTTCATTTAAAAGGAGAAGGTAAAACACGTATGCTTTTAATCATGACAGGAACGTTATATGTGCGCTTGATAAATAAAATTGACGTGGTACAATTTATGATTATCTCAAGCCGTGCTTGCCAAACGATAGCAAGCAAACACCACTTCTGCATCGATAGCGTGCTATTTGTCACTGATCATAACTTATGTTGCGTATGAATCATCATTATTGCAGCCGTTTATTTTCCTATAAATTATCAACGAATGCGGTCTCATTGATGATAGTCTAACCAAAGGATGGTGTACTACCAATAGCCCCAAGATAGAGACACATGGTAAACCAGGATGAGAATATCAATCTTGTTTGTCATCGGGTACCAACGGTACATTAGAGAAACCTCGGGTGAGAGGTAGTACTTAGCCATGCTATGCTGCTCAACCGTCAATCATTATTACTGTTCGGTCAATCAGGATGTGTCGATTCGATTTGTTCTCAATGCGATCCTTTGCTTTAGTTAAGCAAGCGGTGATCAAATCTGATACATCAAATTATGAATAAAAATACACATTGGCGATTACTTGAGCGCCAAGTGGTATTTTGGAAAAAAACCTAGGCCTGGAATTGCATTGTCGATAATCGTGAACTATTATTGTCCGCTGATCGACAAAGTAAATTGCAGATATGTCTTTTGTGTAAGATGCTCAAAATAATTCTAAACAAGACAACCGAGGGTTAACCATAACAATGTTATGATATTCATGAAAACGTGTATGATATCATTACTACCTTTAGTATTGGAACCTGAGCCCTGACTGGGGCCACGGGGGAATGTGATGTGCAGCCGAGAACACGGGAAGGTAAAAAGCATGAACGAAATGATACTATAGTATAGTACATATCAGCCTCCGTAGCGACTTCTCCTTCATAGTGCATCGAAAAAAGGTAACACCCAAGGAAGTGTATGCTTTGACTATCAATTACACTGCTCTCGCCCCAGACCGGATTTAGAATGAAACAACTACATGGGCTTGCGAATGGAATAGTTGTTAATTGGGCGTTTCAGTCCACCCATAAGTGATAAAAAGCACTTTTTAAAAAAAGAGCTCATAAAAATCTCTGCTATCGGTCATTGTTTTTTACTCACCATCTATGCTCTTTCGTTATTGAAAATCTGCGTTATATTAGCGTTGCACCCTCTTGTTTGTTCAATACAATTGGCATAGTCGCTGTAAATATTGGCTGAGAGGGGCACTATCAGTCGTCGCGTTTGGTTCCTGTTCATTGTAAGCCATCATGATATGATGAAATACAGGTTGGCGCTACGATTTCGTATATCTTATGTATGGATATGTGTAATCATGTTGTCGGTATAGCTGATGTAGACGCATTTCAGGAGAATATCTTGTATCTCATTTGAGCAACACCGTAATGGTGCAATGAGAATGTCATGCCGACAATCACTACGAATCTTCATATCTTTAGTACATTTACCAGCCCATTTTAGGACACTTTCGTTATTTCCGTTCATCATTTGTTCCATCGTTTGTGTTATTTACCAACATAATGCAGCACGTTGAACATGTATATCAACATAGAGCTATTATACTATTTGCAACTCTTGTAATGGTGTATTATGGGTTAATGCCATTTTACAAGAGCTTTGATATTCGTCGTTGAAATTGACCGCATTGCTGATGATCGTTGGGCACAATGCGATACGCTTTGACCTTCTAGGTCAAGACAATATCCACGATTTATGAGTTTTGCTGCACCATTTAACAACCACATTTACCCTCTGATCTGTATCAACAGCAATCGTGATGAATGGTTTAGTTCAGTTCGTATTTACGCTTGTTATATAACCAACCTGACTTTATTTTCAACTATGGTGTTTTCCCTTGTAATTCGTAAACAGCCGCTGGATAACATTAGGGCCTGCTGAATGCACTGGCCTTGGCGCGGTAATTGCATGGTGTCCTATCAAGCGGGGACGATATGTTTATTCCGCCATCCCGGGGCAACGCAATTGATGAGAGATGTAGGCAACTGCTGCGGAAGGGTATGTCTCTCTACTTATAGGCTTTCAATAACGCCTAAATTGTTCGGCATTTTTGGGCTATAATCGGGGTTAAACTGATCCTTCTTTAATCGCATCAATGAGAGACCAGACAAATCGTGTTTGGCCTTGTGACGTAGAAGATACATGTAGCGATACTCATGATCTTAAACCGATTCAATAGCTTAGCCAATCATTTCCTCAAAACTGTAATTAACATTTCCACCGACTATACTTGATTTGAAACGATATTTCGGGTCTTATACAATCTACCCTTTTAATCTTTGATGACAAACACGTGTTTTAAGTATAATGCTTCTGCAACCAATATTTAACGCTTGAATCCTTGGTTGAAAAGTGTGGTAGCTGTGTGTAACTCTTTATGTTTACGTGTGAATGTGCGTGTGTGCGTTTGTGTGTGTGTGTGTGTCTGTGTGTGTTTATATGTGTGCGTGCATTACGTGTTTTGAACTATGTTGCTTGAATTGCACTATTTGGCTACATTCCAAGAAGTGCAGTGACTTGGCTGCTTCTAATAACCTTGCATCTTCTTTGTGTCATGTCGAACACTTGTTCCTTGTGATTATGCTTGGTCATTTCGGTGGGGAGGTGCTACTGCAATAAACTTGGGTCATAGTCATGGTAGCTGTTGTTCGCCTTTCTCCGCCATTCGCCGACCGAAATATCGAAAATATGTCTTCGAGAATGAATTGTGGAAATATGAAAGTGTTCAGGAATACGATATCAGGCTATTTAAATCTGTTTATTTTTCAGTGGTACGCAGCATAAGCTATGCTTAGAAACGGTTGAATCTTAAATCAACCTGACAATTGAGGTGGGTAAGCCACCTGTATTTTTCTACACGAAATGCGATACAGCTAATGGAATAAACAAACCGGAATTCAATCAACGTTATCGCTTAAGCATATTACACGTGCGTACACAAGTAGATGGTTTGATAAGCATGCAGTGTACTTGTATATCTCTTGAGTGGATAAAGATTTAAGTATCTTAACTGAATGCATATCAATGGAATTTGTATCCCTCATCATTGACAGTACTTATATCACATCACCCTCTATGGAATACAAAGGTTGTTATGGCTTGTAGATTTTATTGGCACTCTGTTCAAACGAAGGTTATATTATACATATATATATATATTGTATATATATATTGACACTCTTTTCAAAGGTCCGTATATATATATATATATATATATATATATATATATATATATATATATATATATATATATATATATATATATATATATATATATATGCATATATATATATATATATATAAATATATATATATGAATATATATATATATATATATATATTCATATATATATATATATGTATATATATGCATATATATATATATATGTATATATATATAAATATATATATATATATATATATATATATATATATATATATATATATATATATATATATATATATATTTACATATATACATATGTATATATATATAAATATATATATATACATATACATTATATAGATTGAGATATTTTGTGCACTTTGTGTTCCACGAGAACTAAAGGGGATGCATAATAATTGGTGAACACCAACCGCACCATTATCTAAGTGTGCAAATATCGTATAGCTAGTCAGTTTGATATTAGAATCTTATAACCAAACCGATATATAAAGATCTATTTCGTGTTTACGGGAATGTATACTTCTTATCTCTTATCAATCACATATAATGTTATCGCTACTAATTTCAAGTCATTACGCTTTGCATTTCTACAACGATTAATTTAATGCCGTCTAGATCAAAATTTTGCACAAATAATATTCTACACAGCAAATATTCGCGACTAGGTCGGAATGACATCCGTTGTCAAGCAGTTTCTTGCATGCTATTGACAATCATGCCACATTAATATGACCTGTTCTTAAGCGAAGCATCAATGTTTTAGTAAAATCAAGTTGCCATTGTATTTGGATGGCAGAATCTTGGCATGCTTATAAGAGATTAGCCGTAATCCGTATGTGGCTAGATATGCTTGGGACTATTTCCTGTCTAAAGATACCAAAACTACACAACCGTAAACCCGTACGATTTGTATGATATATGTAGCTATGCATCAATCATTCCAAGTGAAATCAGAATAACAAATAAAATTTAAATTTCACATTTACAAACACAAAAAAGAGCAGTTTGATAGTGTTTATGCGTTCTTGACAATTAAGTTTTCAACTCTGTTTGGCGATCTGTACAAACAATAGCTCGGACGCAAGCTGTTATCATAGCCCATACTCCTTAACGCGCGACTTCCGCGAACGGCAATATATCACTATTATCTCTTTAGAAGAAAATGGGCAGGTTTGCAATAATCGCATCACTTCGTGACAATAAACCACCTTTGACAATTTATATACTGGGATTGTTTAGGTGTAGATAAGACAGTCGTGGGGTTAAGTCTTTGAGAATAGGCTCAGGGTGCGTATTCATATCCCTATTGTGATGAATTATATCATCATAGCATCATTACACTTTGCTTTCCGGTACATCAGTTTCTTGGCCTGTCGGTAGCTTATGTTTAGTTTACTTTCCAGCTACTTAGATATCGAGTTCTTCACTGGAGTATATAGTTGTTTATCTGCGTGCTAGCATGGCAGATGGTTGCTTATCTGTGTGCTACCATGGCAGATGGTTGCTTATCTGTGGGCTAGCATGGTAGATGGTTGTTTATCTGTGTGCTAGCATGGCAGATGGTCGGTAATATGTGTGCTAGCATGGTATATGGTTGTTTATCTGTGCGCTAGCATTGCACATGGTCGTTTATCTGTTTGCTAGCATGGCAGATGGTTTTTTTTCTGTGTACTAGCATGGCAAATGGTCTTTTATCTGTGTGCTAGCATAACAGAGGGACGTCTATCTGTGTGCTAGCATAGCAGATGATTGTTTATCTGTGTGCTAGCATGGCAGATGGTTGTTTATCTATGTGCTAGCATGGCAGATGGTTGTTTATCTGTGTTCTAGCATGGCAGATGGTTGTTTATCTGTGTTCTAGCATGGCAGATGGTTGTTTATTCACGGCAAGTCAATGCGAGATCCCCTTTCTCACACATTTTTTTTTCTGTAGATCGTATAGCCCATTGCTTAACGTGGTACCCCAGACATTAATGTTATGGGTGCCATATTTATAAAAATTATCAAACATAAGTCAGTTTGATTGACAGCAGCTCGATTAATGAGAAATATAAAGCCATTATTAATGGACAAACTTCGGAAACCCTTACAGCTAAGTAAGCAAGTAAAAATCGGTGTATGCCACAATGTACAACATTACTGACTCATCAGGGTTAACAGGAGCTGTCAACATGGAAAAAATGACGAATTCACTTTGTTTACTTTGGGCCACGAAAACCAAAAGGGCCGTCATGTTATATTGAGTTCCGCCTTTGGGCAGCTTTCAGCCGGCAAGGCCGATATAAATAGTCAAGGAAGCCCGAGTGGAGAGACAACACTTCCAAAGTCACGTGGTTCAACGAATAGTCCCGATAGTTATACGAAGCAATGGAGATACCCTTTTGATTGATTCTTCAGATTTATGCAGATCAGATAGTGCCAGTGCGGCTGCGATTTATTCATTAGGTTAAGGCGCGGTATTGACATGTATCAACGGCTGGGCAGTTTTCTGTACCTCAACACATGTACTACAGCTGGGATCTCGAATACATTACTATTCTCTAAACCGTATTGTCAGGTGTATGAGCAGTATTGTTTATAAGGCTAATAATCCTATAAAAGCAAATTAATACCACTGCCGGTTAGCCAGTACAAACAATTTAAACACTGTCACCAATGATTAGTTTGAGAAAGACGATGTTGTGTTGGGTTTGTTCTGGTTCTTGTCGATGCCGAATGGTTTTACGCATTAATGGCGGTACAAAAGCTTGATGCCACTGTATAATAGCTAAGGTGCATCTCAACCATACCCATTATATAGCGTCACGATACCGCCCTGTTATTGGAAGTGTCGTAATAAACAAATATTACCATTGTCAATCAATCCCAAAGTATGATCACTCATCCGATCACCAAAGCCATCCCGACGGATCCCTTGCGTAGAAATAAGGTCCTCAGTCGTAATATTTGTCCATATCAATTGATCGTAACTCGTCACAAATTTTAGGGTCGTGTGGAATAGTTTGACGAAGATGCGGCCCAGTCAACAGTTTGCGACCTCAGGCAATAACTTTGCAAAATTTATTCGTATGATGACACTTGTTGCTTTGGGTTAATTCGTTTGTGTTTGGCAAGCCAAACGCTACGCAGTCGATCTTAGCCCTAGCTACAAGACAATCGCATCATTTACTTTCAAAAGTAGGATCAAGCGAAACATCCAGCAGTAAAATATATCTCAGTGTAATTCGAACAACAAAACAGTATGGTATAGTTTCCAAACCGTCTCTGTGTTCATTATTCTTCGCTGTATGCTATCTTGACAACCTTGGCGTATCACAAAGCCCAAGTTATGTATTTGTGATGATGATAAAAATATGTTGCATGCCTCTGTAAACACTGATGACGACCTGAGTCATAACCTTCATCAGTTCTAGTTCTTGTCCCATTATCAAATGCCCTATAGGACTGAAGAGCACTCGAAATATAATTGTGACGAAGGTTCAGAGTGGAAAGCTTTTAGGAGCATACCTGACAGGTTATTTAAACATCAATAACCCAGCTGCTGGCAATTGTTGATGAGTCAAGCAAACGACGTTTCGAACTGGGCAAAGATTAGTTGCTGGCATTTTAACCCAGCGTGCTGTGAGGATCGACATGCCATCTCTACTAAAAAGCATGCTGCTTATGCCTACCAAGGTGTCTCATATATGAGCTGCTCTTGAATGACTGTTTGGCTTTGCAGCATGCAGTCTGAATGATTTGCTCTGTTTAGAAGACTTATCTATAATGACACATCAATCCTTTTTTCTTACACCAGCTATATTTCCATACTTTGTTGTAAAGGTTAGTATCATTAGCACATAAAACACAGCCTATAATATTCACGAGGATTTACGAATGACTAGCCACAGAAGTGGCGGTTTCTTTCATCGGCATCTTCCAGCCTACCATCGTTCATGCCACAAATCCCGTACCAACAATGCAATGCTTTCAATACGCACCTTTTACCCATAACGTTTAATCCTAGGCGAAGAAGCTTTGCATATGACAGCGTGGAAATGTTACTGAAACGAGTGTCATCAATGGCTGGTTATATTTGCAGATGCCGGATTACCATGGTCTATTACCCACAAATGATATAAAACTGCTAACGCTTCATAGTAGTTTAGTTCGATAAGGAACATCATAGATTAGCTTCAAATCGTATCATCGGCAAATGTGGTCAATCCCAAGAAATGCTTACTGACTGGCATAATATATGGGATTGTAGCTACATTAATCTGTAAAGGGTTATTTGATTCAATGTGCAAAATCCCTCAATTGATGTTTTTCAAGAGGTATTGGGTTGGCATATAGAACTTACATATCGAAAGTGTAGAAATGAACACGTATTCAATATTCATCAAATGATCAAAGAATAATATCTCAAAGAACACTGGAAACGTATAAGTATAATCTGTGTGCCGTTGATTGTATTGGTCTATATAAAGCTGTTAAATGACTTAGGCTTATACTTCTATTTTGCTTACGCATATCCCCATTATTGAGCAAGCTATAAGTAATTATGTAATTATGCGTAGAACGGCGTCAATCAATCATTTCAGACTTTGTTGCCATGCTGGCTAAGATCTTCAGCACTGCAGATTGCTGATTGATGCTGTCGTAAGGTGGTTGTCCATGATGCGGTTGTTAATGGATGTTACAGTCTATAACAATATATTTGTTACCTGTGCTGCAACAGTATAATTTTCAACATTGCATTAATAATTGGATATAAGATATCACAATGACAGTAAATATCATATTTTTGGCTCAAACATAATGATACGTACCTGTCTAATGGTAATTACCAATCGAAGTACAGAGTGTGCTATTCTTTACATACAGTAACTTATCTCGCATGTGTGACCCTAGAATCAAGACCTAGGTAAAAGGACTAACCAAGCCTCGAAGGAATAATCAGCACGACATTGCTACGAAAGGTATATTTTGGGGCAAGATATGCAATAAATAATCGCATATTGGTCAATTAGTAACCTGCTGCCAGATTAACTATGTCTGAGTGTGTTTGCTATACTTTCTGTCAATTGTCTTCAATTGCAGCAGCAGCTTTGTGTACAATGACATGGCCGAGATCGGGCGCATATGCGAAATAATTTTTCTTTCTCTCTATGGTCAGATACTGTTGTTGTTGCCGTACTCGTTATGCCGGTTTTCTTGTTTCATATCGATAAAAGCCCAAAACCGCCTAACAAATCAGGCCTAATTGAAAGATTCTAGACAAAGATGTACGTCGTACCGATATATTTGCCGTGATACTTCCATTCTCATGGGTTACCCTGAACTCGTGTATCACCATAAACTTAACTCGCTACTGCTTGGTAGCATTCTATGCAGTTTCCGAGCCAAGACCAGATCATTAAGCAGGCATTAAGGTGATCCAGTGTCTATATGTGAATTGCAAGAAAGATAACCATAGCAGAGAATGAAGTCATGTCTGTTTATATATCCAGCGTAAATGAGAGCTGAACTAAACCATACATAACGATTAAGATCATTTATGACCCAATGCAAACGTGGTTTAATCGCGTGCATAAAATTGCCTGGACCGAGCTGGTCAAAGCGTATTTTGTGCGAGTAATATGTTTGTGTCTTGTGAGCAGCCGTTCATCGCAATGACAGGTATCAATGTTGCTTTCTCGCTAAATGGTATAAGGCGTTAATAAGTCATTGGTGCGATATAGCTCTGTGGTGATGACCGTATAAAATCATACGACGCATATTATTTGAAAAGAACAATATCAGCACCAATCTAAAAGTGTGTCAGGTTAGATCACGGATGGCAAAATCAAACCTCGCATTTAGAACACACGGGTCAGTCACGTGAAAACATCTTAATTGCCCTAATGGTTTTCATGACTGACGGTTAAGAGGCATGCAAAATCATGTTATATCTCTCAAATTAAGCTTCGCTGAAGAAAGTAACATATTGATGGTCCTAGATGGCAAAATATATTGGTGTTCTTATTTCTTCCCAATCGTTTGGGATATATATATATATGTATACATATATATAAATATATATATATATATATATATATATATATGATATATATATATATATATTTATATATATATATATATATATACAAATATATATATATATGCATATATATAAATGTATATATATATTTGATTATATATATGTAAATATATTAATATATATATATATATTCATAGATATATATATATATATATATACATATACATATATATAGACATATATATATATTTATATTTTATATATATATATATACATAAATATATATATATATATATATATATTCATATATATACATATATATATTCATATATATATATAAATGTATATATAAATACATATTTATATATTGATATTGACATGTGTATATACATATATAAAAATACATAAATATTTATATATCTTACAATAACAAACATACACATATTTATATGCAAACATATATATATATATATATATATATATATATATATATATATTCATATATATATACATATATATATATTAATATATATATATAAATACGTATATATATATGCATATGTATACCTATATATAATTATTTATATATAGAAACATTTATATCTATATATATACATATATATGTATACATACATATATATAAGTATATATATATATATTTTTTTTGTAAATATATGTTTATAATTCAAAATATATATAACGATGTATATTTATACATATGTATAAATATATTTGTATATATATGTATATATATATACACATATATATATATATGTGTATACATATATATAAATATTTATATATCTGAGACTTACAATATATACACATATTTATATATATATATAAACATATATATATACATATATATATATTTATAAATATATATATATATGATGATATATATATATATATATATATGCATATATATATATAATTGTTTATGTATATGTAAACATATATTAAAATATATGATAAACAAATAGGTAGATATATTTATAGAGTATTATATACCCAGATATAAGTAGCAAAGAGGGGTCCGAGAATGGGACCTCGTAAGATATGTACTCATGTCTCTGAAAACTAAATAGCCGATTAATTTATCAATTCTTTGGAGATGCTCTATAAGTAGACACAATAGAGATGAGATTAGAGATACATGGAAATGCTGTTCATACCTATACTAAAACATCTATTAATATACAGTATCTAAGATTATTATATACCATAGACAGAGAGGGAATATATACATATACATATATAATCAGACAGATGATATATATTTAAGATTCTATATATAATATATCTTGCTATCTATACATATATATATTGATATATATATAAATATATATATAAATCCCATATTAATATATTTCTATTGTTGAATTGTGTGTAATAGTACCTAAACTATATACATAAATCCCTCCCTATCTTACACGAACAAACATACACATATTTCAAACATATTAATTAGAAATATATAATATATCTCTATGCTATATTTTATATATATAATGGATATATATAGATATATATATATTTAAGACCTATACGTATCTATATATCCTATATCTATAGTTTTATTTATATATACATATATATTTATAGAAATATAATATCAATATATGTTTGTATTTATATAGTTATATACATATACCATGTATATATATAAAGACATATATATAAATATATATATATAAAATTTATTTAATATATAATATTTATATATATCTCCATATATATAATATATATATATATGTTAATATATGTTTTACATATATATAACATATATATATGTATGCATATATTAAATAAATATCTATGCATATATACATATATATGCATAGATATTTATTTTTATATATACATATATATATATGTGTTTATATATATGTAAACATATATAAATATATATATATTTTATATATATATTTTTTTATATACACTATATGGCTTTTTATAGATATATATATGTATATATATTTGTATTTATATAGTTATTTACATATATAGGTATATATAAACATATATATATATACATATATTTATATTTATATATATATACATATATATATACAACGATATATATATATATCTATATACTATATATATATCTATATATATATATATATATATATATAATATACGCTAAATTCTATTTTTATATATATATATGTATATATGCGCTTGACATTGTATATCCAGTTGCAATGACCCACAAACCAATATATGTATATTAGCCGGAACATTAAGCACGGTGACGGTTACTTATGAGGTACATTTGTGCAAACTTTTGACTTTAATTTTGCCATCCTGAATAGATCAAATATCACTTAATATTTACCCTATTGAATTGCAATCTTATAGCCATATTGCAGTAATATTGGTGTTGACTTTTAGACATGTACATACGGACCGAACGGTATTTTTAGTCACGGCCACCCATCACCATGAGGTTTTGGGTGGCCCTCTTGTTCAATGTTTGCAAATGTTTGTTAATATTGCACATCGACATTGAATATGTGATAACCTATTTTATACCTGGCCAGATGAAAATGTTGTTATACTAGCTATTAAATTCTTCGACACAGATAGCTCTAACTACAGTGTATCTGTTGTGCTCAAGCAAATGAGCATTTTATGAAAGTATACATTGTTCCTTGGTAAATTGGGTTAATTTGGTGTGCAATACATTGTGATTACTAGAAGTTCAGTCGGAATAATTTTAAAATTTCATATTTATATATATCAATACCGTACATGTAACGCCAGTAAAGCAGATACTAATAATCAATATAAAATAATCAATCAACGAACCACTGAACAATGTGCAAACAAATGGCTTCATATTGATACATCCACTATGCGCGGTCTCTTTATTGGCAGCTACTTTTATTCGTCCACTTATTTACAACGACCCAGGCCCAACTCTCAATTTCCAACCGCTTGTGATTGCAGTTAGAGCAATATATAAATCACATAACCTCGGCGTAGGTTGTTGTCAACAACGATCCATCATCATCAGCTACCGCTCTTTGGGACGCACCTAATCATATCATTGCCATGACTATAATCTGAAGGCAATGATTAAGAACACAATCATCATATTAGTATATTTTTTTAGTCAGGCTTTTATATAAAGATCGTGTGTCGTGACATCAAACTGACGGATGTCATTAATGTGCCAATGTAGATTCGCTTCTACATTGACTGAACCAAATGGAGAAAAGCAAAAAACAATGGTAATTGCGGCGGTTATCACCGGAACTTTGACATAGATTGGTACTCACGTCCGTCACGTCCGACATTAACGATGCAAGGCCGTTGCAATAGCTTTCATACCGCTCCCCATTGAACAACTCTCATTTTAGGGGGAATTAAGTCGGCTGCTCTACAGGAATTCTACCTTCTTCTGTTTGTGCCAAACCTTGTAGTTCTACCTATTGTATGGAGCATTTCAATTCACTATATTTATAATATTGGCATTAAGCATCCTTACTGATAAAGCCTTAAGCATCATAAATTGGAATTGGCTGAGCGCAGGAATTAATAACTTACACAACTATTACCTCAAAGCTTACAAAGTTGTAATAGAAACATTCCGAAAAGCCATATCTGTCCGTCACCTGTTGCAGCAAAATTGCAAAGTTGACATGAATTTATTATCTTGGACCTTAGAATGCATGAGAGTGTTATAACCTGTACGCACCCAGCTCGGTTCCTATATATGTGAGCCAAAACAATGTCTTTAGTGGCAACTACTTACTCCTATGGGGATTGGGAGTGCCGGATAATAGACTCGTTCACGATGCATGTGCCAAGCCCCAGCGTCATCAACACCGCTGTCTTTATCCTCATTAGTTTGCTTATCGTCTCTTTAAGATAACAGTCATCGCAATTTACAGTCTCCCTCCCCTCCAAAACAAACATCCTGCAAGGGTTCGCTCCCTCAACCATGCATGCTACTAAGCTGATCAATCGCAGTTAATTGAGTTTTGTTCCGGAAGTCCTTAGTCCGGTATTATTGAATGATCGTTATTTGGGCATTTGATTACCGTGCAACAGGTGCAAGCCATTAGGATGTCGATATTCTTTTCGAGGGAGCATTGTACACTGATTCTTCGGTTTAAGGCTTTGATGAAATAACGAGGATAGTTTGACACAATTTTGAGACTACCGCGTGCCACATTTAACGTTAGGTGTACGTTTTCGACTGATATACAAACCAAAAGACGCACCACTGATGTCGACTTATCACTACATCAGTTAGTTGAACTGCTTTAGACAAGCAAACGCCGATTAATTCGCTTTCTTAGTCATTGGTCAAACATTCTTGCAAGCTGCTAGTAAGGAGAACAATTAACACACAGCGCGTCTAAACAAAAACCCACGAGTATTACTATGGCCATGGCTTATCTAAAGGCACGTAAATTACATCTTAACATTGATCATATGAAACGTAATGCATTGATGAAAACTTCATGGATTTAGGCTTTGGTGATGTCTATATCAGCCCTGTAGATATTAATATCCTGCCGCTTTATATATAGATCCAACCACAATGCATAACACTTAAATAGCAATCGGTACATTAGGATACTTTTATCATAGCTGGTTTTTTTGGTCATCCATGCGACATCCCAATGCTTGCAATGTCGATTTATTTTCTTTTACAGCCTGCAGATGCTTGCCGTCAGGTTCCCAATTTGCGTGCATCAAGTTGTGGTCTAGGGTTGGTCTAGTTGCAGAAGAGAATATTGTGTGCATTAACGCGAACGGTTACTCGGAATTCGACATGAATCAGTGTTTTTCAAGCTACTGATACCAAATCGACTTCGTGCTCACTCGAATACCAATATATCGCTGGACCCCCCTTATTAATCATTCACGACGGGTATACATAGGCTTGTGATATATCCTTTTCTTTTACTGATTATGTATTTCATATTTAATTATACGGCCACTCATTATTAAAATCAGTTCTAAACAATACGATTATTCCATCTCTTCTTAATCCATCATGACTTGTTATCGAGAAATGGCGACCAAAGGAGAATCCGCAACAATGAAAGACCCGTTGTTATAACAACAGATGTTCATTGAGGCTCATGAAATCACATGACCACGGAACTAAGGCGATGATGATTATTCCCAAATATGTTCTATGTGAAGTTTTTGATCAATTGAAGTATGGCAATTTCATGCACGCGTATTCACTACGCATATTCACTACGAGTTATCGAAGATTTGTTTTCAATGCTAACTAGTCATTAAAACCAGACAGTTAAGACACTTTTAACAGTGATTCACGAGACAATTGCTCTCTTCTGGTGTGGATTCAAGCACGATTACTATAGTTATATGATAGATAACCCGTTGCCCAGTTGACGTTTTGGATTGCCAGTGATATGGAAAACCAAATCGACTCAATTTACTAGATGACAGAATCTAGAGTTGGCACCAAAGCAGAATATTCATTTATCGCATCCACCCAAGTAAGCAGACGAACTCATACCAAAATTGAATTGGTCCCCATCGGTTCATGTTTGGACCTTATTAAGGCAAGTATGGGTGTATCATTGGCGACATAAATAGATGGTTGAAATAGAAGGGGCATCAGTATGGTGCTGCTTGCAATATAAAGCGTGTGAACTGGGGGGAATATGCTTGCTATATGCAGTAGTAATAAAGCTAATTTGGAGATTATATTATAGATATGCAAGTGAAATATCAATTGCAAGACTATGTTATTGACAACATTTAAATAATTGCGGTTATCCCATGTTGTCAAAAGAAGCCTCGCCAAAGTCACTCGAAATTAAATAAATAAAGTCCTAGAACGGAAAATAAGTGTTTTTATTGCCAATTTACGAAAACGACTTCACGGCTGTCGGATAATGCTTTTAGTTTTCTGATAATAGTTGAGGCTGTATGGTAGCGTGTTATTGTAATTTGCCAATAATGAGTTTTAACGACGTACACGAAGCAATAGCATGATAGTCTAGCTGTACTCGATATCCTGATTTACTCTTAGCCTATTACTCAAGAATTCTATAGAAATATCACTGTTATCTCGCAAGTAAAAATAACATTTTGCGCTTCTAAAAGAAAAAAACAATATCACTTCATGGCGAAGAAGAAACAATGCATAGAAATAAACTGCAATTGCTTCGATTCTGACAAGAATTAACATGAGTTTTAGTAGCTTTGGTAGCCGACGAATATGTTCAATAACTTTAAACTTCGTAGGCCTGTAAATTTATTTATTTACTTGCTGTTTGCACTTTAATGTAGCCGTCGATATCGTGACCGCCAGATGGAGTTTATCGTGGCTATAAGCATAGCATGTTATTTCTTTGGCGGAGTGGTCTTGGCAGACATCTCTAAAGATACTGTTTCCAGTAGGCTTTTCGTCTTTTTGTTTGTTTGTAACCTTAAGTATGATTATGATTGCACTCGCTTGATGTGCTAAGCAGCATGTTTATTGATTCTTACCAATGATAACATTACTTCAACGTTTGTTGTGAGTGCCGTCGCTGCATATGCGGGTTGGGATGGTTTAGTGGAATCTGTCTACAAGTCTCTACAATATAGCGGCTAAATGATCATATGAGTATGTTCAATCGTCAACACCTATTTAATGCAAGAGCGCCAGCAACTCAACAGAGAGTCGTTCTGTAAATGTAATTGCAGTATCATTATTGACTTATATCTGTCTGATGAGACGACGACCAGAGGTTTGGATAGTTTTAAATCAACGTTAACGGGCAGCAACGAATTGCGGCGGCCAGATTGCAACTGACACAATGTCCAAAAAGCTTATCAACTGATTTATCATAATATTTGATTGCAACGACACATTTGAAGCCTGTTCAATAATGAACGATAGAATAGGGTATGGCACATATTCTATCAATGGTGTCACCCGATAATATTCTATATTCTTGTTTGTCGCATATACGGTCCAAAATAGCAATTGTTTTCGAAAGCGAATGCGCTAACACTGAGCTGTTGACATTTATATAAAGTTGATTTAAGATATCGTTCTAGCCCGTTTGACACCGTAATTTACGAATTAAACAAATCCTATATATTACTTGGTCTGAGACAAATAACATCGTTAACGTGTTTACATTTAACTTCGTTATCATGAATGCATACCAAATACAACGAAATATTGCATGCTTCTTTGTCGTGTGCAATCTCTGCGGAACTTTGATCGAACCTATTAGCAGTAGTTGGATGTTATTTATGTAAGCCGCGATGTGTAAATCGTGTTTGTTGTTATCTAGGGGCCCACAGATTATATTTTGCTGGTGCCCTACCTACTGACGCTAGCATGTGCACTAATTCTACACATGGTAGCTGCTGGAACACAACGTTAACTGTGTATATTAATATTTAGATGTCTGAGCAATTTGTCGATGAAGCTAGGCCATGAATACGTCATACGATCGACACAAAAGTTGAAGAATTAATTATTGTACGCATTACACCGTTTTCCCATACACCCCTGTGATCTAAGCTATCGTGGGGACTACCGAGACTGTACATTATACAACGAGGTGTGCTTAATCAATCATCAATCTGTTTGAATGCGAGTTTACCATAAACGTGAGTCAACAAAGCTGCCCCGCCTACATGTGATTGGCTTTGTATTGCCAATGGTTTTTTGGATGTCTCCGGCGCACATTGCTTTGTTACCTTACCCCAGGTTTCATCGCCAGTCCCCCTGAAATGCAGCTACGAGTAACAACTAAGAAACAACAATCCTAGTAAACTGCTAATGCCAAGGCTGCAGTATTATTTGCGACGCCAAAAGTCAGAAAAATATCCATCAAGTTCATAGATGACTGCATGACAGGAGCAAGTGATCTATAGCAAGCTTAATTCGTAAAAGTATGGCTGGTTGTTTACGGATAATGTAATGACAATAGGCACCAAGCATTCAAAGTGATACGTTAGTGGCCACATGAAGGACAAATACTCGCTCAATGAGAAGGCTCGTTCACTTAATATTGCGAGCATAGTAAATAGAAATACAATGCTAATAGAAAAGCTTACACGGTTTTATCAATTTGAACATAATTGTTATCTCAGTAACTCATGAGAACCACTATTCTTTTCACTGGATTGGCTCTTCAAAGTGTCAACTTCGAGAAGCCGGTTCACCTGCAGTAGTGGTTAGATTGATCGCCTTTTGACGCACCGACTGTTGGTTCATTCCCTATGTGCGAAAACTTCATTGGTTACTTGTGATGAGATGTTCACGCTTAATGGCGTTCTTATCTTAACAAGAGGAATGGCTTGCGCCAAGTAGATACACTTGAGAGGAAAAGTCCATGCATCGAAATCGTCCTCATCCATCACCGTCGCGATATAACCTTGTTGTTTAAATTGACGTAACACCCCAATATATCCATTATAATTACCGACTGCAGAACAAATTACGACTCGCCTTGATATCTTTGTTTATTCGTCCCTTGCCACTTGAATGCATCTACGTCATCTGTGTGTGATCCGACAAATGATGTGTACCATGCATGCACAATTGCTTCCGTTACGAATAATGTAACTGCCGCCTAAACATATGCGAAAATGAATTGTCATAATATGCCGATATATGCCCTTAATGTATAATCAAGCAATTGCCAAATTTTTTCCCTACTGATATTCAGCAAAACCTGTTCACAGTGTCTGATTTAAGCAAGTAGATTTCGTAGTGGAGCACATAACCAGCATGCAACTCACAATGACCGTTATCCGCTTCACAAGCATAACAATAGCATTGACTGTAATGATCGTCTGTGTAGTCCTGTATCACAACCTCGAAATAAATCCAAGCTTCGTTGCTGCATATATGGCCCTGCAGTTTATTGATAGGCACATTATTGAGTGTGATGTATCTTCTTTGGCTGATGATGTTTCATGTCGCTTGTTGATGCGGAAAGTTATATGTGTGGATCGTCTCCTTACTCAGCGTTCCGTTAGACAGTTGGCGCTAAATCTCATTCAGAATTCGATTATCGCAGCTCCCGTGTAATCCACAGAGACGATGGGACGTTGGCTCTTCCTGCTGATAAGCACTCACCGTTTGTTTTCTAATTTAAAATACACGACGTGAACATTTACAGGGGCGTAGAGTCACTTCATGTAGTTGCACAAATAGTAGTACAAATAGACCAGGCTTTGTACCCGTTTCATATTGTTCAGTACATACAACTTACAGTAGAAAGCCAAGATACCTTGAACGTGACTACTTGCATAATATATGAAGTTTTTTTCTCACTGTCATATGGTGCTGCAACAAACGTTGGTTCATAAATGGCTCGCTCAAGAAACACATGCACCGTAACAAAGCGCACCCAGGCATGACTTTCATGCTTAGACATGGAAAAGGCGATACTCTCGTAATCCTTTAGGTTGATATTGATTCTAGCGATAGCACTTGCGGATCAACAATTTCATCAGTTCAATATTATAAATCGGCAGCAGCTTGTATATATATATATATATATATATATATATATATATATATATATATATATATATATATATATATATATATATATATATAGAGATATATATATATATATATATATATATATATATATATATATATATATCTATATATATATATATATATATATATATTTATGTGTGTGTGTTTATAGATATATATATATATATTTTGTATATTTATATTTAGATATATATATATATACATATACATATATATATATATACATATACATATATCGATCTATATATACCTATATATATCTATATATTATATTTATACATATATATATAAACATATTTATGTATATATAGACATGTATATATACATATATATATATATATATATCTATATATATATAAATATTTATATATATAGATATATAAATATTTATATGTCTATTTACAAACATATATATATATATAAATATATATATATATATATTTATATATATGCATGTATACATACATATACATATGTGATTATATATACATACATATACATATGTTAATATTTATATTGCAAAATATATACATATATATTGAGATATATGAATATATATAGATATACGCAATTCTATATGTTTATGGATATATGTATACATAATTAAATATATGTATATTAATTTATCTATAAATTTATATTTATCTAAACAAGTATTCATGCATATATTTATATATATATATATATATATAACATATATATATATTTAAATGTATATATTAATATTTATAAATAATGTATAAATTTATATGTATATATATATAAAAGAAATATATGAATGAATATATATAAACAGATATAAACGAGTATATATATATAATATATATATATATATCTTTATATATATATATATATATATATATATATATATATATATATGTATATTGAAAGGCATGCGAGTTTTTTTTTAATGTGTATATATATATTAATATGTAGTTAAATGAGATCTATAAATATATGTATATATATATCGATATATATACATATATATTTATATATTTATATTTATATATACATATATGTATATGCATATAAATTTATGTATATAAATATATATAAATATTTATATATATGTATATATTTATATATATATTTATATATATATATTCATATATATATATATTTATGTTATATATGTTTATATATTTATATATATTCATATATATATATATATATATATATATATATATATATATATATATATATATATATATATATATATTTATATGTATACATATATTACTTTGACAGTTAGCCTGCCCCCCCCCCCCCTACTCACACATGGAACAAGTTAATAGCAGTAGAGATGATTCTAGAATATTATATATTTTCAACAGTAGTTATTGCTTGATGGTAAAACGTTTTGGCGAATTTATATTTAACATGTCAGCGATGCTTGTGACGAATATGTGCACATTGAATACTAATCACGTGTTACCATGCCATGAACCAGCAGAATGCGAGTAAGTATTGATTGATAAGTCGATTTGGGATTCAAAAGCCGGTAATACGTGATTACCAGCTAATGAATCTCATCCTTTTGTGAGGGCTAAAAACCAATTTACTTTTTAACAAATGTTGAATACAATGCATTATATGCAATTAATAATATTTAATTGTGTAACAAAGCTTAAGTTTATGATCTAGATATGCTTTGCCGCGAAATGCTGTCCTTTTATTTATCAAGGTATTGAACGATGTGAACAGCATATTTTAATAGCCGATGACGTCTGACGGCCTTATACGTATTCCTGCATAGCTTAATCTTCGGTTTATCGTGTATGCATCAGCAAATAGCTAGCCTCAGACATGGCAAACTAAAACGAACCGCTATTACTGTTATTATACTGTGGTGGAGTTGAGATATGACGAGTGTTATACTTCCGTTTAATTAATTCATTAAATATTTGGATATTATTCCACCGAAAGCAATCACAATAGGTCAAGCAATGGTTACAACACGGCTCTTATATTAACCCATTCTCACAAATGCGCCCTAATACATTAATCAATGACACTATCCTAATGGACAACCAAATGGAATTGCAGAAGGACCTTTAGCGCAGGTATGTGAAGGGTTATCTGAGACTGAGGCAGCACTTATATGTTTCTCGATCACTTTGTTAAAGGGTATGTCACTATTGATTATGTTGTGGTGTGCGAGGAACTCTATGCGACGGGAGGACTTTTGTTGCTAATTAAATGGTCTTTTTGATCAGTCACGTAATGGATAGAATGTTTAATTATTTCGATAGGGCGTTACAGACGGAACAATAATTTTCATATAAAAGACAATAATTCCAGCTTTGAAAATATTTCAGTCATCAGCTTCGGAACATAAATAAAGAGAACCCAGTCAGTGTCCGAGTGGTATCACAGAACAAGCGAACACATGGGTAACCTAAAGTTTAGTATCGGTGATAGGTGGCTTCAATTACTTAATTGATTACTTGCATACGCAGACACATAATACCCTTGCGTATATTCCCATCACCCAGTCCCATGCCTTGCTACGCAAGTCTATCCACGGCGTTTACTCTATGTCCATGCAATTAGAGCTGAATCAACAACAGTTGGTGGAGATCCTGTGATCACACATTCTCTTAAAGTAAGCTCATCTGTTTTAGACATAAAGTAGCTACTCATGCACAAAGGAAAATCTCCCACACTGTTTTGCCTTATATATAATCAATACGGCATTATAAAACATATATATATATATATATATATATATATATATGTAAATATATATATATTTATGTATATGTATATATATATATATATATATATATATATATATATATATATATATATATATATATATATATATATATATATATATATATATATATATATATATATATATATATATATATATATATATATATATATATATATATATATATATCCAGTTCATTCAACAGGCCCTAAGAGCGGCAGCTGATATTGTCCAATCGAAAATGGCATTGGTGATATACGAATATACGAATGAGTCTATGTTTGTCAGCGTTAATAGCGGCAATAAAATTAGTCTTGAACAAACATGGAGACGGAACGCAAGCATAATAGCATGACGCGTCAGCATGCAAAGACTGGAGCTGCCGATGGTAGCGCCTTTAGTAGCAGTTAATCTGCCATAGATTTGATGATTTCGAGGTAGAGCGCGGATCCATAGAAAACGAACGAATGGCAATTTTGTATTTCCATCCTTCTCGCGAGAGCATGTGTGACACGTGTCATGTATCGGCAGAGCCATAAGATATTGTTTTATTACTTTTTGCATCTGATATTTATTGCATTTTAGTTCGTTAAGAAGCACTTCCTACAGTCTTACCATATGCTATTTTCTCAACATCTGCAACGAATTTTGTTAGAGAGTTCAGATTAATGTTTGGCGATTTTATTGCAGTTGATATCCAATAAGGCGCCATTGGATGAGAGCAACATAACTGATAGCCACAACATACAAAGTTATAAATGAACGTCCGCTTCAGTTGGACTATGCCATAATATAAATACTTAAGTGGTATTAATAATCCCTGGTACATCTGCTTAATGACATATTTCCAAACCCAGATTAAGGTTTTCAATCTCCAAACATTGTCGTAAAGATTGTACCAGCAATGATGCACGGAGTACACTGTCCGGTTGAAAGAGACATGATGAAGTTGTCAGAACTTTCTTCAGAACGTATGGCACCTTTGACTTTTCTAAACACCGGCAAAGCATACTTGTATTCGAAACCATAATTCACCGCAATATCATTGAAGGAGATAAATTTTCAATGCATAATATCTGGCTTATGTTATGCAATTGTGAAATTGACATGCATCAACGAATTGGATTAGATTCCTTGAGGCTAGCACAGGCATAGTTACCCGAAGTAGAAAATGATCTCTCCAATTTAAATGTAAGTTGTTAACGAGGCGCGTTTAAAATGGACGACAATTTAGGATAACTGGCGGTGAATGTATGTGACTTAAAAATGAACTCTCTTAATTGTCTACTCTCAATCTTAGGTCATTTCTTTAATTTATCTTTCATATCTGATATTTTCCATACTTCTGAGATGACATTATCACATATATTTCAATAACATGCACCTCACTATTATCTCGCTATGCTGTGGGATAACGATGTGCTCTGTTTATCATGGCAGTATCGATGTTATTATAAATACACAACAGCCAATAGCTGATGTTCCAGCCACCACTTAAAGCCACACAAATAGGTGTCATGGCAAATGTTCACCCGGCCAATGATAGCCGCACATTACGTGGTTTATTAATTGGTGCGTTACATATCGTTAATCACGGGAATTTTACCAGTGTACCAAATAGTGCAGCGTAAATAGCAACCACATCACTCATACAGCTAATAATCGAGCCACACCATTAACATTTTATCGCTCTTTTTGGTTAATTGAAAAACCGTGATTTGTTTACTTCACTTTACTATTATTTACCTCAGGCTTCACTTAAACAACATAATTGTTTCGACACTAAACATTAAATGCTAGAACAATGTTGTGCCGTGGCTTTTATTGAGGTTCGATTGGATGGGCAACTTAATAGAGAATCAAGAGACTGCTGATGGGCCCAATGATGGCTTTCTGTTTCATTTCACATACCGTACTTGTACCTTACGTCCAAAGGGGAATTATGTCCATTATCGGTGTATTGAATTAAACACGCTAAATGATGTAAGTTAGATCATTTATATGTTTAGTTATCCGTTATGGAGATGCCACAGACCAAAGCCATCACAATTGGATCGCTGTGACACAGCAGTCGCAGGCGGAAAACAAAAGTCCGTGGGGAATTAAAGACATTCATTACACCATTATGTGCAATCATTGTAAATGCAAAATCATCGAGTTGCCAAGTCATCTGGCGCAAATGCAGCATCTGTCGTCGTGCTATGTAGTCACACCACGTGCCTCACAGCTGGGTCGGTCACAAGAGGAAGCAATTATGCCTTCTACGTTAGGGCGCATGTGCTAGTTTGGTTAGTTGAATCGACGATAACATGGTCACCTGACATTTGATCAGGGTGACGATTCGATGAAATCACATCATAGGTGGAATATTACACTTGCTTTACAGTGTTTACAGCGTGGTATTTACATGCCGGAACTTTGGACAAAGCATGGGTGTGAATCGCTTAGTGCCGTTCAATGATTCATAGAATTATATGATGGCACTACCCTAATTGACCACCAAATCAAACTGCAGAAGAAAGTTAAGCTCTGGTAGGTGAAGGGTAATCCTAGACCACGCTGCTATTAGATTGCTTTCGCTAGGCACTCATGTTGCTCGATCAATTTGCTAATGGATCTGTCTACTGCTGGTCTTTATTATGTTGTGATGAAAGAGACACCGTATGCAGAGGGCAGATCGTACGGTGTCTTTTGTGGCGAAATATATGGTCTTTTGATCAGACACTTGTTGAAATGTCTCATTTTTTCAGTAGAGTGCAAAAGGCTGAAAAGAACAAGACATATTTTATAATTATAACGCAGTTATGCTAGCTTTAAAATATTTCAATCCTCAGCTACGGTGAATATACACAGTTAGAACCCAAATAAAGTCCAAGTAGATCGGTAACACAGAACACGAGAATACATTGGTAGTCTATTGTTGATAATAATAATTATCTCATGATACAGGAAATTTCCGCATAACGATGCATGCAACCATCATGTTTCATGAGGTGCAGATACAAATCCTGCAATTGAAGGTATATTGTGGGTTCCATCAGGACATTCAAGTCAGCAAAAGCGTTATTAAGGGGCGTGAAATGCTATATATACGCATATATGTATATGTATACATATATATATATATGTATATATATCTATACATATATATATGTTTATATATTTATTTATATATGTATACATATATATATACATATATATATTTATATATAGATATATATATAGATATATATGTATCTATATAGAGATATATATAGATATATATAGAGATATATATATATATATATATATAGATATATATAGATATATATAGATATATATATATATATATATATATATATATATATATATATATATATATATATATATATATATATATATATATATATATATATATATATCTATATATATATATATATATATGTGTATGTAATTGGGGATTGGGCAATATGATACAGTATCATGACACTGTGACAATGGTTTCGGTTTTATTCGCATACAGTATTAGTGAATTACGTCCGCAGGGTAATGATGCTCATTATCAGTGTATTGAATTGAACACGCCAGATTATCTTTGTTACATCATATCTCATTATCCAAAGACCAAAGTCATAGCAGGTGGAAAACAATAGCCCCTGGGGAATTATAAACATTCTTATTATCATTATGTGCACTCAATGTAAATGCAAAATTATCTGACGCAAATACAGTATCCATCGTCACACCATGTAGTCACATCACGTGCTTCACTCATGGTTAATGGAGGGTCACACTAGGAAGTGAATCAATTATTCCTTGTACGTTAAGGTGAGCGTGGACTAATTAGATGAGAATTGAATGGACGATAATAAAGTCCCCTGACATGTGATCGAGGTGACACTCGGAGAAATCACGTCATATGTGGAATTTTATGCTTGCTTCTCATTGTGGAACGCCTAGCGCCGCTCATAGCTTCATAGGATTATATGTTATATTGGCGTGATTTATTTTAGTCGTTGCTCATGTGGCTTTAACATGTCCTGTCTTCATTTGGACGAGGATCGATGTCCCAGCCCTAATGTGGCGTATGTACATAACGTCGGAATCAAATTACCCAGCTCTATATTGCTGGCGGGTACCAAACATATTCGTGTGAAACCCAATGTAGGGTGCCGATATAAGACTACTCCATGATATGACAACTATTTCTTTTGGGCAGAGCGATCTTCAAACCACACAAACATCGAGCAAATTGTCTTCTCCAGTAGTAGGTGCCAGAGCTAGAATGTTCCTCTCTCTTTATGCGATTCGTTCAAAATACAAGGCAATAGAGGCACGTTATGTAGTCACACCACATCACCATTTCATAGTTATCTAAGATGATGACGCATTGCTTTATGTTTAGTTATCAGCAGCTTACTTTGTTGCTGTGACGAAGTCTACATACTCGTCATTACACTTTTTCAGATTCGGGCAAGAATGACGTCATGACCCTTAAAGCATTTTAAATTACACGTATCCAACATTACTGTTATTGACGTTCTTGGCCTAACTTCTAACCGTAACGAGTTTGTTATTCCTTTATAATAGATCAAATTAATTGCAATATGCCGTGAGGAGAAATTATTCGGTCACTATGCACAACTGTTACTGGGAGCAATTCGACAGGCTGTAGTTTAATAACAATACAACCATTCTAAAAACAATTTTCCAAATTTTCACTAAAACACGCTCTTCTTTGTCCTGCATATTTGACACACATTAATTGTAAGCCAGAGGCACACTGACTACAACAAAAATGGAAATATATTTTCAGAGACTGCTGTGCCGCAGAGACCCCCGTCGTTAATAACATGAACAGAGACGAGGCTACCATTGTCACCGCCTTTCATTTCCCTTATTTGGCGTTGTACCAGCCTCTATGTATAACGGGACATACATCGAGTAATTCATCCATAAAGTGCATTCTTACGTCGGTGCTAGATCATCGTTAACCTAAATGGAAAGACAATGAGAAATAAAACAAGAGGAGATAACAATCAAAACTGCCGCCTCCAAACTAATGTTCTGGACCTTTTTGATCTTTTTGATTTCATGACGCGATGCAGTGAAGGTTGTATTTTGATCTTATGCGAATCTAAGGATTCGAGTTTAAAGGCCTTGCTCCGTTCAGCGTGACTAACTGCGTCACCAGGGAGCTCCGAGGAGGTTCCAAAACATTCAGTGACATTAAAAAAATCCCCAGACCACGCCAATTAGCATCAGTCTATACTGTCGACAAATAAAGGGCATTGCTTCTTCCTTACCCACGAACACTAACCCATAGTTGTGCAAACTCTTTGTTACACAGGCCATCGAATATATGGACTCATTTGAACGGCTAGAATAGCTTACTTTGCCAATGCGGCAAATCATTAAGAAATTTTGCTGCATACCTGAGTCGCTAAAGAAGTTACCCGCAGTAACTGTCAGCACTATTAACACCAGCTTCTTAATTTTCCTCATCAGAGTCTTCACATGTACCTAAACGTACGGTACATGGATTGTACTTTAATAGTAAGAAAAGTACGCAGCTAGCTGGGCGATATAAATATAAAAGTCAATGATTACGCGGTTTTCCTATGGACAGATGCTACAGTAAATCCGCATTATAATGCTGTATTACAGTCCAAAAAATATCAGTGCCAAATTAGCGTCATTCCTAATGAATTTGCTAAATTATCCAAACAATCATCGCGGTTTTCCAGAATTCGCGTTAAATCAGAGTACACTAAATCGGAATGTCAATATAGTGGGTACCAGCATGATACATTCAATGGTATAAATAATTGATTAGCTCTTACACCCAGTTTAAATTAAGTAGCTTTCCACTCAATGAGAGGTCTGTATGCTATCCCTCAAGTCTTGTCGCACTAAATTCATGCAAGTTTCAATAGGCAACACCACAGGGGGGTGCTTAAAGAATAATCGGAGATGGATCTGTCACCGAATGAGAAGTTCTTTTATTCGCACAACTAGCTGATGTGGTGACTATACCGAGTTTGATACCATAGCCAATTTTTCCGTTTCTCCTTATTCGTCCAGCGAAGTCGTCACAATGAGTCACTGTTAAACTAAAATCTAAATGACGTCACATATGAGCTTATATATTTATGCATATTCATCAGTATATCAATATTTTAGAGAAACCAGAAAGCAACTGTTCAACAAAGAACATGATTGATATAGTGCGAAAAATGAACATGGGTTTTGGATCGATATATTTCTAAGTGATTGTCTGGGTATATATCCGGAACTATGCTTATGAAAGAACTCTAGTATATAATTCAAGAATTTATCCCGTACCTGATTCAATATTATAACCAAACCAGTGCTGAGCCATAACACGATAAATCGATCACAAATAGGTTAGTGCGAACTAATGGCGTCAGCGTGTCATTCCCACCATAGCTATGAAATATTTGTTTCTATTCAGATAATACTTTGGCCTTTTTGGTAAAACAAAGTGGATTAATTGTGTGGACGCCGAGCTTTTAATATGATCGTAGTTTTAGTAACTCCGGGATCAAGTCATCCGTAAGCCATGGTACGCATATAGCAGGCTGGCTATAGACACCATGCTAAAGCAAGAGGATTACATAATACCGATATTTAGGATACCTTCGAGACAACATTTGAATAGGATTGTTAGTGGAATTTTATTATGCCATTTACATTGAATTTTTTTGTGAACGATCAATGAATGTATTTTAAGTGGCATCTTTATCAATCCTACATATATCGGAAGTTTGTTAATGCAATGATGGCTGACCATTTAATCCAGTCGAATAAACTCTTAAAACATAATGTACCATTTGTAACTGTTACACAAAGAAATATAAAACAGAGACAATCCAAATAATGCCTTTATTGGTGCTTTACAAGGATGATATTTATATTACGCTAAATAGCTAAGCATTATTGCACCAACTTACAAAATATTGATAGGGAATTATGAGCGTCTTGCATTGACACTGTTATCGGCCGGGAAGTCCCTTATTTGTTCCGGATAGTTGTAAGAAATCAGTAATAGAAAAAGTTATATACGCTGTTTTGTTAATTGGTTTGATGAACAAAACCAGTGCAACCATTAACGCAAGGCACTCCTGTACGAAATGGTAACGGATTGAGTTTATAAGACGCAAGATCTGGCTCGCTTTCTCACAGTGATCATGCCACAAAAATTGCAAACAGGTGATGCGCAATCTAAAATAATAACAATACCAATGCATCCAATACATGCCATATAGCAAGACATTTAAATATAACAGTTTGAGGAAGTAGATTTGTCGGAGTTATACCCTGTGCTTGATCCAGATTTACGGCTTAAGAAGTACTTCTTCCCCGTGTAAGTTTGCTTTGTTTCATCAGCATGGACGTTTATACCTTTTCAGTCAATAGCACGGAAAAATTCACTATAACCGCAGATGGCCTATAGAGATGCATGGTAATGTCACCAATAACATACTGGGATGTAATAGATACGTTTAACAGTGTTAGGCTTTGGTCATTAATTTAATGCAAATATCATGTAAATGGTATGCGAGTTAAAAAACATTACATGGCAATCAATTAAGAAAAGCCTTCCCATTTGTTGAATTTCAAGCATGTTGTTATAGTATATTGATCGCTGATCCGATATAGTCACAGAGTTAGATTATACATTTCTTTACGTGTCTTAAAGCTAACACTGGCCGCAATAGTAATTAATCGTATGCAGGCGTGAATGGATTAAAATATGCACATTATTTATCTAACTATAATGCAAACGAAGAGCCATGCATACCAAACAATCAATTCACCCTGTACATTTGGACACCATGAATTCCATTCTTGTCGTGGTACCTATAAACTAGGAAACATTAACTTGCCAGTTCAATATGTCAGTTGTGATATCATGAGCACAGTGCGTGTATATGACATAGCTATGCAATGATGAGTCGCTATAAGTTTGATATTCAGCAATAATGAGGTTTTATCACATTTCGGTTTGGCATTGTTTTGATTACATTCATGCTCTGTATGTTTTGAAACAATTAATCAAACAGGTAAGAGATACCATTTGCAAATCATTAATTGCCCAGTGATCGATATAAATAATTTCCTTCCCGTGTATGGTAACGGCAAGTAGTTAATACTAATCGATGCTGAGCATATATTTTGTAAAATATTGATTCACGGTGTCGCGCGTCTAAAGCAAAGCATACAATTAAGGTAGATGATATTGTTATCTAAGGGAACACCCTTATACATTTTCTACAGCTGTAGTATTTTATGTTTACATATTATTGCTGCGACGACCAATATAGTGGCATGTGGCCGGAGGCCAATAAATAACGATGGTGAAATGTCAGCATGATGATATATTAACATGCGCTCACGTATGTTGATTTAGTTAACATACGCAATACCCACTGCCTTCGAAACTGAACGATTGCATTAACTATCGGTTCATCTGATATAATATATTCCAAACATTTGGAAAATGCTCGCATTCATATATTTGTTAATACACCGTGTATTCTATTATCATCATTATTCTATATAAACCCTTTGCTTGATGTTAATCACTATTTGCGATAAATCCAGCAAAGAAAAATTTATTGAATTTTCTATTGCATGATGAAGAAGTACAGTTAGCTGAATAGCACTAGCCATGAAGTTTCAGCGTATGTAGATAAACCTGATTCTCAATTCCAAACGGATGCAGTCGTTCTGCTGCTGAAAGAGGGCATAAATCATTGCTAGTGCATATATCCACTACCACTTTGTATTCATCTGAGTAACGGTTTATCAACTCGATTGCTCCTTCGGCCGGCTAAGAAATCCAAATGCAATTTGTTGTGAAAATTGCCTGACCTAACCTGTTTTATTCATGTTCTAAAACCTCGTGTGCTGTTAACCACAATATTACCCTATTGGTATCCGAGCGTGTAAAGTGTCATTATCATTCATCTTTCATAACCGTTCCACATCACTCCATCAAATGCATCGATCTATTGCGCTAATTGCAACACAGTATTCGTCGACACGAATTACCACTAAGACTTAAGCTAAGCAATACAGGCGATGTGCTCCATCAGACCAATCTGTGTACGCAAACACTTTGTGTGAGCTCCGTTCTTTATAAGAAATAACATTTGTGTCATATAACTACCGTTATAGTTCTTTCTTCTTCATCTCCTTCTGTCACCAATCCAAAGCCCGTGTACAACATCGTATTGAGCGACTGCTGAAAGTGCTTATCCCATTGAATTGCATTGAAAAGTAAAGTGGAATAATGTTATCGTTTGGTGCAACTTATTACAAGAAGCGCGAAAATTGTTAATCGAACAGGAAGGTCCAATGTTAAGTGTCCGAGGGTGACTAAATCACTAGTTGGCATGTCTAGTGTAGAGTCCTTGATGTCATTAACGTAAGGCCACGGCATCATCGTGACATCACATCTGATAACATTCACACGCACAATGTTTTTATTGTGCTTCCTCTGTAAAGGGGATACATGGATAGCTGATTTTGCTACTGAAAATGCACAACACTTGTCTAGGATGTAGCCCATGTGGAAACAATATCGTAATTCTACCGTTAAAATGTCACCCTGGTCTAAACACAACGAAAAGAACAATATAAGTCCATTTACACGCAATACACGAATGATACCGCAGGTGACACTAACATTGTAGGGTTTAACGGCACAAACCACTCGGGTGTTATATGGTGCCAAAAAGGTTAATAGATAAGATTGACCTGATTAAGCAGCCGCCTACTAGGATAAATAAAAACCGAAATATACAAATGGAAATGATTATCCTAGGGCAAGTCGCCACCAACCGGTTGACTGGACCAGATCATTCCCACCTCTCGTGTAGGTGAAATCAGGGCCAAAGTGGTGTGTTGCATATATGGCCTTCACAAGAACCTCTCCACCCAACCACCAGAATTCCGTTGTCCACCGACACGAGTCGCAACCCACGGCCAACAGGCTGCCCTCTATTAGTCGCTTCTTGCAACATAAAGTAGAATAAAGCGGACCTATTCAACCTCGGGACCCACAGAGGGTTATTAGTTAGTTGTAAATATGAAAATGTCTCACCCCGGATTCTCTCTAAAGAAGAACCCACTTAATCAGGTAATAGTTCATCGCTGCTAAAGTAGGGGAAGAACATTTAATAGACGCAAATTTGATCCTGCCCATTATGATATATGATATATATATACATATATATGTATACATATACATATATATATATATATATGCATATATATATATATATATATATATATATATATATATATATATGATATATATGATATATGCATATATATATATATATACATATACACATATATATACATATATATATATAGATATTCATATATATATATATAGATATATATATATTCATATATATATGTATATTTATGTATATATAATATATATATACATATATATACATCTCTATGTATATATACATACATATGTATATATAAATATATATATAGGTATATGAATATATATATTATATATATATATACATATATTTGTACATATTTATATATATACATATATATATATATATATATATATATATATA
This sequence comes from Urechis unicinctus, assembly GCA_034190875.2. Lineage (NCBI taxonomy): Eukaryota > Metazoa > Annelida > Polychaeta > Xenopneusta > Urechidae > Urechis > Urechis unicinctus. The sequence goes on along the minus strand of CM067351.1, from coordinate 4,614,521 downwards.
TATATATATATATATTTATATATATATATATGTATATATTTGTAAATTTACATATGTGTATATATCTATATATATATATATATATATGTATTTATATATATATATGTATATATATATATATATATATATATATATATATATCTATATATATATAATAAGCTCTATATGTATATATAAATATATATGTATATATATATATTCTATCTATATGGCTATGTATCTCCCTATATATATGTATATATTTGTATACCTCTCTATATATCCTGTAAATATATCTCATATGTTTATATTCTATATATATATATGTCTCTCATATTTTCTATATCTCTATACATATGTCCATCCCTCTCTCTCTATCTATATCTCTGTGCATATCTCTCTCTATATATCTCTATATATATCTCTATCTCTCTATCTCTCTCTCTCTCTCTATATCTATATATCTATATATATATATCTATATATATATATATATATATATATATATATATATATATATATTCGCGAAGGTTACTGCATTATCGGACAATGGTGCGGTCCCTTGATTCGGACAAGGCACTGATTGTAAAGTGGAATCAAATCACGCATCGTATATCTATTTTTCTCTTCCTAACGCGCAAGAAAGCGCCCATATATCTATCCGTTTTACCGATGCAAGAGAGCATTACTACAGCACACACGCCGAGTGAATGTCAATTTGCAGAAACTAACTATGTATGATCTTTTGTTGTTAGTGCACTGTTGTGATACATGTGTTGTCTTACAATGAATTTCTGCACACTTCTACTTGGATAATTTGGGTAAAATTGCATAAGAATCTAGACATTACCGAACAGAAAAATGCATGCAAGCACTGTGAGGAAACATATGGTTCTAATATGAGATACTCATATATAAATCGTCATGGGAAATTGCGAAATTTCAGGTTTATAGAATAATGCAATATAAATCGATATACTTAGCTATCCCACATTATTACGGTATATCAAGCTATGTAGTTGTAGGCGTGAGCATTTGCCGGAACTTGTTCAATAACCTAATGTCAGTTAACATTGATTATCAAATTATTGTGTTATATAGAGTACATCTAAATTCGACATAATTCTAATTGGGCTATAAATGACTAGAATTTCTGGCAATGATAAGGTCTGACAATATTCAGTCCAACAAATAGCATCATCTTGCACGGCGTTACTTACAGCCATGCAAAGAATACATAACCACTGGTATTAAAAAGGTCTGAATTGCTTCCAAACGGACTCGAAAGCGGTATATTATGATAACACCATCGTAACGAAATCCTGAACTAATTTCTATATTGGTTGAAGAAACTTAACATATGAACATTTCGATTATGAAATATTATTAAGAACGGTTATTCAGTACCGTTTTAGTATCAATGGGATTTCATACGCAGACTTTATATTGTAGCAGAAGTTTATGTCTCATTATCGATGAGTCCACATAAATTGGCAATTTATAAGCACTTAGTCGGCTTCCATGATAATAAAAGTATAATGGGATTGCATGAATACTTATTTATGTTCTAATGACATGCAAGACACAGGACATCACATCCTGCTCGTTCAGTTAACCCCCTTCATTTATTTGGGCATTAACAAGAGGGTTCAGTCTCATTTTGATCGATATCGCAAAAAGCACCAGAACGTTACGTTTTAAAATGTGTTCACGGGTGACGCCATATAAAATAAATGAAAGTCAGTCATTTGCGATATAGGCTATAATTCACAATATTGTTATGCAACAAGTAATAATATACTTCGCGAACATTTACAAGCGTTTGTATCATTCGGCAACAAATTTAACTACAGGTGATAAGGAAAAACGCAGCAATCAAATAACGCATGCAATCGAACTTTTGAAATTATAAATTGTATATAAGACCTTTTAGGTGTCAATGCGTGATCACCAGGCGTCAAGCGACTACAAACTGACACAATCGAACAATGCAGGACTCGATGAAACCTCACTGCTATTCTAAAACGTTGATGTTCTTGGAATATTCCCACACATAAGATGGCATCACAATATGTACAACATGTACGCAATAAAACCTAATTTCTTAGCATTCAGCAGCTTATATAGATGTGATATCCTTATTTAACAATTATGCCCCAGTTACTTATAAGGAAGAGAGTTTTGTGTCATAATGAGGTTGCAATTGGTAGTAATGACACAATATTCCTCCATTGTAGCATTGCTTGGTGCTTATTCGCCTTATCTACGCTCGACATGGCATTTGATCGATTGTATTCACGATGGGTATTAAGGGACACATCGAATTTACAAGAAGGGTATAGACATTCCATTCGCGATTAATTCGTCTGTTTCATTTATCGGTGGCCTATGCAATCGATTCACTTTATTATCCATTTCACTTCACCTATACCAAGAGCTAACCTCACCGTGATGCATGCGTATTTACCCAAGTAACCTAGTTAATTGCAATCGATGCTGATCATAAATGTTGTTAAGCAATCATACCACTGTATCATATTTTTACGCAAACATGTTAAGCATATAAAAGAATTTCCTACCGCAGCTTCTCGTTGCCTTTACACTTGTGAGTCACTTTAGGTTTACCTTGATAATCTAATGATATCGCAACTCAAGAATGGGCATATTGCTGTGCTTGTTGTTTAGCTAACTCCTTGCAAACCATCTAACCGATGTATTATGTTACAGCGTTTTCGTCGCTTCGTGTCGACCATCACGCAATGGGCTTATTTTGAAGATTCATCTATGACACTGTACTGATACAACATCAATCATGTAGTTTCATAAACACATCGTCTTCGTTACAATCAGCAAAGCCATAGATATTTAAGAAATGTGGCATTTCATCACTTGGGTAGTAGCTCATTTGATTGGTACTTCTGTAGCTGTCCTATTCCGGTACAATCATGCATCTTGGGTGCGCAAATCAATTTCCAATGTTTGAAAAGCAGTACGGCTAACCAAGCTGCAGTACTCACGCAGTTTTAGCGGATAAATATACCTTTCTTTAAGTTGAAAAAGAAGCAATATCTTTGCTACTGGGCGACGAAATGGATATTCGCATTATATTACATTAAATTGTCGATTCTCTGAAAAGAATCATTATCAGGATATCGACGATTGAATAAATGTAAATTTGTCTGATAATTGTATGCGGCAGGTACAATATGAATTTCAGTCACACAAATTCGTATCACCTTCTGTCTACTATCACCTTGCTGCTCCTACTGAAAGCCATACTTCGTAGCAATAAGGCGACTCCAGATTGAGTGCGTTTAATAGGCTACAACCTTGCGTATCATAATTAGAAAACTGAAATGGCGCACTGACATAATGAGCAACTGAAGCGTGCAAACCACCGTAGATACTAGGCTAATTAGTATGATGTTAATAAATGACAACATTGATAAAAACAGAACATATCTGAACAGGGTATTGAGATATCACCAATTTCCATAACCAATAACATTGCCAAGTCGCACAGACTGACACGCACAGAGTGTGCAACGCTGTGCGCCAACCACGATGCCGATGTTTGTGTCCGTATTTCGATGGTCAACAAATCACTTATTTCGAATTACAAATGAAAGGAAATCTTAATTAGCTCATAATTTGCATCTACATTCAATGACAAAATTTCACGACCGGACTGTGTTGCTAGAAAGCTAATAATTCCATACGCGTTATCTATTGTATCTTCAGGAACAGGTCATCTGAGGACCAAACGGTCTTCTTGGACTTGACACCCTTCGCTCAGCATCTAACGAACCAATTTAAATGACTGTCCTTGTAAAGCTGTGGGGTTATAAACAAAGGAAATTTCCCCAGCTGAGCTGAACCCACCTTTCAATCCAGATGGTAAATATTGGTTGTGGTCCTTGAATACGAGCATGATTACTTGTTCTTGGTCTGAAGAAATGCGATTGGGATGTATATTTGCTTTGGCCCGTCAATTACAGGAGTCACTTTTGTGCCTTACCATACAATTCTACGTTTTCTATGGTATCGGATAACAGTACGTTCTCTGTTTACTTACGAGTAGTACGGTTCCAATTACAGACTCATAGCACAATATTAGAAATGAACACATGCTGCTGTTTCGCAACTATACAATGTTCAGATGTTAGGTACATAGACAAATCAAGCACCCGTCCTCGGCTGTCCTTCGGATAACAAGGATTGATTAACTATCATGAGCACCCTTATAACCATGCATCAACCGCTAATTGTTTTGTCGTGCCTTGGAACAATAACGTGGTTGTAGTAATTTTGAATGTTTTGAAGGAGTGTATACCGCTGCAAGAGAATATTTCCTTGTTAGTTAGTGATATCAAATATCATAAAACGCCACATTAGTCACATTGCCGTTTGGATTACCATTAACATGTCCAATGCAGCTATCCCAGTGATGAGTGTCTTGACATACGACACCATTTAGTCAACATTACATCCGACAACACACGCGGTACGTTTCTAAGTGATACCTATGTGTTTCAATGGTTTTCATGCTAATGATAAATAGGAAAACAGGAAACAAACTGCTTGGTGTTCCTGCGACATAATAACACGACGCATTCTATGAAGCGGCTCATACTTTAAAACATTGTGTAATAAAAAACGACAAATCCTCTGAAAACAATTGCATGTAGGTCGGAAATTGACGCAATACCGTCACCTTGTTATTGATTTTTTTGGTCGATGGTAAGGTATGGATCCCTATTGTTTCGTTGCAGTCGCTTTCTGTGACATATGAAGATGTGTTAATTAAAGCCGACAGCCAATTGAACAGATTTACAAATAAATAGCATGAAAGATCCCATTTCGTTACAGCATGTCGTACTCTATTTGAGTCTACAAGTGTCATGCTGTGCAAATCAGGGTGTAATTGATCTTGATACGGCTTTTGTGTTTTATAGCGCAACTAGCTCTCCTGTGGCAAGGGGGGAGGGGGGTGGGGGTGGTGGTTATGGGAGTGTTTAACATATTCGCTCATTCATTTTGAGAAGATACCGCACTGTAGCCAGATAACCCTGCGTCAACCACCCTTCTTTGTTTTATTGGGATATTGGATTCAAATTACCGGACGAGTCAGAGAAACGAGATTTAGTCATAAAAGATTAGTCATTTAAGCCGAGTAAAACACACAGCATAGCCGCAGGCTTGGAGGTTCTTTTGCCAGATTGTATTTATAGCATCGTCAGGATGAACAGACGAACGTTAAATGATCTATCGAAATGCTATAAAACTATAACCGTTTAACCATGAGCTGCATTCATCTCATTCTGAATATCTAATTTGCACTTTGGTGGCTCATCCCAGACTCGTCCAGTCTTACCATACTCACTACTGGTCGTGGCAGGTGAGTGGTAAATTAGAGTCACCTGTTTGAAGGTTTAAAGCATGCAGGTGATGTTTTCCTCTTCGCAAATCGGCCAATATCAACCTAACCTCCCCCAGGCCTCTGGTTGTATTGAGCTGATTATATTCTTGCATTCGGGAATATCCAAAATCTATTTACTATTTCGTACCAACACATGCGACATCGAGTGACTGTAACGAAGTGGAATACTTGTGAGTTAGGAAACAGGAGAAGATACATTTTTAAGCCAGTCGGCAGAGTTGGATATGAATGTTTTGAAGTATCAAAATGAATCCAACCGGATTTATGCTTTTCCCCTTCCCCGTATTATGACAGGCGACGTAAATACTTATGAGAAACCAGTTTCTGTAGGCACCTATAGATAAGTTCATTTCCGAGTTTTATGATTGAGGTCATGTTTTCAATCCATTTGAATAAAATATATTATATTTTAAAATCATGAAAGTACTACCGCACAATGTTTGCATTTTTATGGTCTGTCGTTGCATTTTCCAAATGATACTGTTCGTGGGTCCATCATAATTTTTTTACATGCTTTCTGACAACCGCATGCTTTATTTAGCTAAAGATCAGTGTGTTCCCTGAAACTGAAAATCTCAATTCGCCTTGCAAAGTTTCTTCGTGCTTTGATGTAAACCACTTCAAGCGTCACAAATCTTTCGTTTTATATTCCACATAAATAAGACGGCTAACACATTGACCAGAAAAACACTGCACAGACGTAAGTTTTGCCTTCGAACAAATATAGTACCCGATATTTAATACGTAGAAACATTACATGCACTGTTGACCTGTAGTACTCCGATGAAACGATGGTCAATACATATCAACTGGTACCTCAAAACATTTAGCTCATTCGATGTTACCTTAATGTAAAGTTACATGCAATTATTATAACCACAATTAATCTTCACACTAGTGAAGCAAAAGACAATTATGTTCGTGACCATGAAAATTGCTACCCGTGCACAAGCAGTGTGCAGTACGATAAACTGGCATCACATTATACCGCTGAGCATATCATTTAATATAATTTTATATCATGTATGTAACATTACAAACACTGATGCATGTTATGCGCTGAATACGATATAATTTACCAAAAACCTATGCTCCAAGGCAAGCTAATAGCATGCATGGTCAGCTGCGTACATTACGACGATACCATAGCAATTCAACATTTATGCAAGACGCCATATGCAATCACTGCTTCCATACGTTTGATGTTTCCCAACATGTGTGCACTACTGCGCTTTTGTGAACGAGATCATTACATATGTTTGCTGTTTTGTCAATCGTCAAGTGACGATGGCGAGCAATCGGATATCAGTAGTGTGCCAGTCATGAATCATTCTATTATAATTGGGTAAGTCATTATGTCGTCTTACTTGTCTGACTGTGAGAGAAGCGGGAAGTTTTCAAATATTGTTAGCAATATAACATAATTGCTATTCCATATGTGTGATTGTCGCACAATCACAATGTCGACCTTTTAAAGATTGATTGTCGTATGCAGTCTGAGGTTTTTCTCAATCGGTCGGTAAAGAGAGAGATATTGTCAGCTTAGGTGATATAAGGCGACCAATAAAACTATGACGTGTAAACGAACATTATGTGAAGGGTCATTGTTGCGGACATATGTCAATAATGTCCCGACGAATCAATCTTACAGAACATTACGCAATGTGTAAGTTCCCCTCTATTAAGGTACATTATTGACCATGAATTAAGCCATCGCTAGAGATTTATTATCAATTTACATACTATGGCCTCATATCCTCGCCGACGTAATTAGATTGGCTCGGTCAGTTATGATTCCATCAATACCAATTTAATGCCATTTATTAGCGTTCGAGCAATATATCATGTTTTCTATGTGCAGATCTACATACCCAGACGAAAATCCAATTGTCAACAATTTGAGTTACAACCCTTAGTGTAATGATAAATGAAAAATGTAAAGATTTGTTCACTACTGCTTATAATATTGAAAATCTCTATCACCACGGATAAGTTCTCAAATTTATTTAAGCAACATTTTAACCGGACTGTGTTATGCAATATAATGGATATTAAGCTTATATCTCTCAACGCGTAAGCTTTTGTATCTTCAAAAACCGGACGATCTTCTTGCCCTTGGCACCCTTCACTCAACATCTAACAAACATATTTAACTGACCGTTCTTGTAACTCTTTGTGGTTATAATCAATCTTTGATTGAAAAGACTCGTTTGAAGCGCGTTTAATGATGTAAGATAGAGTAGGTTTTGGCTCAGCTCATCAATTGAGCAGTTTAGCTTAACTTCATTCGATTAATGAGTGTTGATACATGTCGTAAATGCCTTCAATGAGTGTTGATACATGTCGTCAAATTTCGTGGGGCACAACGCAATTGACGACTAAACGAGCTTAATCACACGATTATATTTTGCTTCTCCATGTCCTGGTGACATACCTACTGACGCTAACATGATCACTAATTTAAGGTATTTTTCCTGCTGGAACACAATGTCAAATGTAAATATTAATATCTAGATGTCGGAAGATATGTTTGTTACTGACGCTATGCCATAAGAACGTCATAGGATCAGAACAAAAGATGAATAATTAATTATTACGCGCATGATACCGTTTTCCCATACACCCATTGTGTTTTAAGCCATCTTGGAGACTGCCGAGGCTGTATACTAAACAAGCTTAATCGGTTCTAAAGAGAGAAATATACCACAAGGAGCATAAAGCGCCTCATCAATCTGTATGAATGTGAGTTTACCATAAACGTGAGGCAACAAAGCTGCCTCGCATACATGTGATTGGCATTGTATTGCCAGCGATTTTGGTATATCTTTGGCGCACATTGCTTTATAAACTTTACCCCGGTTTCATCGTCAGTCCCCCTGGAATGCAGCTTTGGGTAACATCTACGAAAAACAACCCAAAAGTCAACAAGCCCACTGGGTCTTAAAGCTGGCAATGCAGACGAAGTCTTTTAAAATGTGCCACTAGGACGTTTGAATTCGATTGTTGCAACCATCAAGGATTGTAAATGTTGATAAACAACTGCATGACAAAGACAAATCATCTATAGCAGGCTTTATTCGCATAAGTATGGCTTGTTTTTTCTGGATGATGCAAAGAAAATAGGCACTAAGCTCTCAAAATGATGCGTTAGTGGCCACATGAAGGACGAGGAACCTTTCGATGAGTATTGAGAGCATAGTAAAACGAAATGTTATGCTCATTGGAAAGCTGTATACAATATTAACAGTTTAAAAAATGTTTGTTATCCCAGCAAGTTACGAGAACCACTTTTCGTTCCAGTGGGTTGGCTCTTCAATGTGTCAAATTCGGGAAGCCGGTTCACCTGCATAAGTGGTTATATGGGTCGCCTTTTGAGGGGAAATGTAATTATAATTAATTTGTATATTTATTTGTTTTAGTGCAGCGTGTTCAAATGACCCTACTTGCAAAGGCTATCGAGCCTGTATTTGATTCCATGTCCAATAGTAGATATATTAGCAACTATTGCGATTCCTAGCTCTAAGCACAATACGTGATGTGTCAAATTATAAATTGGTCAGTCACTTCTAATCTAATAACGATCATGATGTGTTGTAAATAGCAATTTATAACTAAGCTATTAGAAGTGTTTTCTTTAGGGACTGAAATCACACCATTAGAATATCAGGGCCTTATGACCCAATATACCTTCTATTGGTTGAGCGTCAAGGCAACAGCGTTAGTGACATTGAATCATCAAACAAGCTAGGCTCGTATTCCCAAATATTATGAAGGATCTTGACCACAATGTACAGCCCTCTCAATGTGGCAACCTGAATTTCAACAAATAACAATCTGGTTCGAATTTCGGCCGTCTTGGTTTGTTTGACGTTTTGGGCCGTCCGATAAAATCTGGTCAAATGCTCACAGATTGAAAAATATGAAATAAAACTCTTTTTTTTCCCCATAATCCCTAAAATGAAACAAATACTTCGATGTGATTTGGGTACAAAACGCGAGTCTTACGATGACGTTTGACACCGTTGTCTTTTCTAAACGCCGGCAAATCATACTTGTATTCAAAACCGTAGTAAACAGCTATATCTTTGAAGGAGACTTATTTTCAATGTATTATATCTGGCTTATGTTTTGCAATTGTAAAATTGACGTTCACCAAGCAATTAGATCAAGTAGGAAATTTGGACAAGTTATTTACGAGGCATTTTACGATGTATGATAATATAACAATAACTCTCTAAACTGTCTACTCTGAATCATAGATCTATTTCTAATTTATTCCACCTATCATATCTGATATATTTATACTTCTGGGATGACATAACGACATATATTTCAACAATACTGGCACTCACACCTTAAAGCAGTTATGCTGTAGGATAACGATGTGTTCTGTTAATCAGGGCAGTATCGATAATAGCGGATGTTCAAGCCACCACCTAAAACCACACGAATTAGTGTTATTGTAATTTTCACCTGGCGAATGATTGCCACACATTCCGTAGTTTATTTATTGGTGCCTTACATATCGTTAATCACAGGAACTGTACCAGTGTACCAATTGCAGTGTACCAATGGCAATTAAATCACTCATACAGTTAATAACCCGAAATTAAGCCACACCATTAACTCTATATCACTTTTTTTGTTTTTTTGAAAAAACAGTGATTTATTTACTTTACTTCACTGTGATTTATCAAAGGCTTTTCGAAATTATAATTGTGTCGACACTCAACATTAAATGCTAGAAAAATGTTTTGCCGCGGCTTTCATTGAGATTCGATTGGAGGGGCAACATAATATAGAATCAAGAGACCGTTGATATGCTTAATAATGGCTTTCTGTTTCAGCTCACATATTGTTATGGTACCTTACGTCCAAAGGAGAATGATGTCCATTATCAGTGTATTGAATTGAACACATTAGATGATGTTAGTTTGATCATTTATATGTTTCTTTGTCACATCACATTTGGATTGTTGTAATACAGCAATCGCAGGCGTAAAAAAAATGCCCCTGGGGAATTATAGACATTCATATCATCATTATGTGCAATCATTGTAAATGAAAAATCATCCAGTTGCCAAGTCATCTGGCGCAAATACAGCATCCGTCGTCGCGCTATGTAGTCACATCACGTGTCTCACAGCTGGGTCGGATGATATTAAAATATAGTGCCT
>CM067351.1:4581425-4598925 GCA_034190875.2 Urechis unicinctus | reverse complement strand
TATATATACCTGTAAATCTCTATATGTAGAAATACATCTCCCTACATATTTATATCTATAGATATATCCATATATCTCTATATCATATATATATACATATAGAAAAATATATATATATATCTATAGATATATTCATATATATATATATGCATATTATATATATATATATTTATATATATATATATATATATATATATATATATATATATATATATATATATATATATATTTATATATATATATATATATATAAGCTGCATGGTTTGTTTATTGAGGTTCGACGAGATGGGCAACATGATATAGAATCATGAGGTAGTTAATAGGCTTGACAATGGCTTTCTGTTTTTGCTTGCATACCGTTATTATGCATTACGTCCGCTGGCTAATGATGTCTATTATCAGTGTATTGAATTGAACACGCCAGATGATCATAGTTACATCTGTCCATTATCCGTAATGGTGACACCAAAGTCATCACAAATGTAGTGCTGTGACACAGTAGTCGCAGTTGGAAAACAATTGCCCGTTGGGAATTATAAACATTCATGTTATCAATACGCGCACTCAATGTAATGCAAAATCATCTAGCGCAAATACAGCATCCGTCGTCACGCCATGTAGTCACATCACGTGCTTCGCCCGCGGATCATGGAGGGTCGTACGAGGAAGAGAAGCAATAAATCCTCCTATGTTAAGGTGCATGGACTAATTTGGTGAGTTGAATCGACGATTACTCGGCCAAATCATATATGGAATATATTGCTTGCTTCACAGTATTTGCAAAGTTGTATTAACATGCTAGAGATACGGACAAAGCAATGGTATGGAACGACTAGTGCCGCTCCCAGCCTCATCGGATTATATGTTATGTTTGCGTTGTGTGTGATTTCCTTTAGTCCTTGCTCATGTGGCGGCATTCTCAAAAGATGCTGGAAACCTTGGTTTGTAACGGGGATCATAAAGACCTGGACTTCGGGACGATATTTACATATAGTGCCTTTGACATCAGCACAGCACACTGTCAATCAGCGCTAACGGTGGTAAAATATTCATGCAGATGCGGACTAATGTCATTCGCAAGCACTATTGTGTGGCTCCTTTTGACTTGGATCGATTTCTCAGCCCTGATGTGGCGTATGCACTTAACTTCATAAAGTCGGAATCAACTTTATCCATCTCTATATTGCGCGCTGGGTGCAAACATATTTGTGTTAATCCCACGGTATTATGTAGGGTGATATAATAAGATTACTTCATTATCAATTGAGCAGAGCAAACCCACACAAATATCGGACACATTGTCTTCTTCAGTGATAGGTGCCAGAGCTAGAATGTTCCTTTCGTTTAATACCGTTCATCCTAAATACAAAGCAATATGATAGTCGCACATTTTGTAATCACACCACCTCACCCTTTCATGGATAGCTGATAAGATAACGCAGTGCTTACTGTTTAGTTATCGGCAGTAGATGTACGTTTTTATGACAAATCTACATAAAAAATTATTGTGCAAAAAAACTTTAATTACTTAATTAAGTTAATATAATTTTAATTTGTCAATTCAAATAGTCATAATGTGACCGTCAATTTTCACCACTAAACGTGTGTATAATTTTTACATAGATCGCTTGTAGATTTTGCCAATTTTTAACAACTTACATTCAATACACGGTTTGTTATATGTATAAGAAGTAACAGTCTTGTTACAACATGCAACTGTCGAAATATTTTGGTGATGTTATTTCCTTATAAACTAAGACACAATGACGGAAACTCAGACACAATGTCGGAAATAATATTTGTCACCCATCTGCCATCGACCAACGAAACGCTATAACACTTATCAATAATAGGGCCATTATCACAAGCGAAACAATATGAAGCTATATAAAGTTATATCGATCTTCTAGTTTGATTTACATCATTAAGATATCAAGCACGTTCTGGTTACATTGCAATGGCTATACCAGAATGTACGTTAGGCTAACACGAGATATGATTGCAGTGCATCTGATGATATATAGCACGTTCTGGATACATTGCAATGGCTATACCAGAATGTACGTTACGCTAACACGAGATATGATTGCAGTGCATCTGATGATATATATATATATATACGTATTGCTGTTATCGCACAACGGCTGACTAATTGTTTTGCAATGGCATCCAAGCATGAACCACAATGACCATCAATTATGTATCTTAGCCAGGGCTACTTCAACCGAAAATTAAACATCCATGCTATCAACTATGATATTTAGCAGTAGATCGTAATCTTATTGAGACAAACTAGCATTGTATTAACATTTATAACTATAATCTTTGCCAAAGTGTAAGCCAGTGGCACACGGCCATAGTTTTAGCCATGCGTCATGTTGAATGCAATTAGTTATTGTGTGTTTTATACATAAACCAAATACGATCATTTCTATTCATAGAAGTCCCTTGTGCCTGTTCTTTGATCAAAGAGTTTATAGCTTCGCTAAGAGCGTTCACTCGAGACTTCCGCATGAAGAAATTTGTGAAGACGCCACGTGTTTGTCATAGCGTCTTTTAAAACCACGTGGAATTCTCAATTTAAGTTGGAGCTGTAGGCACCTCTACCAAGCAGACGACACCATATCTTTAACAGCCGCCGAACCTCGAGATGTTGGATTTAAAGTACCATGTGCTTTTGTTGATATTATGGTATCGTCACCCGATGTCCGGCTGTCTTTCGTGTAATTTCATAATCGTCAAACAGCTCAGTGTAGCTATAAAGTCCGCGCTCGAGACATTCACATCCCCCTGGCATGCCAAAAATGTTACTGTCAACCCTAGGCAAGTCCCCTCGCTTCAGACAGTTTTTGACAGTCTACAACTACCATCCACAGTGCGGACGTGAAAGATCAACGATCGTAAATCGCGCGGACGCTGCTAGAGGCGCACTGGGTGTACCCAAGGCCGAAAATTTTTCACGATGACATTTAATAAATAGTGTACTTGCTATTTTCGCTATTCATAAGCCTGCGTTTTGGCAGCAGCATATCTCTGCGAAACGACATACTTTCCACTCTCATCGATCGCAGTGACGTAAACCCCGTTTTCACATGTGCTTTTGTTTGTGTCACGGTAGCGCCACTTTACGATAGCAATGTTTTGTATTAGGAAAGCAATCACTGCAGAGCCACTCGAAGAGAACCCTCTGTGCGTAGCTATTAACTCTTTGCTTTGATCACATTGACTAAATACTCTTTGAATAGGTCTAACGAAAGTTGTCTTATCGATTTTGTCACGTAGTGACAAATATTTCCCGGGTTAGTGTGAACCTTTCATGTTTTTCTATATGCCAACCTGCCAAAACAAATAATAATAGTCAATGTGTTATGAACATAACGTGAGTGTATTCAAACACATAGCGAATGCAGTGCCAGATAATGCAGCTAGACACCTATGGTGCAAGACTACTTCAACTTACGGCGCCAAGCTTTTGGGCATCATAATATTCATCATTATTGTCAGCATCGATATCGCAATGAATAAGCGATATTTTATACACACTGACAACAGGGTCAACAAGTTCAATTGTCTGATATCACTAGCTTGCATTTTGCATGATTTTTGGGTTTCAGTTTCATATTTAAAATATGTTGACGTGTGTTAAGTAAGGAAACCATATACTTATTCACGAGATGCTGACTGATTGAAAAGTAAATTTTACCAAACCGACTCGGCAATCCAGGTTTTAAATCATGAACAGCTTATAGTTTTGCCGTGATTCTGAATTAGTATTAGTTCCAAGCGAAATATAAAATCTAACTATGGGTGAGATGTATAGGTTTCAGTATTATGAAAATAAGTCATACCCCACTGGGAAAGGCGATTGTATGTACCCGAAACGGTGTGGATTATTTATCTAGGTACAAAATGTAAAGTTATTCGCTCAATCTTGCTTAGAGCTACACCTTCGAAATACGTAATTATGAATAAAGTGTTATATTCAGTAGTCTAAGGCGATTGCATTATTGGTAACAATGTAAAACTAATCTAGCATTTTGCATCACCCATTGAGCCGTCGGATATGTCTAACCGTGAGGGTTGAGACCCACATAAGGAAATCTGGGATCATTTTGTTAATACATCACTACGTTAAATGCAACCGTCTTCCGTTTTGTGCGGCAAATATAACATGATCAAAAACAAGGAGATGAATTTCAACATATGTGTATAAATTGAGTAGAAATGATGTATAGCAGTTTTATTTAGATGTGTTGGTATGTTGATAATATACCCTCCCTAAAACCACGAGTGGTTGACTGTAAATCTTTACGCGCGCCCAATATCTACCTAGCTATTGATGAATACACTTCCGCAAACAAACGTCCTTGGCTACACTGTGATGTGTTTGTATAGCGTTTAAGTCTTGGTATCCACGATTGCATTTGGCAACAATCCGACCGACGAGCACGCAAGCGAAATTTCTGACAACAACAAAAATGGCAACGGCCGTTTTCTGCATATATTGTCAGAGACCGCAGTGCCGCAGAGACCCACGTCGTTAATTCCAGGACGAGGAAAGCCACTTTTTATGTCTCAATACCCTATCACATCTGCGGTCGTGCATTCTAAGACGTATTTGCACACGCTGTTTGTGACGCATTGTTACATGGCTTTCCTAAGAAAGGATGCTACAGTAAATCGGCATTATATTGCAATATTGGAGTCCATTAAATGTCGGTGCCAAATTGACGTCATGCCTAATGAGATTGCAACTTGATCCCAACATTCATCTCGTTCGACCCTAATTCGCATCAAATCGGGGTGCACTCAGTCGGAATGTCAATGTAGTGAGTTCCAGCACGATAACTACAATGATATAAATAATTGATCAGCTCTTAAACCCAATTCATTTTAGGCAGTTCTCCATTCAGTGAGGTGGCTGTATGCGCTCCTCATGAGTTGGACTATAAGTGTGATATTCAGCATTAATGAAGTGTTATCTGAGATCGGTTTAGCATTGGTTTGATGACATTCATGTCTGGTATATTTTGAAAATTCGATCAAACAGGTAGGAAATACCATTTGCCAATCATTAACTACCCCAATGATCGATACAGTGAATGGATACAGCAAGTAGATCTTGTTGCAATATCTAGTTCATACAAATCGATGCTCAGCATATATTTTGTAACGGTATTCGTACACGGTATCACGTGTCTCATGCAAAACAAACAATTATAATTCAAGTCCCGGCTTACCATCAGTTCAACATTACGTTGGTTGTTATTCGCAAAAACTAATGATGTGTTATCTCGGATCGCTACGCAAAGGAAGGCATTACAAAGTTCTAAGGGTAAATGTTCACTTATTTTCCACGGCTTTAGTATTTAATGTTTATATAATATTGCTGCGACGAACAATATGGTGTCATGTGGCCGGATGCCAATAAATATGTATTATGAAATGTCAGCATGAGGATATGTTAAAATAAGTTTACGAAACTATTTAATTAACTTATGTATTACCCACTGCCTTCGACAGTGACTAGACGCATTAACTATCAGTTTATCAGAGACAAAACAAAACATGAAAACGACCGTCAGTAGACAATGTGCTGCTTCGGTATTCTGTTTGCAAAAGGTGTTTGAGCATCCAATGCATTATTCCACATGCTTGCGCGTTGCCGAAGCACAGGGTCAAATATCAATCAAATAACCAACTACTAGAACCGTGCTGTGCCAAAACAAACATTCCAAAGTAGTTGCAACATACGATGCGTATGTGTGTGCATGTGCAATCGTTCTGCTGCTACGAGAGGACATTAATCATTGCTACAGCATATATCCACTACCAATTTATGTTCATCTGAGTGACGGTATATCAACTCGATTGCTCCATCGGTTGTCTAAGAAATCCAAATCCAATTTCTTGCGAATATTGCCTTCCCCAACCGGTTTTATTCATACTCTAGAACCTCATGTAAATGTAACATAAAACCGTATAACATGTGCTATTTACCACTATATTAACCTATGGGGATCAGAGCGTGTTACATGTCATTATCATTCAACTTTCATAACCTTTCCACATCACTCCGTCAACTGTGTCGATATAATGCACTGGTTGTGGCACAGAAACCGTCGACAAGAATCACCGCTAAGACTTAAGCTAAGAATAACAGACGGCGAGCTCAATCAGACCAAAGTATGTACGCAAGCTATCTTTTTACCGGAGACGTCTACAATAGATGAGCATCAATAGTAATTTTTATCGTACTTACTTGCCGTGACCATATAAATCAGAATCACGCGTTGTTTGAGCTCCGCACTTTATAAGTAATAACATTTGTTTCCTACAAATATCTTGATAGTTCATTCTGTTCATCTCTTTATGTCACCAATTATGCGCATTTCAAAAGCACGTGTACAACATCGTATTGAGCAACTGCTGAAAGTGCCTCATAACGAGTCAATAAGCGCCACATAAGAGCCTTAGCAACATTATATATAGTTGGTGTGTGAAGAGATGATATCTAAAAAATCATATGGAGTGGTTTAAACATCCATTGTGATGTAGCCTGTGGTACGTTTAATGATTTATGATGCAAATTGACGTTTTATGCTTAATAAGACTTTACTAAAGGACCATCCCTTATTCGATTTATCCTATAACACACTGTGGCCTGTACAGCAAGAGAATGTTCTATAAATCAATAAACGTTGGTAGAAAATCAGCAGATATTAATTGCGAATAATATTTTGATTAACAGTATCACTGATAATACATATCGGTCTTAGATGCTCACCATTTAGAACCCAACCACTCGCTCATATTGTGTGAGAGGCAAATAGAAGTGTTTTCAACAGGAGATTCGTGCTTATCTCATTGGACTGTATAGATAAGTATAGTGGAATAATGTAATCGGTTAGACCAACTTATTACAGGCGGCGTGAAGACTGTTAATCGAACAAAAAGGTCTTCGGGAAATTATTCTTTTCTCAATGTTAAGTGTCTGAGAGGGGACTAAATAAATAGTTGGTATGCCTATTGTAGGGTCCTCGATGTAATTAACGTCACCTTGACATCACATCTGATAACATTCACGCGCGCAATGTTTCCCTTTAAAGGGAATACGTGGATAGCTGATGCAAAACAATTGTCTAGGATGTAGCCCATGTGGAAACTAATTTTTTAAGATACCATTAAAATGTAACCTTAATACTCTGGCTCTGCAGTCAGATTTTCATCATACTCAATAATGTGTTAAATAGTATAACAACACCTATATGCCTACAACTGGGTAGTAATGAAGGTCTGGATACGGGTTGTGTTTATCATTGTCATAAAGCTTAGGCATCGTGTGGATTGCCCCCCCCCCCCCCCCACTATCTTAATTACTTAGTGAATAAAAAAGCACAAGCAAATAGACATCCTTTAAGTAAGTATGTAACTAAGTATAGGGTTTACCGTCACACCAGCACTCGTGCACGAGTCGCAACCCACGGCCAACAGGTTGCACCTACCACCTCCGGACCCACAGAGTGATATTAGTCAGTTGGAAATAGGAAACGTCTTCCCTCTGGTTCTCTCTAAAGCAGCCACTCCCAATAGAAAATCTGGTAATAGATCATCGCTGCATAACTAGAGGAAGAATGTGTCCACGTACATACGTAACATTTCTCTGGGTGGCCGCTTTGTACTGCGGCGGAGGCCAGTGTTACGACCCAACGAGAACGTTCAACGAAATGGGACGTTTTGAGAACGCATCGGTATAGTAGGTCATTCTCTGACAATGCCATGCCATGCAGTCCCAGAACGTTTGGCAGTTGGATGTTACCACCGATAGCAAACCAATAAATCATTCCATTGTCTTAATTCGCCCTGTCGTAGCCAAGCCAAGGTTATTGTATTTATCGGATGTTGGTACGGTCCTTTTGACATGGGCAAGGCGCTGATTGCCAAGTTGAATCAAATCACACATGGAATATCTATTTCCTCTTTCTAACGCGCAAGAAAGCGCCTGCGTATCCTTTCATTTGACCGATCCAAGAGAGCATTACTGCAGCACACACGACAAGTGAATGCCAAATAGCAGAAACTAACAACGCGTGATTTTACATGTGCTGGCGAACAATACTTTTCTGCCCTCTGCTCGGATAATTTGTGTAGAATTGCATAAGAATCTATACATTACCGGACCGAAATATTCATGCCAGCACTGTGAGGGAAGATCTGGTTCTCATGTAAAACACTCATATGTAAATAGTCATGGGAAATGGCGAGTTTTCAGGTTATAGAATAATGCGATATAAATCGATACAATTAGCTATTATGACGGTATATCAAGCTATCGTGTTGTAGGCGTGAGCTTTTGTCGGAACATGTTAAATAACCTAATGTCAGTTCACTATGATTATCAAATATATTATTATACAGAGTACATACATATTCAGCTTGATTCTTATTGGGCTATAAATGACTGGAATTGAAGGCAATGATAAGGTCTGACAATATTCCGTCCAACAAATAGCATCATCCTGCCCGGTCTTACTGACAGCCATGAAAAAAATACATAACGACCGCTGTTCCAAACGGACAACAAAGCTGTATATTATGATCTCACCATCGTAACGAAATTTTGAACTAATTTCTCTATTTGTAGATGGTAGTTATAACAATTACACCCGAAGAAACTTAACATATGAATATTTGAATATGAAATATTATTAAGAACGATTATTCATTACCGTTTTAGTATCAATGGGATTCTAATACGCAGACTCTTTGTATTGTGGCAGCAATTTATGTCTCATTATCGATGAGTCCACATAAATTGGCAATTTATAAGCACTTAGTCGGCTGCCATGATAATAAAAGCATAATGGGATTGCATCAATACTTATTTATTTTCTAATGATATGCAGGACACAAGACATCACATCCTGTTCGTTCAATTAACCCCCTTCATTCATTTTGGCATTAAAAAGAGGGTTCAGTCTCATTTGGATCGATATCACAAAAGCACCAGAACGTTACGTTATAAAATGTGTTCACGGGTGACGCCATATAAAATAAATGAAAGTCAGTCATTTGCGATATAGGCAATAATTCAAAATATTGTAATGCAACAAGTAATAATATACGTTGCGAACATATACAAGCGTTTGTATCATTCGGCAGCAAATTTAACTACATGTGATATGGGAAAACGCAGCAATCAAATAACGCATGCAATCGAACTTTTTAAATTATGAATTGTATATAAGTCTTTTTGGGTGTCAATGCGTGATCACCAGGAGTCAAGCGATTACAAACTAACACAATCGAACAATGCAGGACTCGATGAAACCTCACTGCTATTCTAAAACGTTGATGTTTTTGGAAGTGTCCCAAACACAAGATGGCATCACAACATGTACAACATGTACGCAATAAAAACCTAGTTTCTTAGCATATGTAAAACAATATTTCATTCAGCAGCTTATATTGATGTGGTATCCTTATTTAACAATTATGCCCCAGTTACTTATAAGGGAGAGAGTTTTGTGTCATAATGAGGTTGCAATTGGTAGTAATGACACAATATTCCTCCATTGTAGCATTGCTTGGTACGCTCGACATGGCATTTGATCGATTGTATTCACGATGGGTATTAAAGGGACACATCGAATTTACAAGACGGGTATGGGCATTCCATTCGCGATTAATTCGTCTCTTTCATTTATCGGTGGCCTATGCAATCGATTCACTTTATTATCCAATTCACTTCACCTATACCAAGAGCTAACCTCACTGTGATGCATGCGTATTTACCCAAGTAACCTAGTTAATTGCAATCGATGCTGATCATACATGTTGTTAAGCAATCATGCCACTGTATCATATTTTTACGTAAACATGTTTAGCATATAAAAGAATTTCCTACCGCAGCTTCTCGTTGCCTTTACACTTGTGAGTCTTTTTAGGTTTACCTTGATAATCTAATGATATCACAACTAAAGAATGGGCATATTGCTGTGCCTGTTGTTTAGCTAACTCCTTGCAAAACATCTAACCGATGTATTATGTTACGTTTTCGTCGCTTCGTGTCGACCATCACGCAATGGGCTTATTGTGAAGATTCAACTATGACACTATACTGATACAACATCAATCATGTAGTTTCATAAACACATCGTCTTCGTTACAATCAGCAAAGCCATAGATATTTAAGAAATGTGGCATTTCATCACTTGGGTAGTAGCTCATGTGATTGGTACTTCTGTAGCTGTCCAATTCCGGTACAATCATGCATCTTGGGTGCGCAAATCAATTTCCAATGTTTGTAAAGCAGTACGGTTAACCAAGCTGCAGTACTCGCGGATAAATATACCTTTCTTTAAGTTGAAAAAGAAGCAATATCTTTGCTACTGAGCGACGAAATGGATATTCGCATTATATTACACCAAATAGTCGATTCTCTGAAAAGGATCATTATCAGGATATCGACGATTGAATAAATGTAAATTTGTCTGATAATTGTATGCGGCAGGTACAATTTGAATTTCAGTCACACAAATCCGTATCACCTTCTGTCTACTATCACCTTGCTGCTACTACTGAAAGCCATACTTCGTAGCAATAAGGCGACTCCAGATTGAGTGCTTTTAATAGGCTACAACCTTGCGTATCATAATTAGAAAACTGAACTGGCGCACTGCCATAATGAGCAACTGAAGCGTGCAAACCACAGTAGATACTAGGCTAATTAGTATGATGTTAATAAATGACAACATTGATAACAACAGAACATATCTGAACATGGTATTGAGATATCACCAATTTCCATAACCAATAACATTGCCAAGTCACACATACTGACACGCACAGAGTGTGCAACGCTGTGCGCCAACCACGATGCCGATATTTGTGTCCGTATTTCGATGGTCAACAAATCACTTATTTCGAATTACAAATGAAAGGTAATCTTAATTAGCTCATAATTTGCATCTACATTCAATGACAAAATTTCACGACCGGACTGTGTTGCTAGAAAGCTAATAATTCCATACGCGTTATCTATTGTATCTTCAGGAACAGGTCATCTGAGGACCAAACGGTCTTCTTGGACTTGACACCCTTCGCTCAGCATCTAACAAACCAATTTAAATGACTGTCCTTGTAAAGCTGTGGGGTTATAAACAAAGGAAATTTCCCCAGCTGAGCTGAACCCACCTTTAAATCCAGATGGTAAATATTGGTTGTGGTCCTTGAATACGAGCATGATTACTTGTTCTTGGTCTGAAGAAATGCGATTGGGATGTATATTTGCTTTGGCCCGTCAATTACAGGAGTCACTTTTGTGCCTTACCATACAATTCTACGTTTTCTATGGTATCGGATAACAGTACGTTCTCTGTTTACTTACGAGTAGTACGGTTCCAATTACAGACTCATAGCACAATATTCGAAATGGACACATGCTGCTGTTTCGCAACTATACAATGTGCAGATGTTAGGAACATAGACAAATCATGCACTCGTCCTCGGATGTCTTTTGGATTACAAGGATTTATTAACTATCATGAGTACCCTTATAATCTAGCATCAACCGCTAATTGTTTTGTCATGCCTGGAATAATAACGTGGTCGTAGTAATTTAGAATGTTTTGAAAAAGAAGTGTAAACCGCTACGAGAGCAAACGATATATTTCCTTATTAGTTAGTGATATTAAATATCATACAACGCCACATTAGTCACATTACCGTTTGGATTACCATTAACATGTCCAATGCAGCTATCCCAGCGATGAGTGTTTTGACAGCACCATTTAGTCAACATTTCATCCGACAACACACGCGTTACGTTTCAATGTGTTTCAATGGTTTTCATGCTAATGATAAATAGGAAAACAGGAAACAAACTGCTTGGTGTCCCTGCGACATAATAACACGACGCATTCTATGAGGCGGCTTATACTTTAAAACATTGTGTAATAAAAAACGACAAATCCTCTGAAAACAATTGCATGTAGGTGGTCGGAAATTGACGCAATACGTCACCTTGTTATTGTTTTTTTGGTCGATGGTAAGGCATGGATCCCTATTGTTTCGTTGCAGGCGATAGATAAGTACATTTCCGAGCTTTATGATTGAGGTCATGTTCACAATCCATTTGAATAAAATATATTATATTTTAAAATCGTAAAGTACAAGCGCACAATGTTTGCATTTTTATGGTCTGTCGTTGCAATTCCCAAATGATACAGTAAGTGGGTCCTTCATTTGTTAACATGCTTTCTAACAACCCCATGCTTCATTTAGCTAAGGCTCAGTGTGTTCCCTGAAACTGAAAATCTCACTTCGCCTTGCAAAGTTTCTTCGTGCTTTGATGTAAACCACCTCGAGCGTCATGCCTCTTTCGTTTTATATTCCACATAAATAAGACGGCTAACACATTGACCAGCAAAACACTGCACAGAGACAGTTTTGCCTTCGAAAAAATATAGTACCCTATATTTAATACTTAGAAAAATTACATGCACTGTTGACCTGTAGTACTCCGATGAAACGATGGCCAATACATATCACTCTGGTACCTAAAAACATCTTGCTCATTCGATGTTACCTTAATGTAAAGTTACATGCAATAATTATTAGGACAATTAATCTTCACACTAGTGAAGCAAAAGACAACTATGTTCGTGACCATGAAAATCGCTACCCCTGCACAAGCAGTGTGTAGTACGATACACAGGCGTCACATTATACAGCTAAGCATATCATTTATTATTATTTATTATCATGTATGTAACATTACAAACACTGATGTATGCTATGCGCTAAATACGATATGATTGACACAAACCCTTTGATCCAAGGCAAGGTAATAGCATGCATGGTCAGCTGCGTACATTACGACGATACCATAGCAATTCAACATTTATGCAAGACGCCATATGCAATCACTGCTTCCATACGGTTTGATGTTCTCCAACATGTTTGCATTACTGCGCTTTTGTGAAAGAGATCATTACATATGTTTGCTGTTTTGCCAATCGTCAAGTGACGACGGCGAGCAATCGGATATCAGTAGTGTGCCAGTCTTGAGTCATTCAATTATAATTGGGTAAGTCTTTAAGTCGTCTTACTTGTCTGGCTGTGAGAGAAGCAGGAAGTTTTAAAACATTGTTAGCAATATAACATAATTGCTATTCCAGATGTGTGATTGTTGCACAATCACAATGTCGACATTGTAAATATTGATTGTCGCACATCATGTGAAAGGTCATTGTTGCGGACATATGTCAATAATGTCACAACGAATCAATCTTACAGAACATGACGCAATGTGTAAGGTACATTATTGATCATGAATTAAGCCAACGCTAGAGATTTCATGCTATTTATTATCAATTTACATACTATGACCTCATATCCTCGCCGGCGTAATTAGATTGGCTCGGTCAGTAATGATTCCATCAATACCAATTACATGCCATTTGTTAGCGTCCGAGCAATATATCATGTGTTCTATGTGCAGATCTACTTACCCAGACAAAAATCCAATGGTCAACAATTTGAGTTACAACCCTTAGTGTAATGATGAATGATAAATGTGAAGATTTGTTCAGTGCATGCGAACCAAATAAACTTCTCCCGAGCTTTGTGAAAAACATAACCACTGGAATATCCCTTCTATTTATAATATTGAAAATCTCTATCACCACGGATAAGTTCTCAAATTTATTTAAGTAACATTAACCGGACTGTGTAATGCAATATAATGGATATTCGAACGCGTAAGCTATTGTATCTTCAAAAACCGGGCGTCTGTGGACTAAACGATCTTCTTGCCCTTGACACCCTTCGCCCAACATTTAACAAATATATTTAACTGACCGTTCTTGTAACTCTTTTTGGTTATAATCAATATTTGATTGAAAAGACTCGTCTGAAGCGCGATCAATAATTTAAGCTAGAGTAGGGTTTGGATCAGCTCATCAATTGAGCAGCTAATGGTGTCGAAAAAGGCAATTGTTTTCAAATGGTTATACGCTACTTTTAAGATGTTAATATGTATGTTAAGTAGAGCCAGCCCATTTCAAACCATATGTATGATGTGAACAAGTTCGATGTATTACATGGACTGAGACAAATAACATTTTTAACATTTTTGTCATGAATGCGTAGAAAATGCAACAAATTACTGCATTTGCATGCTTTTTCGTCGTGTGCAACCTCTCCGGATCTTTGATCGCACCTATAATTTGTATCTGAATGCTATCTATGTAAGCCGCGATGTGTAAATCATGTTTTGTTATCATCTAGGGGCCCGTACAGTTGCCTTCAACAAGTGTTGATACATGTCGTCAAATTTCGTGGGATACAACGCCATGGACGACTAAACGAGATTAATCACACGATTATATTTTGCTTCTCCATGTCGTGGTGCCATACCTACTGACGGTAACATGATCACTAATTTAACGCATATTACCTGCGTGTACAAAATGTCAAATGTGAATATTAATATCTCGATATCGGAAGATACATTTGTTACTGAAGCTATGCCATAAAAACGTCATAGGATCAGAACAAAAGATGAAGAATTAATCATTGCAGCAAAAAATACCGTTTTCCAATACACCCACTGTGTTATAAGCCAACTTGGGGACTGTCGAGGCTGTATACTTAACAACTAGATGTGCTTAATCGGTTCTAAAGAGAGAAGTATACCACAAGGAGCATAAAGCGCCTCATCAGTCTGTATGAATGTGAGTTTACCATAAACGTGAGTCAACAAAGCTGCCTCGCATACATGTGATTATCTTTGGCGCACATTGCTTATACTTTACCCCGGTTTCATCGTCAGTCCCCCTGGAATGCAGCTTTGGGTAACATCTACGAAAAACAACCCAAAAGTCAACAAGCCCACTGGGTCTTAAAGCTGGCAATGCAGACGAAGTCTTTTAAAATGTGCCACTAGGACGTTTGAATTCGATTGTTGCAACCATCAAGGATGGTAAATGTTGATAAACGACTGCATGACAAAGACAAATCATCTATAGCAGGCTTTATTCGCATAAGTATGGCTTGTTTTTTCTGGATGATGCAAAGAAAATAGGCACTAAGCTTTCAAAATGATGCGTTAGTGGCCACATGAAGGACGAGGAACCTTTCGATGAGTATTGAGAGCATAGTAAAACGAAATGTTATGCTCATTGGAAAGCTGTATACAATATTAACAGTTTAAAAAATGTTTGTTATCCCAGCAAGTTACGAGAACCACTTTTCGTTCCAGTGGGTTGGCTCTTCAATGTGTCAAATTCGGGAAGCCGGTTCACCTGCATAAGTGGTTATATGGGTCGCCTTTTGAGGGGAAATGTAATTATGATTAATTTGTATATTTATTTGTTGTAGTGCAGGGCACTTCACCGCCTTGCAGCGTGTTCAAATGACCCTACTTGCAAAGGCTATCGAGCCTGTATTTCATTCCGTGTCCAATAGTAGATATATAGCAACTATTGCGATTCCTACTCTAAGCACAATACGTGATGTGTCAAATTATAAATTGGTCAGTCACTCCTAATCTAATATCGATCATGCTGTGTTGTAAATAGCAATTTATAACTAAGCTATTAGCAGTGTTTTCTTTAGGGAATTACTAAGGACACTTAAATTACACCATTAGAATATAAGGGCCTGAGGACCCAATATACCTTCTATTGGTTGAGCGTCAAGGCAACAGTGTTAGTGACATTGAATCATCAAACAAGCTAGGCTCGTATTCCCAAATATTATGAAGGATCTTGACCAGAATGTACAGCCCTCTCAATGTGGCAACCTAAATTTCAACAAATAACAATCTGGTTCGAATTTCGGCCGTCTTGGTTTGTTTGACGTTTTGGGCCGTCTGATAAAATCAAAATATATTCAAAACCGTAGTAAACAGCTATATCTTTGAAGGAGACATATTTTCAATGTATTATATATAGCTTATGTTTTGCAATTGTAAAATTGACGTTCACCAAGCAATTAGATCAAGTTGCTGCCGCAGGCATGGTTACCCAAAGTAGAAAATGATATCTTCAAAGGAAATTTGGACAAGTTATTTACGAGGCATTTTACAATGTATGATAATATAACAATAACTCTCTAAACTGTCTACTCTGAATCATAGGTCTATTTCTAATTTATTCCACCTATCATATCTGATATCTTTATACTTCTGGGATGACATAACGACATATATTTCAACAATACTGGCACTCACCCCTGAAAGCAGTTATGCTGTGGGATAACGATGCGTTCTGTTAATCAGGGCAGTATCGATAATAGCGGATGTTCAAGCCACCACCTAAAACCACACGAATTAGTGTTATTGTATTTTTCACCTGGCGAATGATTGCCGCACATTCCGTTGTTTATTTATTGGTGCCTTACATATCGTTAATCACAGGAACTGTACCAGTGTACCAATTGCAGTGTACCAATGGCAATTAAATCACTCATACAGTTAATAACCCGAAATTAAGCCACAGCATTAACTCTATATCACTCTTTTTGGTTTTTTGAAAAACAGTGATTTATTTACTTTACTTCACTGTATTTTATCAAAGGCTTTTCGAAATTATAATTGTGTCGACACTCAACATTAAATGCTAGAAAAATGTTTTGCCGCGGCTTTCATTGAGATTCGATTGGATGGGCAACATAATACAGAATCAAGAGACCGTTGATATGCTTAATAGTGGCTTTCTGTTTCAGTTCACATATTGTTATGGTACCTTACGTCCAAAGGGAAATGATGTCCATTATCAGTGTATTGAATTGAACACATTAGATGACGTTAGTTTGATCATTTATATGTTTCTGTGTCACATCACTTTTGGATTGTTGTAATACATCAATCGCAGGCGGAAAAACAATGCCCCTGGGGAATTATAGACATTCATATCATCATTATGTGCAATCATTGTAAATGTAAAATCATCGGGTTGCCAAGTCATCTGGCGCAAATACAGCATCCGTCGTCGCGCTATGAAGTCACATCACGTGCCTCACAGCTGGGTCGGATGATATTAAAAGATGTTGCCTGTTCATCGGCACAGCACACTTTCAACGCAGCGCAAATGTTGATAAAATATTCATGCAAATGAGGACATATGTTATTCGCAGGCACTATTGTGTGGCTTCTTTGGACTTGGATCGATTTCCCAGCCCTGATGTGGCGTATGCATCTCAGTACATAACGTCCGATTCAAATTACCTAGCTCTCTATTGCTGGCGAAATGCAAACATATTCGTGTGAATCCCACGGGACTATGCAGGGTGCCCATATAAAACTACTCCATGACATGACATCTATTTCAATTGGGCAGAGCGATCTCCAAACCCACACAAAATATCGAGCCAATTGTCTTCTCCAGTGATAGGTGCTAAAGCTAGAATGTTCCTGTCTTTTTATATGGCTTTTGCTTACCGTTTTGTTATCGGCAGCCATGACGATGTTTGCACACCACGTAAATCGAATGGC
>CM067351.1:4456425-4576425 GCA_034190875.2 Urechis unicinctus | reverse complement strand
GCTTATCTCGGATTCCGAAACATCATAGAAGACCTTGACCACAATGAACAGCCTTCGAAATATCAATTGATTATACTCTGCTTAGAATTCCGGCCGTCTTGCTTTGTTGGACGGATTGGGTCTTGCAAGAAACTGTAGTCTGATGCTATCAGTTGTTTTTCATGCTCTCTAAAATTAATAAAATATTATCGATGTATTTCGGGTGCAAACAGGCGAATCCTGTGTTGACGTTTTCCATCCTTGTCTTTTCAAAACAACTGCAAATCATACTTGTATTAGAAACCATAGTCAACAGAATTATCATCAAAGGAGACTAAATTTTATTAAATAACATCTGACTTGTTTTTGGCAATGTAATTAACATGCACCAAGTAATTAGACTGGTGTAGCCATAGTATAAAATTAAAATAATCTAAAAACTCATGTTTGCTCTAGTGTTGCACTATATAAGCAATATAATATATATAGATATATAGATATATATATATATATATATATATATATATATAGATATATATATATATATATATATATATATATGAGGGAGATATAGATATATATATATTATATATAAATACATGTATATATGGGATATAGATATATGTAGAAAGACATATACATAATAGATGATAGCTATATATTTATATGTAACATATATATGTAGAGAAAATACATCTATACATATATTATATATATAAATATATCTATATACAGATTGATACATGTATATACATATATATAGATATATATATATATATATATATATATATATATATTATATATATATATATATATCATATATTATATATATATATATCTTATATATATATATATATATATATATATATATATATATATATATATATATATAGATATATATATATATATATATCTATATATATATAAAGCTGCATGGTTTTTTTAATTATTGAGGTTCGACGAGATGGTCTCTGGGCAATCATGATACAGAATCATGAGGTAGTTGATATATAAAGCTGCTTGACAATTGAGGTTGGCTTTCTGTTTTTGATTGCATACCGCTTTTATTTTGTTTGCATACCGTTATTATGCATTACGTCCGCTGGCTAATGATGTCTATTATCAGTGTATTGAATTGAACACGCCAGATGATCATAGTTACATCTGTCCATTATCCGTAATGGTGACACCAAAGTCATCACAATTGTAGTGCTGTGGAAAATAATTGCCCGTTGGGAATTATAAACATTCATATTATCAATACGCGCACTCAATGTAATGCAAAATCTTCTGGCGCAAATACAGCATCCGTCGTCACGCCATGTAGTCACATCAAGTGCTTCGCTCGCGGATCATGGAGGGTCGTACGAGGAAGAGAAGCAATAAATCCTCCTATGTTAAGGTGCATGGACTAATTTGGTGAGTTGAATCGACGATTACTCGGCCAAATCATATGTGGAATATATTGCTTGCTTCACAGTATTTTGCAATGTTGTATTAACATGCTAGAGATAGATACGGACAAAGCAATGGTATGGAACGACTAGTGCCGCTCCCAGCCTCATCGGATTATATGTTATGTTTGCGTTGTGCGTGATTTCCTTTAGTCCTCGTTCATGTGGCGGCATTCTCAAAAGATGCTGGAAACCTTGGTTTGTAACGGGGATCATAAAGACCTGGACTTCGGGACGATATTCACATATAGTGCCTTTGACATCAGCACAGCACACTTTCAATCAGCGCTAACGGTGGTAAAATATTCATGCAGATGCGGACTAATGTCATTCGCAAGCACTATTGTGTGGCTCCTTTTGACTTGGATCGATTTTTCAGCCCTGATGTAGCGTATGCACTTAACTTCATAAAGTCGGAATCAACTTTATCCATCTCTATATTGCGCGCTGGGTGCAAACATATTTGTGTTAATCCCACGGTATTATGTAGGGTGATATAATAAGATTACTTCATTATCAATTAAGCAGAGCAAACCCACACAAATATCGGACACATTGTCTTCTCCAGTGATAGGTGCCAGAGCTAGAATGTTCCTTTCGTTTAATACCGTTCATCCTAAATACAAAGCAATATGATAGTCGCACGTTTTGTAATCAAACCACCTCACCCTTTCATAGATAGCTGATAAGATAACGCAGTGCTTACTGTTTAGTTATCGGCAGTAGATGTACGTTTTTATGACAAATCTACAAAACAAATTATTGTGCAAAACAAACTTTAATTACTTAATTAAGTTAATATAATTTTAATTTGTCAATTCAAATAGTCATACTGTGACCGTCAATTATCACCACTAAACGTGTGTATAATTTTTACATAGATCGCTTGTAGATTTTGCCAATTTTTAACAACTTACATTCAATACACGGTTTGTTATATGTATAATAAGTAACAGTCGAATGCACCATAGCTCACCATCCCAAAAGGAATGCTTCTGGTTTGATGCTTCCGGTGCGCAAAAAGCTGCTCCAAATCAACAATCCCCTCTCAAATGACTTGATCGAAGTCTCTTATCGGTACTGGTGACATGATACCGATATAGAGAATACATTATGAAGCAACCTTTTGCTTTTCCAGGGCACAACATGCAACTGTCACCCATCTGCCATCGACCAACGAAACGCTATAACACTTATCAATAATAGGGCCATTATCACAAGCGAATCAATATGAAGCTATATAAAGTTATATCGATCTTCTAGTTTGATTTACATCATTAAGATATCAAGCACGTTCTGGATACATTGCAATGGCTATAACAGAATGTACGTTAGGCTAACACGAGATATGATTTCAGTGCATCTGATGATATATATATATATACGTATTGCTGTTGTCGCACAACGGCTGACTAATTGTTCTGCAATGGCATCCAAGCATGAACCACAATGACCATCAATTATGTATCTTAGCCAGGGCTACTTCAACCGAAAATTAAACATCCATGCTATCAACTATGATATTTAGCAGTAGATCGTAATCTTATTGAGACAAACTAGCATTGAATTAACAGTTATAACTATAATATTTGCCAAAGTGTAAGCCAGTGGCACACGGCCATAGTTTTAGCCATGCGTCAGGTTGAATGCAATTAGTTATTATGTGTTTTATACATAAACCAAATACGATCATTTCTATTCATAGAAGTTCCTTGTGCCTGTTCTTTGATCAAAGAGTTTATAACTTCGCTAAGAGCGTTCACTCGAGACTTCCGGATGACGAAATTTGTGAAGACGCTACGTGTTTGTCATAGCGTCTTTTAAAAAACCACGTGGAATTCTCAATTTAATTTGGAGCTGTAGGCACCTTTACCAAGCAGACGACACCATATCTTTAACAGCCGCCGAACCTCGAGACGTTGGATTTACAGTCCCATGTGCTTTTGTTGATATTATGGTATCGTCACCCGATGTCCGGCTGTCTTTCGTGTAATTTCATAATCGTCAAGCAGCTCAGTGTAGCTATAAAGTCCGCGCTCGAGACATTCACATCCCAATGACATGCCAAAAATGTTACTGTCAACCCTAGGCAAGTCCCCTCGCTTCAGACAGTTTTTGACAGTCTACAACTACCATCCACAGTGCGGACGTGAAAGATCAACGATCGTAAATCGCGCGGACGCTGCTAGAGGCGCACTGGGTGTACCCCAGGCCGAAAAATTTTCAAGATGACATTTAATAAATAGTGTACTTGCTATTTTCGCTATTCATAAGCCTGCGTTTTGGCAGCAGCATATCTCTGCGAAACGACATACTTTCCGCTCTCATAGATCGCAGAGACGTCAACCCCGTATTCACATGTGATTTTGTTTGTGTCACGGTAGCGCCACCTTACGATAGCAATGTTTTGTAATTAGGGAAGTAATTACCGCAGAGCTACTCGAAGTGAACCCTCTTTGCGTAGCTATTAACTCTTTGCTTTGATCACATTGACTAAATACTCTTTGAATCGGTCTAACGAAAATTGTCTTATCTTATCGATTTTTTCCCGTAGTGACAAATATTTCCCGGGTTAGTGTGAACCTTTCATGTTTTTCTATATGCCAACCTGCCAAAACAAATAATAGTCAATGTGTTATGAACATAACGTGAGTGTATTCAAACACATAGCGAATGCAGTGCCAGATAATGCAGCTAGACACCTATGGTGCAAAACAACTTCAACTTACGGCTCCACGCTTTTGGGCATCATAATATTCATCATTATTGTCAGCATCGATATCGCAATGAATAAGCGATATTTTATACACACTGACAACAGGGTTCACAAGTTCAATTGTCTGACATCAATAGCTTGCATTTTGCATTAATTTTTGTGTTTCAGTTTCATATTTAAAATATGTTGACGTGTGTTAAGTAAGGAAACCATATACTTATTCACGAGATGCTGACTGGTTGAAAAGTAAATTTTACCAAACCGACTCGGCAATCCAGGTTTTAAAGCATGTACAGCTTATAGTTTTGCCGTGGTTCTGAATTAGTATTAGTTCCAAGCGAAATAAAAAATCTATCTATGGGTGAGATGTATAGGTTTCAGTATTATGCAAATAAGTCATACCCCACTGGGAAAGGCGATTGCATGTTACCGAAACTGTGTGGATTATTTATCTAGTCACAAAATGGAAAGTTATTCGCTCAATCTTGCTTAGAGCTACACCTTCGAAATACGTAATTATGAATAAAGTGTTATATTCAGTGGTCTAAGGCGACTACATTATTGGTAACAATGTAAAACTAATCTAGCATTTTGCATCACCCATTGAGCCGTCGGATATGTCTAACCGTTAGGGTTGAGACCCACATAAGGCAATCTGGGATCATTTTGTTAATACATCACTACGTTAAATGCAACCGTCTTCCGTTTTGTGCGGCAAATATAACATGATCTAAAATAAGGAGATAAATTTTCAACATATGTGTATAAATTGAGTAGAAATGATGTATAGCAGTTTTATTTATATGTGTTGGTATGTTGATAATATACCCTCCCTAAAACCACGAGTGGTTGACTGTAAATCTTTACGCGCGCCCAATATCTACCTAGCTATTGATGAATACACTTCCGCAAACAAACGTCCTTGGCTACACTGTGATGTGTTTGTATAGAGTTTAAGTCTTGGTATCCACGATCGCATTTGTCAACAATAAGACCGACGAGCACGCAAGCGTAATGTCTGACAACAACAAAAATGGCAACGGCCGTTGTCTGCATATATTGTCAGAGACCGCAGTGCCGCAGAGACCCACGTCGTTAATTCCAGGACGAGGAAAGCCACTTTTTATGTCTCAATACCCTATCACATCTGCGGTCGTGCATTCTAAGACGTATTCGCACACGCTGTTTGTGACGCATTGTTACATGGCTTTCCTAAGAAAGGATGCTACAGTAAATCGGCATTATATTGCAATATTGGAGTCCATTAAATGTCGGTGCCAAATTGACGTCATGCCTAATGAGTTTGCAACTTGATCCCAACATTCATCTCGTTCTACCCTTATTCGCATCACATCGGGGTGCACTCAGTCGGAATGTCAATGTAGTGAGTTCCAGCACGATAACTACAATGATATAAATAATTGATCAGCTCTTGAACCCAATTCATTTTAGGCAGTTCTCCATTCAGTGAGGTGGCTGTATGCGCTCCTGATGAGTTGGACTATACGTATGATATTCAGCATTAATGAAGTGTTATCACAGATCGGTTTGGCATTGGTTTGATGACATTCATGTCTGGTATATTTTGAAAATTCGATCAAACAGGTAAAAAATACCATTTGCCAATCATTAACTACCCCACTGATTGATACTGTGAATGGATACAGCAAGTAGATCTTGTTGCAATATCTAGTTCATACAAATCGATGCTCAGCATATATTTTGTAACGGTATTCGTACGCGGTATCACGTGTCTCATGCAAAACAAACAATCATAATTAAAGTCCCGTCTTACCATCAGTTCAACATTACGTTGGTTGTTATTCGCAAAAACTAATGATGTGTTATCTCGGATCGCTACGCAAGGAAGGCATTACAAAGTTCTAAGGGTAAATGTTCACTTATTTTCCACGGCTTTTGTATTTAATGTTTATATAATATTGCTGCGACGAACTATATGGTGTCATGTGGCCGGATGCCAATAAATATGTATAATGAAATGTCAGCATGAGGATATGTTAACATAAGTTTACGAAACTATTTAATTAACTTATGTAATACCCACTGCCTTCGACAGTGACTGGATGCATTAACTATCAGTTTATCAGAGACAGAACAAAACATGAAAACGACCGTCAGTAGACAATGTGCTGCTTCGGTATTCTGTTTGCAAAAGGTGTTTGAGCATCCAATGCATTAAACCACATGCTTGCGCGTTGCCGAAGCACAGGGTCAAATATCAATCAAATAACCAAATACTAGAACCGTGTTGTGCCAAAACAAACATTCCAGATGAGTTGCAACATACGATGCGTATGTGTGTGCATGTGCAATCGTTCTGCTGCTACGAGAGGACATTAATCATTGCTACAGCATATATCCACTACCAATTTATATTCATCTGAGTGACGGTATATCAACTCGATTGCCCTATCGGTTGTCTAAGAAATCCAAATCCAATTTCTTGCGAATATTGCCTTCCCCAACCGGTTTTATTCATACTCTAGAACCTCATGTAAATGTAACATAAAACCGTTTAACATGTGCTATTTACCACCATATTAACCTATGGGGATCAGAGCGTGTTACATGTCATTATCATTGAACTTTCATAACCGTTCCACATCACTCGATGAGTCGATATAATGCACTGGTTGCAGTACAGTAACCATCGACAAGAATCACCGCTAGGACTTAAGCTAAGCATAACAGACGGCGAGCTCAATCAGACCAAAGTATGTACGCAAGCTATCTTTATACCGGAGACGTCTACAATAGATGAGCATCAATAGTAATTGTTTATCGTACTTACTTGCCATGACCATATAAATCAGAATCACGCGTTGTTTGAGCTCGGCACTTTATAAGTAATAACATTTGTTTCCTACAAATATCGTGATAGTTCATTCTGCTTCATCTCTTTATGTCACCAATTATGAGCATTTCAAAAGCACGTGTACAACATCGTATTGAGCAACTGCTGAAAGTGCCTCATAACGAGTCAATAAGCGCCACATAAGAGTCTTAGCAACATTCTATATAGTTGGTGTGTAACGAGATGATATCTAACAAGTCATATGGAGTGGTTTGAACATCCATTGTGAAGTAGCCTGTGGTGCGTTTAATGATTTATGATGCAAATTGACGTTTTATGCTGAATAAGACTTTACTAAAGGACCATCCCTTATTCGATTTATCCTATAGCACACTGTGGCCTGTACAGCAAGAGAATGTTCCATAAATCAATAAACGTTGGTAGCAAATCAGCAGATATTAATTGCGAATAAAATTGTGATTAACAGTATCACTGATAATACATATCGGTCTTAGATGCTCATATTGTGTGAAAGGCAAATAAAAACACAGAGATTCGTGCTTATCTCATTGGACTGTATAGATAAGTATAGTGGAATAATGTAATCGGTTAGACCAACTTATTACAGGCGGCGTGAAGACTGTTAATCGAACAAAAAGGTCTTCGGGAAATTATTCAATTCTCAATGTTAAGTGTCTGAGAGGGGACTAAATAAATAGTTGGTATGCCTATTGTAGGGTCCTTGATGTAATTAACGTCACCTTGACATCACATCTGATAACATTCACGCGCGCAATGTTTTCATTGTGCTTCCCCTTTAAAGGGAATACGTGGATAGCTGATGCAAAACACTTGTCTAGGATGTAGCCCATGTGGAAACTAAATTTTTAAGATACCGTAAAAATGTAACCTTAATACTCTGGCTCTGTAGTCAGATTTTCGTCATACTCAATAATGTGTTAAATAGTATTACAACACCTACGTGCCTACAACTGGGTAGTAATGGGGGTCTGGATACGGGTTGTGTTTATCATTGTCATAAAGCTTAGGCATCTTATGGATTGCCCCCCCCCCCACTATCTTAATTACTTAGTGAATAAAATAAGCACAAGCAAATAGACATCCTTTAAGTAAGTATGTAACTAAGTATAGGGTTTACCGTCACACCAGCACTCGTGCACGAGTCGCAACCCACGGCCAACAGGTTGCCTCTACCACCTCCGGACCCACAGAGTGATATTAGTCAGTTGGAAATAGGAAACGTCTTCCCTCTGATTCAGCCACTCCCAATAAAAAATCCGGTAATAGATCATCGCTGCTACACTAGAGGAAGAATGTGTCCACGTATATACGTAACATTTCTCTGGGTGGCCGCTTTGTACTGCGGCGGATGCCAGTGTTACGACCCAACGAGAACGTTCAACGAAATGGGACGTATTGAGAACGCATCAGTATAGTAGGTCATCCTCTGACAATGCCATGCCATGCAGTCCCAGAACGTTTGGCAGTTGGATGTTACCACAGATAGCAAACCAATTAATCATTCCATTGTCTGAATTCGCCCTGTCGTAGCCAAGCCAAGGTTGTTGTATTTATCGGATGTTGGTACGGTCCTTTTGACATGGGCAAGGCGCTGATTGCCAAGTTGAATCAAATCACACATGGAATATCTATTTCCTCTTCCTAACGCGCAAGAAAGCGCCTGCGTATCCTTTCATTTGACCGATCCAAGAGAGCATTACTGCAGCACACACGACAAGTGAATGCCAAATAGCAGAAACTAACAACGCGTGATATTACATGTGCTGGCGAACAATACTTTTCTGCCCTCTTCTGCTCGGATAATTTGTGTAGAATTGCATAAGAATCTATACATTACCGGACCGAAATATTCATGCCAGCACTGTGAGGGAAGATTTGGTTCTCATGTAAAACACTCATATGTAAATAGTCATGGGAAATGGCGAGTTTTCAGGTTATAGAATAATGCGATATAAATCGATACAATTAGCTATTATGACGGTATATCAAGCTATCGTGTTGTAGGCGTGAGCTTTTGTCGGAACATGTTCAATAACCTAATGTCAGTTCACAATGATTATCAAATATGTTATTATATAGAGTACATACATATTCAGCTTGATTCTTATTGGGCTATAAATGACTGGAATTGAAGGCAATGATAAGGTCTGACAATATTCCGTCCAGCAAATAGCATCATCCTGCCGGTCTTACTGACAGCCATGAAAAGAATACATAACGACCGCTGTTCCAAACGGACAACAAAGCGGTATATTATGATCTCACCATCGTAACGAAATTTTGAACTAATTTCTCTATTTGTAGATGGTAGTTATAACAATTACACCCGAAGAAACTTAACATATGAATATTTTGAATATGAAATATTATTAAGAACGATTATTCAGTACCGTTTTAGTATCAATGGGATTCAATACGCAGGCTCTTTGTACTGCAGGCTCTTTGTGCTGCAGCAGCAATTAATGTGTCGTTATCGATGTGACCACATTACTTGGCAATTCATAAGCACTTAGACTGCTGCCATATTAATAAAAGCATAATTCGATTGCATCAATGATTATTTATATGCTAATGATATGCAAGACACAAGACACTACATCCTGATCAATCAATAAACCCCCTTCATTTATTTTGGCATTAACAAAAAGGGTGCAGTCCAATTTTTGATCGATATTCTACCAGCGCCTGAACGTTTTGTTTTGAAGGTGTTCGTTCACGGTTGCCCCCATATAAAATAAATGAAAGTCAGTCATTTGATATATAAGGTATAATTCAAAATATCGTTATGCAACAAGTAATAATGTATTTTGCAAACATGTACGAGCGTTTGTTTTGTTAGGCAGCAGATTTAACTACTGGTAATATGGTAAAACGCAGCAATCAAATAACGCTATGAATTGTATATATGACTTTTTAGGTGTCAATACTTGATCAACAAGCGACTACAAGCGTAGACAACCACACATTGCAGGACTCGATGCAACCTAGCTGCTATTCTAAAACGCTGATGTTCATGGGATTGTCCAACAAACAAGATGGCATCACAATATGACCAATATGTGACCAATAAAAACATATTTTTTTAGCATATGTCAAACAATATTTCATTCAGCAGCTAATATAGAATTGATATCGTATTTAACGATTATGCATCACTAACCTCTAATGGTGAGAGTATTTTTGTCACAGCGAGGTTTTTATCGGTAGATATGACACAATATTCTTCCATAGTAACATTGCTTGATGCTTATTCGCGATGGCATTTGATCGATTGCATTCATGATGGGTAATTGGAGACATATCGTTACAATCAGCAAAGCTAAAGATACTTAAGGAATCTGGTATTTCATCACTTGGGTAGTAATTCATTTGATTTCTTTAGGGGTGCAATTTGGAACAATTACGCATCGTGCATGCGGAAATTAATTTGCTATGTTTGTAATGCATTAAGGCAAACCAGGCTGCAGTACTCACGCAGTTTTAGCAGATAAATATAGCTTCTTTTAAGTTTTAAAAACTGACAAAATGAATATTCGCATTGAGTTACATGAAATAATCTTTTTTCGGATTATTATGCTAATATCGACTTTGAGGGATGTGATAAATGTTAATTATAACGAGGTGTATACCGCTGCGAGAGCAAACGATATATTTCCGTGTCATGTTAGTGATATTAAACATCATACAAGACCAAATTAGCCACATTACCGTTAAGACTACCTATAAAACGTTCCATGCATATATCCCATCGATGGCACTATTTAGGCAACATTTAATCATACATCACACGTGGTATGTTCCTTATTGATACCAATGCGCTTCTATTGTTTTCATGCCAATGACAAATAGGTAGGAAGGAAACAAACTGCTTGGTGTTCCTGCGACTTAATCACGCAACGTATTATGTGAGGCGGCTTATATCTTAAAGCATTCAGCAATAAATAACGACACATCCTTTGATAACAATTGCATGTAGGTGGTCGGAAATTGATGCAATAACGGCGCCTTGTAATGTTGTTGTTTTGACAATCTTCGAGTGACGATGGCGAGCAAATTAATATCAGTTGTGTGTCAGTCTTGAGTCAGTCTATTTTAATTGGTTAGGTTTAAATGTCATCTTGCTTGTCTGGCTGCGTGAGAAGCGGGAATATTTTAAACACTGTTAGCAATATAATGTTATTTCTGTTCCAGATATGTGTTTCTCGCACAATCATCATGTCAACCTTTTAAAGATTAATAAGGTGCGACAGCGAATCTGAATGTTCTCTCAATGGCTCGTTAAACAAGGAGACTTTGTCAGCTTTACTGATAAATCGCAACAATGACGTTTAAACAAACATCTTGAGAAAGGTCATTGTTGCGGACATATGGCAATAATGTCACGACGAATCAATCTTACAGAACATGACGTAATGTGTAAGTTCCCCTTTATTAAGATATATTATATACCATGTATTAAGCCATCGTTAGAGAGTTCGCGCTATTTATTATCAATTTACATGCTATGACCTCATATCCTCGTCCACGTAATTAGATTGGCTCGGTCAGTTATGAATCCATCAATACCAACTACATGCCATTTGTTAGCGTCAGATCAATATGTCATGTTTGCTATGTATAGATCTACTGACCCGGACGAAAACAAATGCTCAACAATTGGAAACGGCACTATCTGAATGCTTCGGCGACCATGTATATAACATATCTAGCGTTCGCATATATACCATTTCCGCTAGCTTGGTACAAATGTAGTTACAACCCTCTGTGCAATGATGCGTGAAAAGGGCGTGGATTTGTTCAGTGCATACAAACCAAATAAACATCTTCCGAACTTTGTGACAGAAATCACGGCGGGAATGTCACTTCTATTTGTTAAACCACTTAAAATCTCTATTACCACGGAAAAGTTCTCAAATTGATTTAAGGTACATTTAAACCGGACTGTGTTATGCAATATAATAGATTTAAAGATCATATCTCCCAACGCTTAAGCTATTCAATCTTCAAAAAACAGGACGTCTGTGGACTAAACGATCTTCTTGGTCTTGAGACCTTTCGCTCAATATTTACTAAACCCATTTAACTGACCGTCCTTGTAACTCTTGGTGGCTATAATCAATATTAAACTGCAAAGACACGTTCGAAGCTTGTTAAATAATGAACGATAGAGTAGGGTATGGCACAGCTTACCAAATGAGCATCATTGCACAGCTTAAAACTATTCGATCAATGGTGTTGCCCTATATATTCTATAGCTGGTCTTCCATTTATGGTGTCGAAAAAAGCAATTGTTTTCAAAATGCTTATCCGTTACTACTGTGCTTTTGACATGTATGTTAAGCAGAGTTAAGTCATCGTTCTAGCCCATTTTAAATGCTATGCTCATTGGAAAGCTATATACAATATTATTTGAAAATGATTGTTATCCTAGTAAGTCACGAGAAACACTTTTTATTCCAGAGGATTGGCTCGTCAAATTCGGGAAGCCGGTTCATCTGCATAAGTTGTTAGATGGGTCGCCTTTTGAGGGGAAATGAAATTATAATTAACTTGTATATTTATTTGTTGTAGTGCAGGGCACTTCACCGTCTTGCAGCGTGTTCAAACTTGTAAAGGCTATTGAGCCTGTATTTCATGTCCTATAGTACATAGCTTTTGCAACTATTGCCATTCCTAACTCTAGGCACAATACGTAATGTGTCAAATTGTAAATTGGTCCGTCACTCCTAATCAAATATCGATCAGGCTGTGTTGTAAATGGCCATTTATACTAAGCTATTAGCAGTGTTTCCATTAGGGAGTTAGTAAGTACAATTAAATCACACAATTAGTACATCATTGCCTGCCTTCTCATAGCAGCGTAAATATAGCATTAGCTTAGACCCAATATACCTTCTATTGGTTGAGCGTCAAGGCAACAGTGTTGGTTACATTGCACCACCAAACCAACGTAGCTCGGATTCCAAATTATTATGATAATCTTGACCACAATGTACAGCCCTCTCCATGTGGCAACCTAAATTTCAACAAATTACAATCTGGTACAATTTCAGCCGTCTTGGTTGGTTTGACGTCTTGGGCCTTCTGGTAAAAAAACTCTGGTCAAATGCTGAACAGTATGAAATAAACTCTTTTTTTTCATCCTCCATAAAATGAAGCAAATATTTTGATGTAATTTGGGTACAAACACGCGAGTCTTATAATAACGTTTGACACCATTGTCATTTCTTAACACCGGCAAATCATACTTACATTCCAAGCCATAGTAAACAGTCATATCTTTGAAGAAGACTTATTGTCAATGTACTATATCTGGCTTATGTTGTGCAATTGTGAAATCGACGTGCACTAAGCATCTGAATCAAGTTGCTGCCACAGGCATAGATACCCAAAGTAGAAAATGATCTCTCCAAACTAGATTTGGATAAGTTATTGACAAGGCACGTTTAGAATGTACGATAAAGGTGTGAACACTAGCAGTGAATGTATGTGACTTTAACAAGAACTCTCTAAATTGTCTACTCCCAATCCTAGGTCTATTTCTCAATATTAGGTTTATTCCATCTTTCATATCTTATATGTTTATACTTCTGGGATTACATTATCACATATATTTCAACAATACTGGCACTCACCACGTAAAGCAGTTAGCCAATATCTAGCTATGCTGTGGGATAACGATGAGCAGTATCAATAATAACTGATGTTCCAGCCACACCTAAAACCACACGAATTAGTGTTATCGCAAATGTTCACCTGGCGAATGATTGCCGCACATTACGTGGTTTATCTATTGGTGCCTTACATATCGTTAATCAGGGGAATTGTACCAGTGTACCAATGGCAGTGTACCGATGGCAATTAAATCACTCATACAGTTAATAACCCGAAATTAAGCCGCATCATTAACCCTTTATGGCTCTTTTTGCTTTTTTTAAAAAAAGTGATAATGTTACTTCACTTCACCATATTTCATCACAGGCTGTTCAAAATTATAATTGTGTTGACACTCGGCATTAAATGCTAGAAAAATGAGGTTTGATTGGATGGGCAACATGATGCAGAATCAAGAGACGGCTGATAGGCTTAATAATGGCTTTATGCTTCAACTCACATACCGTTTTGATACCTAAAGTCCGAAGGGGAATGATGTCCATTATCAGTGTGTTGAATTGAACACACTGGAAAATGTTAGTTTGATCATGTATATGTTTCGTTGCTGTTAGGGTGACGCCAAAGACCACAATAATCACATTTGGATTGTTGTGACACAGCAGTCGTAGGCGGAAAACCAATACCCGTGGGGAATTATAGACATTCATATCATCATTATGTGCAATCATTGTAAATGCTAAATCATCGCGTTGCCAAGTCATCTGGCGCAAATACAGCATCTGTCGTCGCGCTATGTAGTCACATCACGTGCCTCACAGCTGGGTAGGATGATATATATATATATATATATATATATAGTGCCTTTTCATCGGCACAGCACACTTTCAACACAGTGCAAACGTTGATAAAATATTCATGCAAATGCGGATTGATGTCATTTGCAGGCACTACTGTATGGTTCCTTTGGACATGGATTGATATTTCAGTCATGATATGGCGTATGCATCTCAATACTTAACGTCCAAATCAAATAACCCAGCTGTATATTGCTGGCGGGGTGCAAACATATTTGTGTGAATCCCAATGTAGGGTGCCGATATAAGACTACTCCCATGACATGACATATATTTCTTTTGCGCAGAGCGATCTCCAAACCCACACAAATATAGCGCAAATTGTCCTCTCCAGTTAGTAAGATTGTTCCGATCTCTTGATGCGGTTCATCCTAAATACAAAGCAGAAGAACAAAGGCACGTTTTGTTATCAAACCACATTTCATAGTTATCTAGGATGATGACGCCTTGCTTAATGTTTAGTGATCGACCGCATATGAACTAATCGGCAAACAACTTTGACTACTTAATTTGATTATTCAATTGATATAATTTTAATTTTAATTAAGCAATTATATTTGTCAATTCAGATGTAGTCATACTGTGATCGCAAATTAACAAAGCAACAACCCCCTTACAAATGACTGGATTAAATGTACTGGTGACATAATACTGATGGAGTGTACGACCTTACGGACCCGAATGTTGGAGTTCATTCTATATTATGAGTCAATGGATAAGATATCAATTAGAGGTCAGACTGAATGATGTTGATGCGGGCGCAGTGGTACTCATATCAGACTGCGACATCTAGAATGAACATGATAGCAGCATTTAGAGATCAATGCACATCTCTATGTTTATGCTATATACATCAAGTATCTTGAGTTTCTGGTTTAGTATGGACATAAGTAGAATCGCTCCATATTTCTTGTAATTCTAGTTTGCAATCATGCCCAAACTGGTGCACTTGGCTTTCTTGCTATAAAATTAGTGTTCTAGGCATTCCACTTTTTCAGATAATGACGTCAGGACACTTAAAGCATTTCAAATTACATGTATCAAACAT
The DNA here is from genome assembly GCA_034190875.2 of Urechis unicinctus. Lineage (NCBI taxonomy): Eukaryota > Metazoa > Annelida > Polychaeta > Xenopneusta > Urechidae > Urechis > Urechis unicinctus. The sequence continues at coordinate 4,560,902 of CM067351.1, read as the reverse complement.
TACTGCCCTTGTTCTCCTGTTATTGACGTTCTTAGCATACCTGCATGCTGATAGAGATGAGTCCTTATTTCTGTGCCGAGTTTCCAATTCCTATATTACAGTTAATTGATTGCAATATGCCATAAGGTGAAATTATTCGATCACTATGCGCAACTTGTACTAGGAGCAATTCGATAGGCTACAGTTTGATGCCGAAGCATTACCATTGAAGAACAGTTCTCCAAATCATGACTGAGAAATGTTACGCTTCGGTCTGCATCTGTGACAATCAGCAAGAAGCACAAACCTCTACTCCATCAGCGCATTATCCTTGAGGTTGGAATGCTTTTTGATGGAATCAGCTGATGTGGTCCCGTCTTTAGATATCTTCATACATTAAGCTTACCGAAGAATTGTCAATACATTTTCGAAAATCAAATATGCAGTTTTGAGATTTTAGCAATAATTTTGGGTTCGATTCCAAACGAATGCAATCGTTCTGCTGCTAAGAGAGGACATTCATCATTGCTCCCGCATATATTCACTACCAATTTATATTCATCTGAGTGACGGTTTATCAACTCGATTGCTCCATCGGTTGTCTGAGAAATCCAAATGCACTTTCCTGTGAAAATTGCCTTCCCCAACCGGTTTTATTCCTGCTCTTTAACCTCATGTGAATGTAACATAAAACCGTATAACATGTGCTATTTACCACCATATTAACCTATGGGGATCAGAGCGTTAAATGTGTCATTATCATTCAACTATCATAACCGTTCCACATCACTCGATGAGTCGATATAATGCACTGGTTGCAGTACAGTAACCGTCGACAAGAATCACCGCTAGGACTTTAGCTAAGCATAACAGACGGCGAGCTCAATCAGACCAATGTACGTTCGCATGCTATCTTCATACCGGAGGCGTCTACAATAGATGAGCATCAATAGTATTTTTTTATAGTACTTACATGCCATGACCATATCAGTCAGAATCCTGCAAAAACATTGTTTGAGTTCCGCAATTTATAAGTATTAACATTTGTTTCCTGCAAATAACGTTTTAGTTCATTCTGCTTCATCTCTTTATGTCACTTATTATGCACCCGTGTACAACATCGTATTGAGCAACTGCTGAAAGTATCATCAAAACGAGTCAATAAGCGCCACATAAGGGCCTTGGCAACTTTACATTATATAAAGTTGTTGTGTGAAGAGATTATGTCAAACAAATCTAATGACTTGAACATCAATTGTGAAGTAGCCTGTGGTGTGGTTATTTATCTATGAGGCAATTTGACGTTTCATGCTTATTCGTGCCGGAGGATCGTCAACAAGAATTTTTCTAAAGGATCATCCCTTATTTGATTTATCCTATAACATACTGTGACTTGTACATCAAGAGGATGTTCCATAAATCTATAAACGTTTGAAGCAAATCAGTAAATATCAACTGCGAATGATATTGTGGTTAACAGTATCACTGACAATACATATCGGTCTTAGATGCTAACTATTTAGAACCAAACGATTCGCTCATATTGTGTGAAAGGTAAATGGAAGCGCATTTAACAGAGAGCCGTGCTTATCTCATTGAATTGCATTGAGAAGTATAGTAGAATAATGTTATAACAATTAGATATCCCTTTAATTGAGCTATTCTACTAACGAACATGTTTGTTTTTGACAGGAAGTAATAACCCAGGTCTTAACACAACGAAAAGAACAATATTTGTCTATTAACACGCAATACACTGCATTTTTCGGATCTTGGCACGGTTCCTTGATATGGACAAAGCACTGATTGCAAAGTGGAATCAAATCACACATGGAGAATCTATTTTCTCTTCCTAAAGTGAAGCGCCTACTTATCTATCCTTTTTACCGATGCAAGAGAGCATTACAACAGCACACACGACAAGTGAATGCCAAATTGCACAAACTAACAATGCATGATCTTTTGTTGTTAATGCCCTGTTATGGTACATGTGTTGGCTTACAATGCATTTCTGCACAGTCCTACTCCGATAATTTGTGCAGAATTGTATAAGAATCTATACATTACCGGGCAGAAATAAGCATGCCAGCACTGTGAGGAAAGATATGGTTCTCATGTGAGACACGCATATGTAAATAGTCATGGGTAATGTCGAATTTTCATGTTTATAGAATAATGCATTATAAATCGGTACAATTAGCTATCCAGCATTTTGACGGTATATCAAGCTGTCGTGTTGTAGGCTAATTGATTGCAATCGATGCTGATCATAAATTTTGTTAAGCAATCATAACACTGTATCATAGTCTTTACATAAAATTATGTAAAGCATATAACATATTATCCTCCAATAAACTTCTCGTTTACCTTAATAGCTTAATGATACCGCAATTAATGAATGGGCATATTGCTGTGCATTTTGTTTAAATAACTCCCTGCAAAACATCTAACTTATGTATTATGTTACAGACAATTCAATATAACCTTTTCGTCACTTCGTGTCGACTATCACGCAAATAGCTATATTGAAGATTTAACAATGACGGCAAGAGCTGTACTGATACAACAGAAATTGTTATATTAATCATGTCGCTGCATAATCCCATCTCCATTTTTACAATCAGCTAAGCCCATTATATTTAAGGAATGTGGCCTTTCATCACTTGGGTAGTAGCTCCTTTGTATTGGCATTGATCTATCTATTGTTGTAGCTGTCCGATTCCGGAACAGGCTCGCATCTTGCATGAGGAAATCAATTCGCAATGTTTATAAAGAATTACAGCCAGCCCAGCTGCAGTACGCTCGCAGTTTTAGCAGATAGATATAGCTTCCTTTAAGTTTCAAGGAGATGCGATAACTTTGTGAATTTGCGACGAAATGAATATTCGCAACAGTACATTAAATATTCCTTTCTCTGAAAATGATTATTAAACCGATATCGACTTTGTCTGATAATTGTAGGCGGTTAGTACAATTTGAATTTCAGTCACACCATTCTGCATAAACCCCTGTCATCTATCCCCTTGTTGCTCCTTGGCTTCTGTTCTGTCACATATTCGAAGCTATAAGGCGTCTCCTGATTGTTTTAAACGGCTACAACCTTGCGTATCATAATATGATAACCGAACTGGCACACTGCCATAGCTAGCAACTAAAGCGTACGAATCATAATTAAACTTTGCTTTGATTAGTTGGATGTTAATAAATGACATCATTGATAACAACAAAACGTATCTGACTATGGGATTCAGATGTCTTGAATTATCATAACCAATAACATAGCAAAGTCGCACATACTGACAAGGACAGAGTTTGCACAGCTGTATGTCAATATCATCGTTCCTATGTCATGGTTCGCCTGCGGGTGCTTAACTTATCTCTTATTTCATAATACAACGAAAAGAAAGACTAAATATGGTCATATTTTGCATCAGCATTCACTGAAAAAATATCACGACCCCAGAGGCCCGTAAGATTATATAACGGCAAGTGTGAGGAAACGGCAAGCATAATACAATTAAATGCCGGGGGAAGATCGATCAACAAAGCATCAGCACCAAATCAAATCCTCCCGAACCTTGTGAAAGAACTAACCGCGGGAATGTCACTGCTACTTGTTCGAATATTTACACTCTCTATAACCACGGAAGAGTGCTCAAATTATTTCAAGTAATATTCTAACCGGACTGTGTTGTGCAATATAATTGATATTAAGATTATATCTCCAATCGCGTAAGCAATTGTTTCTTCAGGAACACGACGTCTATGGACTAAACGGTCTTCTAGGACTTGACACCCTTCGCTCAACATCACACAAACCAATTTGAATGGCCGTCCTTGTAAATCATTGTGGTTATAATCAAAGTAAATTTCACCAGCTGAGCTGAACACACCTTTCAATCCAGATGGTAAATATTGGTTGTGTTTCATGTATAAGAGCATGATTACTTGTTCTTTGTCTGACGAAGTGCAATTCAAATGTATGTTTACCTTGGTCCGTGAATTACAGTAGTCACCTTTGTGCCTCACCATACAGTTCCGAGGTTTCTATGGTATCAGATTACACTTCGTTCTCTGTTTACTTACGCGACGTTCGGTTCCTACTCAAGACTCATAGCACAACACTCAAAATTGACACATGCTGCTGTTTTGCAACTATACAATGTTAAGATGTTAGGAACATAGACAAATCAAGCACTCGTTCTCGGCTCTCCTTCGGATAGCAATGATTGATTAACTATAAGTTGCACCCTTATTATCAAGCATCAACCGCTAGTTGTTTTGTCGTGCCTATGAGCAATATCATTTTCGCAGTTGTTTGAATGTTATAAAAAAGAAGTGCAAACCGCTGCGAGAGTCAACGATATATTTTCTTTGTCATGTGAGTGATATTAAACATCATACTAAGCCAAATTAGTCACATTACCGTTTAGACTACCAATAAAACGTTCAATGCTAATATCCCTGGAATGGGTGACAGCCGTATTTAGGCAACATTTCTTCCGATAACACACGTGGTATAATCTTAATTGACACCAATGTGTGTCTATTGTTTTCATGCTAATGACATATAGGAAAGTAGTAAATAAACTGCCTGGTGTTCCTGTGACATAATCACGTAGCACATTCTGTGAAGCGGCTTATGACTTAACATTGCGCAATAAACAACGAAAAATCCTTTAATAACTATTGCAAGTATTAAATTAAGGAGGTAGGAGTAGACGCAATAAAAGCTCCTCGGAATTGATTTTTAACTCAATGGTTAGGTATGGCTCTTTATTGTTTCTTGGCCGTACGCTCTTTGTGACATTTAACAATCTGTCCATTAAAGCAGACAGCCAGTTATAAAGGTTCAAAACTAAATAGTATGAAAAACGCCATGATCACATTTAGTTAAAGCATGTCGTTCTCGCCATCACATTCATAGATGAAATTAGTAATCTATTTTGATTCATTGCTAAGGTTATAGTCTACGAGCGTAATGATTTACAAATCAGGGCGTAATTGATCTTAATGCGGCTTCTGCGTTTTGTTGTGCAGCTCTCCTGTGACTTGGATAGACAGTGTTTAACATATTTGCTCATTCATCTTGAGAAGATACTGCACTGTGGTGTTTATCGCTTGCTGATCACCATTTTGAAAGTAGCCAGATAACCCTGCGTCAACCATCCCTCTTTGTTTTATTGGGATATTAGATTCAAATTACCAAACGAGTCTGATTAAAGAGATCTAGCCATAAAATATCAGTCATCTAAACCAAGTGAACAACACAGCATAGCAGCATGCACAGTCGTTTGGATGCCAGATTGTATTACTGGCGTCGTGCGAATGATATTACGAACTATTAATAATCTATCGAAATGTTTATAACTGTTGTAGACTGTTGTGAAGCCTTGTCTTGAATAAACTGGGAGTGTTGGAACGGCAGTTAAGAATAAATACATAAAAGGCGTCTCTATACGGATCGCATGCAAGTATGTAAAACATTTAATTGGTAATTTGATATTGACCACTGTATTTTCTACTTAGCACTCCTGAAGCTTAAGACTTAATTTAACAACTTGCTCAGACCTAGTACAGAACTAAGTAAAACTCACAGCTCTCAGTTATCCAATAGATTAGTTCAATAGCCACGATTACTTAAGCCAAGTCTTTAATCTGACTAAAACATCGCCTAGATTCGTTCAGTCTATAGTGTTTATGTTCTAACTAGACGGTTTTGTATAACACAATATGGATGATGTGGTTACTTCATGCCAAATAATAATAAGGCGTTATCAACGTATTGACATTAAGCTCATACCACTTATCACAATACGGTGGTCATTGAACAAGTTTGATACATTAACTGAATGAAGCTGCAATTATACAGACATCTTTCTTCTATAATCTTAGCCAATTTAATAGCACGACGTAAGCAAGAATGTTTCGGCTATTGAGCATGCTACGCAATTGTATTTTGCAAGTGGCTCTGCAATCACATTATACAGACATAATCCTCGGCTAAACTCCTTCATGGTCCCGCCCTAAAAGTAATCATCCGTTAGGAATCAATCTGACCGTGTAAATCAGCTGAAATAGATTATATCGCATTAGTTTGTCCGTCGTTAGTTTGAAAGACCAAATATGTGGGCCATCATTATCTCATTTTGCGACTCAATTATCCTCGATAGGCGGAGATGAAATACACGACGTGTAGTGACGGCAGAAATCCCTACCAAGCCTAGCTTAATTTATACACTGAAACATATGTGCCGTCAGATGCAAATTGGGCTTTAATCAATCTCTCTTTCTGTTATGTAGATTTATGCGGTACGGATGGGTTTTGCGGAGGAAATTTTGCTTGTTGTTGTGGCTATTTGAATGTCTTCATCCCTTGAAGCAAGGAAATGGGTTCCCACTGAATGTAAACGACATTATTTATGTAGCGGCTATGTCGACATGTTGGGCAGAAGATGTATCGTGCTGCACGATTGCTGCAGTTGTCGTGCATTGTTTGGTCAGATGGTGCATAGCACTGCAATCACAATTTGACTCGTGAAATATGCCGTTTTATCTATGTTCTTATACTAACTGTTTATAGGCACCCAAAAGAGTGTGACGTGCTTTGTCAGGAAAATAATGTTAATAGTCAGCAAAGACATCTACACATATTTGTGTGATTTGTGGTCACATAGACAGACACGAGTACTGGTGTCTAAAACAAATAGTCGCCATTTACTATTCCATTATTGTGTGCATATTATTCACGCACTCCACGTATATTGCTCTGAGAGTATCATACCGTCCTCGCTTGCATGCACCATTATACAACACCGTTACTTTTGTCTGGTAATTTGGAAAGTATTCATTATATTTCCGTAGTTATTTTGTATATCTATTACTGTTACAATAATCATGCGACAGCAACAGGCGCCACCTGGACGATCGCAATAAATTGATCTCAGAGAATGCACGAAAAGTCATCTTCTGTTATATTGCTCAGAATTAAAAGTGGCAGCAACAACACCATTTTGCTTGTTATGATATAACAACATGTGGAATCAATGAATGAATCATTGTACCTATGCTCCAACCGACAGCGACCGTTTTCGCTTTACAGATATTTGCGTTGTCTTGAAAAAGGTGAAAGCGTTCTGCGGCTCATTATCATATAGCTGCCATTTAGAAATCCCTAGAGTGAAATACATGTATGGGATTGTAAAGACTTAACATACCTGCAATACAACTGGATAATAACACCTTCGAAGGAGATATCTGTAACCATAACCGACGGATTTACATTTAAACAAACATCACAAGGCATAGGGATAGGTACGAGCTAAATAGCTTCAGCTGATATCCCACGGTTTACTATGTTTTAATGCGATCTTATGCACGCTGTATATTCCAGCGTTCTGGTGTGTACAATGGTCACGCGCTGGAACGGAATTGTTCATTCTCTTTGGTACTTTTATAACTTCATTAATAGAAAATTAGTAAGGAAGTCTGCTAGTCAGGAAGATAAATTCAGGGATGTTTTTCGTGGTTACCTGGACACGAAGACGGGTAAATAAGTTGTGTGGGTACATAGCTTTAATAGTTTAGACGTTATTTGAACTTGCTGTCTTGTAACTTTATCGAATTGCTTATATTTGACAAACGGGTATCTAAACTTGGTGCTGCTTCATCAGTGCGTGTTGTATAAACATGCAATAGAGTGTTTCGTCAGATGCATCAGTTTATTAGTATAAATATAATCAATTCGCCAATAAGTCTGATAATTCGGCTAGTATAATTTTAAAAAATAGTTTAGCTATCGTTTTTTCCGGAATCTAAGAACTTTATAACAAAAAAGCGACATCCATATTTTTCCAACAGTTTTGCACCATGGTAGTCTATACCAGACTTCTCATGTCATAACATGCTCACTACTGGTTGGGGCTTGGTTTGAAGCATGCAAATCGACCGATATCAACTGCAGCTTCCTTTACATGTACAAACTGCAGTAAAGCTTAAGAAATGTTATATCAAGCTGGAAACTTTAGATAACATACTTTTGAAATGTAGACCTACCCTTTATTGAGACGGGCTAACCGACTGTGGTGTCGCAGGCACGTCACCCGGGGGGACCAAAACAGCCCGAGAGGCTAAAATGAAAACGGGTGGTGGCCAGCGGGTCAGAAATCTGTTTGCCTTGCACGCAGCTGGCCAATGGCGTTCATCAATGATCTGACCTCTAATGGTAATGTGCTAGTTAGTGAAGAAAAAGCTCCGGCGGTCACCTCAAAGAAGAGGGATTGGATGGGTCTGAGAGACCCCCATGGCTTACTAATGCAGTACCACCGCTGGAGAGACCGGAGTAGACGCGTAGAAGAAGAGGGAATAGATGAGAAAGAGGAAGGGACTATGATCGTTGGGGAGACTATCGGAGAACATAGCAAAGGGATCGAACCTGAAGGAGAGGTCACGGTAGGAGGTAGAGAGGAAATGGTTGGTGAGAGCCAAACCAACAAAGTCCCGGAGTAAAACGGAGAAGGAAACATTGGAAGTATAGGCGAACCATCCACATTGCTGACCCTGGAATGTAATCCATGTCCCTTGCTTCAAATGAAGGAAGTGAAGAGAAACGCAGTTGAAAAGCAGGGCAAATTCGTTGACAAGACCGAAGTAGCAAAAGCAAATGAGCTGTTCTGCAATTTCTGAAATGCACCAGCGCACACTCCAGAGGAGCTCAGTGCGGCCACCCACACAGCGGTTCAATTTGCACTGGGCCAGCTGGAGGGATACGGTAAACGAAGGTCTTACAGACCTCGCCCAGTTAACAAAGATTACGAAACGGTAATAGCTGAAGGAAGTTCGAGTCGGTCAATCAGGAGCTACGGCGGCGAACAAGTGGGAAAGCAGGAACGCCAAATCAAAGATGGATTTTGGGCCAGCTGGAGCGACTTGCCGGAGAAAAGTCTTATAACAGACTTAGGCGACTGAGGGAGGAATTGACTTCTAAGCTGAGAGCTAAAGAGTTCGAGAAAAAAAGAGTCCGACCTGTCAGAGAAAAGTAGAACCATCAACCGTAGGTTTGAAATAAAACCGTCGAAGGTCCTGGATGATCCTCCTGGGACGCCTCAGGGTATACCTCAGGTTGCTCAACTTGACGAGATCTGAGGTGGTATTGTCGGAGGAGGTAGGCTAATGACCAGTTGGAAGAGGTGAAAGAGGTGAAAGAGTGGCTTGAGGAACAGAGGGTCAAATTCGGTTCTCGGTGGCGTCCGAGAGTCTCTGAACTGCTGACGGATGCGACGTGGTGTAGGATGGTCAAGGAGGCTAGCTCTGGAAAGCGCCGGGTCCCGACGGGTTTTGCAACTTTAAGTGGAAGAAGATCCAATGGGCAAACAAGGCCCTCAAAGAAATCGTCACAGGTTTTTTGTCGAGTGGCTTAACAGCATTTGAGTGGCTAGGTACACTGAATCACAAGAAAGGTGACGCAAGAGATCTGGTCAATTACACGCCAATTGCATGTACACATTCCTTACGAGTGCCACGGAGAAGTACCTTACCACCTTCCTGATTCAGCAGGTGATGGTCCCATTCAATTAGCACGCATAAAGAAAAGGACAGAGAGGAACATATGATTACCTGCTAGTTGACCAGATGATGATCAACAACGCCGAGAGTGGCACAACGAATCTACAGTTAATGTGGTATGACTTCAAAAAGGCGTACGATCTGGTTCCACATGGTTGTTGAAGGCGTGCGACGAGCTTGGCTTAGCCGGGTTGTTTACTCGCACACTCAAGGAGATTTTAGGACAGTGGAAGACTCGGTACGTTGTGAGAGAGGTGGGAAAGATGGAGGAAACAGTGGAGGTGAAGTACAAACGTAGGCTATTCCGAGGTGATGTATTTGCCCCAGTCGCATTCAGCTTAACCATCGCACCCCTGAGCACGGCTCTCAACAAACTGCAAGGATATAAATACAGAGGGTCCAATCAACCATGCATTCTTCATGGATGATTTAAAGATCTAAACATATGCGCGTCAAGCTGCAGCTTTCTATTCGACAATAGTCCGTGTTTCAGAAGCTGTCTGTATGTGCCTAGGAATGGTTAAGTGCGCTACTGCAAAACTAAACTGTGGTAAAGTCGTCAGCGTTGGGGGCTGGAAGGGCTGCAAGTATTGGGGAGGGGGGACTTCTATACATACATGGGGGTTCAACTATTGCTTTAGGTAGATGAAGTAGAGATAACGGGCAGGCTGACCGAAGAGTCAACGCTGAATATCCATAACAAAGGTTTGGCTTATAACTGGTGGGCAGTTGGCAAACTAGCTTACATCCTTGCCTCTGGGGGCGTTGAATCTAAAGCAGCTAGATCACTTGGAAATCACAGCAAGAAGGGCAATATCCGATAACTGGGACTGGTTTTTGTGGAACGATTAGGGATCACTGCTACCTCAAGGGAGAAAACGGCCGATGGGGGTTCAGGAGCCTCGAGGGTCGAGTACCAGGTGTCTCTAGCATCTCTGTCTAGATACGTTTTTGGGAGTCTTGACCAATTGAGACTTAAAGGGCGTGACGTACGTGAGAGCATGTGTAGGAAGGTACCCGTCCGTGCGACATCGTTGCAACGAGCAAAAATGTTTGGAAGTCTAAAGGACCAGTGTACGTACTCGGAGATTAACCTACAACTTAAGCGCTCATGGAGGGTCAAACGAACAAACGGCTTGATTTCCTACAGGAATAGGCAGCATGGAGATTCAGAAGCACATGCTCCTTGGTCAACACATACAAATGGTTGAAATAGTGGCGAGTTGACACTAGATCCGCTGCAAACATATTGGCAGAACAGGAAAACGTGAATCGAAAAAGGGTGCACTGCAGAGAGATAAGGGCGCCTTGGCTCGACAGGATGCAGAGTGTGCAAAGAGGGACAAGAAACCATCGATCACATTGTAGCAAACTGCCCTCCCACAGCTTTTCTTTGTATAAGAAGAAGCATGGCACGGTGTGTAGAGTGGTCCAGTACCATCTGGCAGTAGAGACGGGACTAGTTGGAGTGCCAGCCATAGGAACTTGGACGGACGTCCCAGATGAAGTAGAGAACGATGAGTACGAACTCGTCTGGGATATCTGCCTGACGACTACAAAACGAACCATCGAAGGCCGGACTTGTTGCTCTTGAACGAGAAAGAACTCCGGATCTATATCATCGAAGTGGCACTCGATCACATTGTGACTTTGCGCTCGCAGCAGATTTAGCTAAAACTAGTGGCTACACCACCCAGGTTGTGTCTATAGTGGTCGGAACCTTCGGCAACATAGACAGTTTGGAGACAGAGCTCATGGGGTTCCTCTGGTGAGAGGTTGACGGAAAATATCCAGCGCACGGCGGTCCTTGCCAGCGCTGGGATAATTAGACGAGACATCAAAGATAGACGAGCGCCAAGCGGGCGGGCGACACGGACGTCAGTATAGGTATAGCCTTGTAAATTCGGAACTGTAGGGCTATTAGATATAGACTGTTGTATTGAGGTGCCTTATGACGTGAAAAATGCACCCCTGTAAAATATATTTTGCATTTAAATCTTTTTAGAACTTCAGCACTATATTTACATATATATATATATATTGATGGTCTGCCGTAACAATTTCAAAATGATACCGTTAATTTGACCTTCATTTGTTACGCTATAACATGCTTCCCGGCAACTTAATGCTTTCTTTTGCTACAGTTCAATGAGTTCCCTAAAACTAAAAATCACAATTAGCCTTACAAAGTTTCTTCAGGCTCCGACGTAAACCACCTCTGTCAAGTAGTACATTGCATCCAGGAGCATAAATGCATGGTTTTACATTCCAGATAAAAAAGATGGCTAACAGATTGACTAGAAAACATTGCACAGACACCGTTGTGCCTTCGGAAAAAAAAGTAGCCTGAGCCGATGATGCATGGTAAATACCGCATAAACTGAGGACAGGAACGGATATCAAACAGTGCACCAACGTATCCTTCATTCAATCGTTAAAGATGGCTTCCAATCTAAAAGCTGGACGATTATGGATTCTAAGGCACCCTATGATATCTGCTTTTCCTATTCGACATCCATTTTCCTCAATATATCCACCGAAACGCTTTTGATTTTAAACAACCTTCATAATAATTGTAGACAGAGGTTTGAATGTAAAGTAAATGTAAAGAATATATCCTACAAACTTGACCCACTCATTATCAAACCCCCTCTCTAACTTCACATCATTCCTGGTTAGTCGCACTATGTGACTCATCCCCAGATAATTATTGATATGTTTTATAGTAGAAAAGGTTTTTAGGCACCAATGTCGTCATCACAATCGTTGTCATCATCATCATCATCATCATCATCATCATCATCATCATCATCATCATCATCATCATCATCATCATCATCATCATCAACACAACAACAACAACAACACTCTTAACCGCAGCAATTTGTCTTAGAATTTCCATTGGAGCGATTGCGATGGAACTTGCATGACGAGAAGTTATGTAGCCGGGGAATTGTTTGACCTAGAAAGTAAATGTTTTTATATTGAGAAACTTCACATGCCGCCCATTCAATCGCAGGAAATTTTTTATTGTGCTGTTGATCTGTGGCAATTATGTGCGGAGTAGTACTCAGGTAGAACGATGAACCACACGTATTCAACGGTACCTCAACAGTTCTAGCTCATTAGCTGATATCTTTATGTGAAGTTGCATGCAATGATTACTTGCACAACTATTGTTACCACGAGAGAATCCAAAGACAGCTATGTTCGTGACCAAGAAAATCGCTATCTGTGTTTATGACCATGTAAAAGCACACGATGGCTTGATACAGCAAAAGTATCAAAGAGCATTGGAACACTTCAGTTGAACATCGGGCGCATTTCTGCCCCTGCAGAAGTGTGTGTAGTAAGATACAAACACATCTCAAGGTAATACAGGCATCAGATTATCCAACTAAGCATATAACTCAATGTAATTTTATATATGTATGTAGCTGCATTACAAACACTGATGCATGTTATTCGCTGAATACGATATGACTGACAATAACCCTTTAACTCCAAGGCAAGCTTATAGAACTCGTGGTAAGCTGAGTACAGCACAGGACATACGATACCATAACCAACCAACATTTATGCACGACGTATGTGCAATCAATGCTTTCATACGTTTTTATATTCCCAAACCAGTTTGCACTACTGCGTTTTTGTGAAAGAGATATATGACATATGTTTGCTGTTATGACAATCGTCGAGTGCCGATGGCGAGCAATATCAGTAGCGTGCAAGTTGAGTCAGTCTATTATAATTGAGTAAGCTTTATGTCGACTTATTGTCTGGCTGTGAGAGAAGCGGGAAGTTTTCAAATATTGTTAGCATTATAACATAAATGCTATTCCAGATTTGTGTTTCTCGAACAATTATCATGTCGACCTTTTACTGGTCACTGGTTGTCGCATGATTATTATTATTATTATGGCTTGAGGGGGTGTAACTATCGAGATTATAAATTATTTCGAGCTTTGTGCCGAGGAAGACATTTAGCATAATTTTTATTCATAACAATAATAATTCAAAATGTATTCGTATTTAACATGCCATATGACAAGAGAATCGCAGAATGTGATTTCTAAAAGGTTGATTCAGTTACCAAGCGTACGATGTTAGCTTGCGATTAAGAAGGGACTCCCCCTATATCAGAAACGCTTGAACCAACCATAACCACCCTTCAAATGTAACATGGAAAGGTTGTTCGCAATTTTAATTTTTATGCATGTCTCAGCCGTTGTGTGACACAGGCTTGATCAATAAGCTACAAATATTGATAAAAAATATTTAAAGAGTGGCTTATTAATGACATGTACCTATCATTTGCATTTGGTTTTGAGCACCTTTGCGCGGCCCCAGCCAGCAAGATGGATACTTGAGAAACTTCACTGTAAATCATTACAAATACAAACATCACCATATACAACTTGAAACCTTCAAATGTGGTAGAAACTAATTCCGTCATACGGTAACCACTGCAGGGCGCAAACCTAATCCCAACAGTAGATATTTCAAATTGCAAAGAACATGCATGTGATTGTTTGAAAACATTAATATTCCACTGAAGGGGGTAACGCCACCATTTATGTAAGCAAATAACATTTGTATAGGTACATTTTTTCGAGAATTGGTGCCAAGTGAGGTCAGTATGGCGGAGGTATACTGCTTTTCCAGGACGAAGATCTCGTTCAAAACAGTAAATGAGCATGGGCCTTTTATAAGGTCATATGAATATAAACCTGGCATTTGCTTATGGTAGGGAATCACTGCTAAGTATTCATATCTTTCACTCACATGTTTGCGATTTCTTGTTACAGGTATTGCACGCGTCTATGCCTTCGCTTATAGACAGACATGAGAACTGGTGTCCAAAACAAATGGTTCATATGAATCCATTATTGCGTAAACATCATTCATGTACTCCACGTATAGTACCTTGTGAAAATAACACTTTCGAAGGAGATATAAATAATAACCTATCGGCGTTACATTTAAAGAAACATCACAAGGCGAAGGGATTGGTAACTGCCCAAAAGCTTCAGTTGATTCGCCACGGTTTTCTATATTCTCGTTCAAAAGCGATCGTATTCCCACTTCGAACGCCAACAGCAGCGCCCTGATGTGCACAATGACCACGCACTGTAACGGATTAAGGTCTGCGGGTCAAGAGGACGAATTTAGAAATGTTTATCTCGGTATCCTGGACACAAAGACAGGTAAATAATTTGTGAGGGTACATACTTTATTAGACGAGGCTGACAATTATTTGCACTTACTTGTCTGTAACTTCATCGAATTTCCAATATTTGACTTACAGGCATCTAAGCCTGGTGTTGAATCATCGGTGCGTGTATAAACATGGAATTAAGTGTTAGGTCAACTGCGTCACTTTATTTGTATCGGTATGATCAATTTGCTAATGAGGCTGATAATTCGGCTAGTTTAATTCAAGAAATAATTTATGCTGGCATCTCAGTACATTCAATCAGGCACGAAATCCTAATTGATATTATAGGTTTGCACCATGGTTAGCCCATACCAGACTCGTTCAGTCGTACCATGCTCACTACTGGTAGCGGCAGGTGAGTGGTTAATTGGAGTCACCTGTTGGGTCTAAAGCATGCAGGTGATGATTTCCTGTCCGCGAATCGACCAATACCACCCAAGATCGCTGGTTGTATTGAGCTAATTATTTTGCTAGCATTCAGAAATATTGATACACTTTTCACTATTAGGTGCCAAAACATGCGACGTCGAGTGACTCTGATGAAGATGAATATACGTGAGTGACGAAATGAAAGAAGCCGAAGCCAACTTCATATCATTAGTGGTTAGTCGCACTGAACGACTTGCTACCATTGCACTTGTATCATCCCCTGATAATTATTGAATGGTTTTATCCGGGGAAAGGATTAGTTGTCACCACCTTCGTTGTCATCATCATCAACACTCTCATCATCAGAAGCAGCTGTAATTTGTCACGGAATTGCCATGGGTGCGATTGCGATGAATCTTGCATAACAGAAAGCTATATAACCGGGGAATTGCTTGGCCACGGAAGTAAATGTTTTATATACTTGCATGTATTGGTTAACTAATTAGTCAGTTATACTTTTATCTGATTTTCATTCGCCGTTAATTATAAACATATTGGGCAATTTGTGTTGGCCATGGGCGTTCACTATTGTTTGGCTTAGTACTGACCACAAGAACTTGGTGTACGCTTTGTATTTTTCTATCATTTCAGAATATCAATTACGCTTAAACTTACGTTGAGCCTTGTTTTGAAGGCTATTTTATGTTTTGTATCTCTGCGTTTTGCACTGTGACGGGTTTTACTTGTATTTTAATTTAGTTTTAGTTCAAACTATCAGACCAGGAGTCATCCATATTTGAAGCATAATGCTTATGCGATTTTTCTTTTGTCCCAAAATCGGAAATGCTTGATTGAATGCACAGATGTATTTATCAACGAACGCATCATACGCCTGATTAGGACATTCATCCGAGAAATTGGTTATTTCCAAAATATGATTGAATTTATTTTGGGAGCAATTGCGTCTAAGTGTAATATCTTCACATGTGTTGTAAGTTTGTTCTGTATGTGTCCTGCAGAATGTGACGAAGTGGTCTGAAATGTCCGTTATGATAATACTAGATGTAGTTTGTTATTGGTAAACATGTGGTCAATCTGTGTGGCTGATTTAGGTGTCACCCTAGTGATAAGTGGAACAAACCCATTTAGAAAGAGATTCTCAAGATGATTGTCAGTTGTAACATGCATTTTGAATATTAAATGATTGATATTCATAGCGGTTAAAATGCATCGGTATCAGCAGGAAGTCTATTGTTTCGATGAACTATTCCAACAACACATTTTGATTTCGATCTTTTTTTCCTATTCAATAAACAATGTTTCGATGACATGAGGTACGAAGACCGATACATCATTTACAGTATTCAACATGATCTTTGATTTTAACAAAAAGGCCAACGCCACCTCTAACGTTATCATTGCGTGTATTTGCAATAAACTGGTGAACTTTAAATACTTCAGTTAAACCAATAAAATAAAATAAATTTACATCAAAAGACTTACTGCTTACCATTTCTTTGATTTGTGTCCAATGTGATACCAGTCTCGGCTGTTTGAATTCATGTACGTGCAATAATACGTCAAATTGGAATGCGGAAGGTGTTCATTCAAAATTTCTAGTTCACCACTATCTCCACACTGGTTGACAGAAGAGTTTGCTTAGTCCACCATTGGTAGTTGCTGATGTAAATCACGTTTTTTTTTGTTTTTGTGCTTCGTAGACGGTCATATTGTCGAGATCCTCTAGCAGCGTTTTACAGGTGAGGCTAGTTCGTAGAGGTGGGGACGATGCTTTTGTAATTCCGAGGTTAATATCCCCCTGTATGTTAAGTTACATGCAATGATTACTAAAAAGCTATTGTTTTCAAATGTGCAGCCAAAGGCAACTATGTGCGTGACCAAGAAAATCGCTATCTATTTATGACAATGTAAAAGATATAATTGACAACCACCCTTTGATCTAAGGCAAGTTGAACCTAATGTTTAGCTTAGTACATTATAAGATATACTATAATATAGCCACCAAACATTTATGGAAGACGCTATATAAATAGGTTTTAATGTTTCCCAGCATGTTTGCACTACTGCGCTTTTGTGAAAGAGATCATTACATATGTTTACTGTTTTGCCAATCGTCAAGTGACGACGGCGAGCAATCGGTTATCAGTAGTGTGCCATGTGGTCTTACTTGTCAGGCTGTGAGAGAAGCGGACAGTTTTCAAATATTGTTAACAATGTAATATAATAGCTATACCAGTTTCTCGCCCGATAATCATATCGACCTTTTAAAGATAAACGCAATCACAGTTTTCTTCACTTGCTGTTGTATGATCTGTTATATGAAGGCGTGACAGCGAATCTAAACTTTCTCTCAAGCGCTCGGTAAAGATATAGATTACATATCCCGACCAAGAAGCTATGACGAGTAAACCAACATCATGTGAAATATCATTGGTTTCGGGCATATGTCATTTATGTCACGACTTATCAATCTTACAGAACATGAATCAGATTTGTCAGTTCCCCTTTTGTCATGGTACATTATTGAGCAATCGCTATTTGTGCCATCAATTTACATGCTATGACCTCATATCCTCGTCAATGTTATTAGATTGGTTCGGTCAATCATGCTTCCATCAATACCAATTAGATACCATTTGGTAGCGTCCGAGCAATATGTCATGTTTACTATGCGCAGACATATTTACCCGGGCAAGAGCAAATGTTCAACATCTGGAATTGTCACTATCGGAATGCATCGGCGAATCTAGCGTTCGCATTTAGGCCATTTCCTCTTACTTGGTACAAATGACTGATGAATATAGCAGCATTTAGGGTTACAACCATCCGTGTAAAAATGCACATGGCAGTTAATATATGTTCACATGGAGCGAACTTTAGCTGCGTAATTGGTGAAAAGGGCCAGGATTTGTTCAACGGAATATGTGAGGCAAGAGGCTGGACTGAAAGTTCACACCTCACACGTTCGTTTCGCCCGCTGGGGTTAGCCATGATC
Organism: Urechis unicinctus; assembly: GCA_034190875.2. Lineage (NCBI taxonomy): Eukaryota > Metazoa > Annelida > Polychaeta > Xenopneusta > Urechidae > Urechis > Urechis unicinctus. Next base: position 4,542,756 of record CM067351.1, on the reverse strand, counting down.
TTTATAAACATGTCAGTTTCTTGGGCATTTGTAGCAAATAAGCGATCTCAGATTCACGAATTCTAATAGTCTACAGCCTTGCGTTTTATAATTAGAAAACTGAACTGGCGCACTGCCATTGTAATCACCTAAACTGTTCGAACCACAACAAACACTTTGCTGACTAGTTTGATGTTAATAACTGGCAACGTTGATAACACCAAAACGTATCTGACTAGGGAATTAAGATCTCTCGAATTTCCGAAACCGATAACAATGCGAAGTCGCAGAGTCTGACACGGACAGCGTTTGCGAGACCAGGAACCGAGCGCATTTGAATATGACGACAAAATGACCTCATTATGGTCGAGATGATTGCTCATATTTGAAGTGCTAAAAGTCATTTCACATGTACCACACTTTCTAAATTATATTGTTAATATCGACTGTGGCACATACGAGGATAGCCCTGCGCGGATTTTTCATTATCTACGTCGAAGTCCTGTAGGGCTCACTCGTGAACTGTGTTGTGATGTCAAAGGTACATATACCTCTTGTCATCCCCGACTGTTTACGCCATAAAAAAACCGAGGTAGCGTTTGGATGGTGCTCAATCTCATTAAACATTGAGCCTTTGGGTTTATCATGTTATACACGGTCGTACAATTGCAAGTGTAATTTTGAGACAGCGGAATAAAGATTGGTGATAGGCCTTTATTTCTTACAATAACTGCAGTTTCATGGAATCGATCGCTGTTCCTGTTAAAGAACAACAGCAACAAATTATGATTCAAGTGACTTACACAAAAACCAAAATCTATAAGATGAGCGTATACGGCTTAGTTTTATTACCCGCTTCGAGCGGTTACACCCTTGGGTACACGCTGAGAAGCTGTTACAGGATTCGTCGACGGCGCAACGCTGCAAACAATGGACAAACGCGCCCATTTGGTCTATTGTTTTTGATTCAGCCTCGCCCAAAACTGCGACGCTGATCAACATGAGAAGACACAGACGAATCATTCTGACGGCGTAAAAACAGTGACATGATTTAATGTAAGCAATGACAATCAAGCAAACAATTGATTCAGAAGGCTTCACTTCTCAGTTTGAGGAGCATTTGCTTACTTACAACAAGGCAGCGGCATGGTTTTAGTTGCATGAATGAGAGGCAACAGGGATATGTACACCTATAAGCGAACCCCAATGCCACACACACCCCCCCCCCCTTCCCCCACACCTTTTTCCACGCCCCCTATGAAAAATTACCTTGGACGAGAAGTAGCAGATTTGGCTGTGTTGTCACCTCGCTGTTTGTCTGGAACCAGAAGCTCGATAACCAATGACTTCCTGCTAGCCTGTCCCTTAGTTATATTGTCCGTGCTAGCATTTTGTCAGATAAAATACAGCAATTTCCGGATATGTTTATCGAACATGGGTGCGTTCTGTTTGAGGAAATGAGATGGATATTGTCAGTTGACAAGCACCGTGGCGAGACACTGTGGCATTCAGTCGGTGATTATAATCTGACGATATTCAAATGATTGATTGTTATTGATATGCATGCCTGACAAATTTCTCATCAAATTGCGTATCATCTTGCCAATGTTTTTGTTCGCAATTGGGCACTGAAATCTTTTATTTTATAATACAAAGAAAGGACTTAATAAGATCATATTTTGCATCAGCATTCGCTGCCAAAATTTCACGACCCCAGAGGCGAGTAAGATTACCTAACGGCGAGAGCGTGGGAACGATAAACCTGACACCATTAAATTACGGCGAATGTCGGCCAACAAAGCATCCGCACCTTATCAACTCGTCCAGAACATTGTTAAAGAACTTACCGCGGTAATGTCACTTCTCCTTGTTCTAATATTCAAACTTTCGATTAACACTACAATGTCCTCAAATTTATTTAAGTAACATTTTTACCGGATTTTGTTGTGTAATATATTAGATATCACGCTTATATCTAGCAACGCATAAGCAACTGTATCTTCCGGAACAGGGCGTCTAAGGACAAAACGGTCTTCTAGGCCTTGACACCCTTTGCTCAACATCTATTAAACTAAAAGCGAGGGTCCTTGTATATTTTTGTGGTTATTATCAAAATGACTTTCCCAAGCTGAGCTGTCCCACCTTTAGATCCAGATGGTAAATATTTGGTATGGTACATAAATATGCTAATTTCTTTTTCTGGAATGTATGTTTGCCTTGGTACCTTACCATACAATTCTGCGGTTTCTATGTTATCAGATTACAGTATGATCTCGGTTTACTAATGCAAAGTACGGTTCTTATTACAGACCCATAGCACAACATTCGCAACAGACAAATGCTGCTGTCACAACTTTACAATGTTTAGATGTAAGGTACATTTACAAATCATGCACTCGCCCTCTGCTGTGTTACGTATTACGATGATTGATCTACTAGCATGAACACCTTATAACCAAGTAAAAAATCTTACTAGGTTTATGGGCGCCAATAGGGTGTGACTTGCTTTGCCAGAAAAATAATTTTGATAGCCACATTTTTGTGTGATTTGTGGGCACGTTTAAAAAAATATCGTTAAGCGCGGGATGTTAATAACGAGAATATATACATTTTGGTGAATTTTGTGCCGAGTAAGATATGGAATCTAATTTTTGTTCCATAGCAACAAATGATTTAAACTGTGTTCACATTTAACATCCTATATGAGATATGAATTGCAGAATGTGATTTCGAAAAAGGTTGCTTTAGTAACCATCCGGAAAATGTACGCCTGCGATAAAGTATAGGACTGTCTTTATATAAGAAACGCTTGAAACTACTATAACCACTGTTCAAATGCAATTTGAAAAGTTTCTCGCAATTTTACATGTCTCAGCTATATGACATTAAAGGCTCGTCCGTTTATTAATGCAAAACCGAATGCTCATTTTCATTAAGTTAATATAGTAGTATCATTAAATAGTGTTATTAATGATAAAATCATAGCATAAAGATCACTGTCGTAGGTTAGCACATTATTGCGACTTATCATTTGCTTATAGACCGAAATAAAAACTGGTGTCCAAAACAAATAGGGGTCATTTATGATTCCATTATTGTGTGAACATCATTCATGTGAGTATCATTTCGTCCTTGCGTGAATGCAGCATTATACAACACGGTCCTGTAAAATATTACTATTATGTGGAAATTTGGAAAGTATTCACCATATTTTCGTAGTTATTGTTTACATCTAATAATGTTACAACTATAATGCGACAGCAACTAGCGTCACCTAGACGATCCTAATAAATTGATATCAGAGAATGTGCAAAAAATCATCGTCTGTTATATTCCCCTGAATTAAAAGCAGCAACAACAACAGCATTTTGCTTGTAATGAAATACCAACATGTGACCTCAATAAATGAATCATTTACCTGTGCTCTTACTGATAGCTACTGTTTCCGATTTCTAAATATGCGCGTTGTCTTGAAAAGAGTAAACATGTTCGGCGTCTCATAATCATATAACCGTCATGGAGAAATCCATAGAGTTAAATGCATAATTTGGATTCAAAAGAATTAATAAACCAATAATACAAATAGATAATAACTCTTTCGAAGGAGATATAAATACTCGCAACCCATGGGCTTCACGCTGTTACATTTAGGGAAATATCACAAAGCGAAGGGGTCGGTACGAGCGCAATAGCTTCAGATGATATGCCACGGTTTCCTATGTTCTCATTTTATAGCAATCGTATGCACGCTGCGAACGCAATCAGAAGTATACATCCGGCATGTACAATGGCAACGTGTATTTGAACTTAACTTCCTATAACATTATCGAATTTCCGTTATTTGACCAATGGGCATCTAAGCTGGGTTTTGACTCATCACTGCGCGTATAAACATTCAATAAAGTGTTACGTTATGTGCGTCACTTAATTAGTATATGTACGATAAATTCGCTGATGCGGCGGATATTTCAGAGATTATAATTCAAGAAATGATTCAGCTAGTGTATGTTCTAGCATCCCAGTACATTCAATCAAAAGCGACATCATTACCAATACAACAAGTTTGCACCATGGTAGCCCATACCAGACTCGTCCCGTCGTGTCATACTCACAGCTTGTAGTGGAAGGTGAGCGGTTAATTGGAGTCACCTTTTGCGCCGCATGTTCTAATCGCCGATAACGTTTGACTTCGTAATAATTACTCCTGCATAGCTTAATTGTCGGTTAATTGCGCATGCATAAGCGACAAGCTAGTCTTGGGCTAGCTCAACGGCTCTAATATTAACCAATTCTCACAAATGCGCCCTACTACGTTAATCAATGGCACTATCCTAATTGACAACCAAATGGAATTGCAGAAGGAACTATAGCTCTCGTATGCGAAAGGGAAATCTGAGACCACGCTGCTAGTAGATTGCTGTTGTGAGGCAGTTATGTTGCTCGATCACTTTATAAATGGGCATGTCACTACTGATCCTAATTATGTTGTGATGTGCGAGGACCCATATGCAAGGGAAAAAATGCGATCGATGTCATTCGTGGCTAGATATTTGGTTTTCGATCTGATACTAAATGTCTGAAAATTTTCATTCTTTTGAAAGATCACCGCAGACAAAACAAATATTTCACAATTAAAAGACAATAATTGCAGCTTTAGGAATATTTCAGCCATCAACTACGGTACATATATAAAGTGAGAACCCAGTTTTAGTCCAAGTAGTAACACAAAACAAGAGAACACATTTGGGGTCTGAAGTTTACGATAGGAATACTCTCACAGTACGCATACTCAAATAGCCGCATAATAATACATGCAATAATTATGCTTAATAGGGTGCAAATACTAACTCTGCACTTCAATTTGAAGGTTTCATCAGGACATTCCGGTCTGCCAATGCGTTATTAAGTGCATCAAATGCCTCATTGATTTTTTGTTGACGCAGACAACAAATTCCCTTGTGCATATTCTCGTCACCATGCCTCATGCCTCCCGAGGCAAGTATTCCGACAGAGAGAGAGAGAGAGACAAAGAGATAGAGAGGCGCACACACAGAGAGACTGAAATACTGAGAGAGAGAGAAGAGGGAGAGAGAGAGAGCGAGAGAATTAATGATGAATATGCTGCATCAATGTTTTTAGTAAATGCTTTGTCCTGAAATAATATATATATATATATATATAAAAGAAAATATATATATATATATATATATATATATATATATATATATATATATATATATATATATATATATATATATATATATATATATATATATATATATATATATATATATATATATATATATATATATATATATATATATATATATATATATATAGTATAGTCTCTATACTACAGTGTCAACCAGCCATTCCAGCCGATCTTCTCCAGGGCCACACATAATGAGGCTTTCACCAGGACCTTGAGGAATAACCTCTTCTAAACGACACACACGCTCCAAAAAGTCCTCATACTTTGATTCCAAATCCCTCACATCAATCTCAAGGTCCACCTTCTCCTCCGTTAAATAATCCACATCTACCCGCAGTTCGGCCACCTCATTTTGATCAGTGCTCATTCTATACCTCAGCCCCTCATCTGTTCAACATATCGACCCATACCCAAAGGCCAGAGTGTCTACACCATTCTCAGCTATTCACGCTGTGAGTCAAAGGGGGAGAGAGACACCTTGTTAACGTGGAGACCATACATTTTTTGGCAGTCACTCCTGAGCATGTTCATTCCGTCGTGAAACTGCTTTTGGGCGAACAGAGACTCCATGTACTGAGTGTGCCGTAGATGCTTCTTCACCACCACCTTCTGAACACCTTTTGCTTTTTTGATCTCATCCCGGCTCGACATCAAGATCGAGTACAGATGTAGTTTGTTATTGGTAAACATGTGGTCAATCTGTGTGGCTGATTTAGGTGTCACCCTAGTGATAAGTGGAACAAACCCATTTAGAAAGAGATTCTCAAGATGATTGTCAGTTGTAACATGCATTTTGTATATTAAATGATTGATATTCATAGTGGTTAAAATGCGTCGGTATCAGCAAGAAGTCTATTGTTTGGCCGATGAACTATTCCAACAACACATTTTGATTTCGATCTGTTTTCCTAATTAATAAACAATGTTTCGATGACATGAGGTACAAAGACCGATACATCATTTACAATATTCAACATGATCTTTGATTTTAACAAAAAGGCCAACGCAACCTCTAACGTTATCATTGCGTGTATTTGCAATAAACTGGTGAACTTTAAATACTTCAGTTAAACCAATAAAATAAAATAAATTTACATCAAAAGACTGACTGCTTACCATTTCTTTGATTTGTGTCCAACGTGATACCAGTCTCGGCAGTTTGAATTCATGTACGTGCAATAATACGTCAAATTGGAATGCGGAAGATGTTCATTCAAAATTTGTAGTTCACCACTATCTCCACACTGGTTGACAGAAGAGTTTGCTTAGTCCACCATTGGTAGTTGCTGATGTAAATCACGCTTTTTTGTGCTTCGTAGACGGTCATATTGTCGAGATCCTCTAGCAGCGTTTTACAGGTTAGGCTAGTTCGTAGAGGTGGGGACGATGCTTTTGTAATTCCGAGGTTAATATCCCCCTGTATGTTAAGTTACAAGCAATGATTACTAAAAAGCTATTGTTTTCAAGTGTGAAGCCAAAGGCAACTATGTGCGTGACCAAGAAATATTGTTAACAATGTAATATAATAGCTATACCAGTTTCTCGCCCGATAATCATATCGACCTTTTAAAGATAAACGCAATCACAGTTTTCCTCACTGGCTGTCGCATGATCTGTTATATGAAGGCGTGACAGCGAATCTAAGCTTTCTCTCAATCGCTCGGTAAAGATATAGCTGATATATCCCGACCAAGAAGCTATGACGAGTAAACCAACATCATGTAAAAGATCATTGTTTCGGGCATATGTCATTTATGTCACGACTTATCAATCTTACAGAACATGACTCAATTTGTCAGTTCCCCTTTTGTCATGGTACATTATTGAGCAATCGCTATTTGTGCCATCAATTTACATGCTATGACCTCATATCCTCGTCAATGTTATTAGATTGGTTCGGTCAATCATGCTTCCATCAATACCAATTAGATACCATTTGGTAGCGTCCGAGCAATATGTCATGTTTACTATGCGCAGACATATTTACCCGGGCAAGAGCAAATGTTCAACATCTGGAATTGTCACTATCGGAATGCACCGGCGAATCTAGCGTTCGCATTTAGGCCATTTCCTCTTACTTGGTACAAATGACTGATGAATATAGCAGCATTTAGGGTTACAACCATCCGTGTAATAATGCGCATGGCAGTTAATATATGTTCACATGGAGCGAACTTTAGCTGTGTAATTGGTGAAAAGGGCCAGGATTTGTTCAGCGGAATATGTGAGGCAAGAGGCTGGACTGAAAGTTTACACCTCACACGTTCGTTTCGCCCGCTGGGGTTAGCCATGATCTTTATAAACATGTCAGTTTCTTGGGCATTTGTAGCAAATAAGCGATTCCAGATTCACGAATTCTAATAGTCTACAACCTTGCGTTCTTTAACAGGAACAGCGATCGATTCCATGAAACTGCAGTGATTGTAAGAAATAAAAGCCTATCAACAATCTTTATTCCGCTGTCTCAAAATTACACTTGCAATTGTACGACCGTGTATAACATGATACACCCAAAGGCTCAATGTTTAATGAGATTGAGCACCATCCAAACGCTACCTCGGTTTTTTTTATGGCGTAAACAGTCGGGAATGACAAGAGGTATATGTACCTTTGACATCACTGTTACAGGATTCGGCGACGGCGCAACGCTGCAAACAATGGACAAACGCGCTCATTTGGTCTATTGTTTTTGATTCAGCCTCGCCCAAAACTGCGACGCTGATCAGCATGAGAAGGCACAGACGAATCATTCTGACGGAGTAAAAACAGTGACATGATTTAATGTAAGCAATGACAATCAAGCAAACAATTGATTCAGAAGGCTTCACTTCTCAGTTTGAGGAGCATTTGCTTACTTACAACAAGGCAGCGGTATGGTTTTAGTTGCATGAATGAGAGGCAACAGGGATATGTACACCTATAAGCGAACCCCAATGCCACAACACCCGCCCCCCCGCCTTCCCCCACACCTTTTCCCACGCCCCTATGAAAAATTACCTTGGACGAGAAGTAGCAGATTTGGCTGTGTTGTCACCTCGTTGTTTGTCTGGAACCAGGAGCTCGATAACCAATGACTTCCTGCTAGCCTGTCCCTTATTTATATTGTCCGTGCTAGCATTTTGTCAGATAAAATACAGCAATTTCCGGATATGTTTATCGAACATGGGTGCGTTCTGTTTGAGGAAATGAGATGGATATTGTCAGTTGACAAGCACAGTGGCGAGACACTGTGGCATTCAGTCGGTGATTATAATCTGACGATATTCAAATGATTGATTGCTATTGATATGCATGCCTGACAAATTTCTCATCAAATTGCGTATCATCTTGCCAATGTTTTGTTCGCAATTGGGCACTGAAATCTTTTATTTTATAATACAAAGAAAAGGACTTAATAGATCATATTTTGCATCAGCATTCACTGCCACAATTTCACGACCCCAGAGGCGAGTAAGATTCCCTAACGGCGAGAGCGTGGGAACGATAAACCTGACACCATTAAATTACGGCGAATGTCGGCCAACAAAGCATCCGCACCTTATCAACTCGTCCAGAACATTGTTAAAGAACTGACCGCGGTAATGTCACTTCTCCTTGTTCTAATATTCAAACTTTCGATTAACACTACAATGTCCTCAAATTTATTTAAGTAACATTTTTACCGGATTTTGTTGTGTAATATATTAGATATCACGCTTATATCTACCAACGCATAAGCAACTGTATCTTCCGGAACAGGGCGTCTAAGGACAAAACGGTCTTCTAGGCCTTGACACCCTTCGCTCAACATCTATTAAACTAAACGCGAGGGTCCTTGTATATTTTTGTGGTTATTATCAAAATGACCTTCCCAAGCTGAGCTGTCCCACCTTTAGATCCAGATGGTAAATATTGGTTATGGTACATAAATATGCTAATTTCTTTTTCTGGAATGTATTTTTGCCTTGGTACCTTACCATACAATTCTGCGGTTTCTATGTTATCAGATTACAGTATGATCTCGGTTTACTAATGCAAAGTACGGTTCCTATTTCAGACCCATAGCACAACATTCGCAACAGACAAATGTTGCTGTTTCACAACTTTACAATGTTCAGATGTAAGGTACATTTACAAATCATGCACTCGCCCTCGGCTGTGTTACGTATTACGATGATTGATCTACTAGCATGAACATCTTATAACCAAGTAAAAAATCTTACTAGGTTTATGGGCGTCAATAGGGTGTGACATGCTTTGCCAGAAAAATAATTTTGATAGCCACATTTTGGTGTGATTTGTGGGCACGTTTAAAAAAATATCGTTAAGCGCGGGATGTTAATAACGAGAATATATATATTTTGGTGAATTTTGTGCCGAGTAAGATATGGAATCTAATTTTGTTCCATAGCAACACTGATTTAAACTGTGTTCACATTTAACATCCTATATGAGATATGAATTGCAGAATGTGATTTCGAAAAAGGTTGCTTTAGTTACCACCCGGAAAATGTACGCCTGCGATAAAGTATAGGACTGTCTTTATATAAGAAACGCTTGAAACTACTATAACCACTGTTCAAATGTAATTTGAAAAGTTTCTCGCAATTTTACATGTCTCAGCTATATGACATTAAAGGCTCGTCCGTTTATTAATGCAAAACCGAATGCTCATTTTCATTAAGTTAATATAGTAGTATCATTAAATAGTGTTATTAATGATAAAATCATAGCATAAAGATCACTGTCGTAGGTTAGCACATTATTGCGACTTATCATTTGCTTATAGACCGAAAAAAAACTGGTGTCCAAAACAAATAGGGGTCATTTATGATTCCATTATTGTGTGAACATCATTCATGTGAGTATCATTTCGTCCTTGCTTGAACGCAGCATTATACAACACGGTCCTGTAAAATATTACTTTTGTGTGGTAATTTGGAAAGTATTCACCATATTTTCGTAGTTATTGTTTACATCTATTAATGTTACAACTATAATGCGACAGCAACTAGCGTCACCTAGACGATCCTAATAAATTGATATCAGAGAATGTGCAAAAAATCATCGTCTGTTATATTCCCCTGAATTAAAAGCAGCAACAACAACAACATTGTAATGAAATACCAACATGTGACCTCAATAAATGAATCATTTACCTGTGCTCTTACTGATAGCTATTGTTTCCGATTTCTAAATATGCGCGTTGTCTTGAAAAAAGTAAACGTGTTCGGCGGCTCATAATCATATAACCGTCATGGAGAAATCCATAGAGTTAAATGCATAATTTGGATTCCAAAGAATTAATAAACCTATAATACAAATAGATAATAACTCTTTCGAAGGAGATATAAATAATCGCAACCCATGGGCTTCACGCTGTTACATTTAGGGAAATATCACAAAGCGAAGGGGTCGGTACGAGCGCAATAGCTTCAGATGATATGCCACGGTTTCCTATGTTCTCATTTTATAGCAATCGTATGCACGCTGCGAACGCAATCAGAAGTATACATCTGGCATGTACAATTGCAACGTGTATTTGAACTTAACTTCCTATAACATTATCGAATTTCCGTTATTTGACCAATGGGCATCTAAGCTGGGTTTTGACTCATCACTGCGCGTATAAACATTCAATAAAGTGTTACGTTATGTGCGTCACTTAATTAGTATATGTACGATAAATTCGCTGATGCGGCGGATATTTCAGAGATTATAATTCAAGAAATGATTCAGCTAGTGTATGTTCTAGCATCCCATTACATTCAATCAAAAGCGACATCATCACCAATACAACAAGTTTGCACCATGGTAGCCCATACAAGACTCGTCCCGTCGTGTCATACTCACAGCTGGTAGTGGAAGGTGAGCGGTTAATTGGAGTCACCTTTTGCGCCGCATGTTCTAATCGCCGATAACGTTTGACTTCGTAATAATTACTCTTGCATAGCTTAATTGTCGGTTAATTGTGCATGCATAAGCGACAAGCTAGTCTTAGGCTAGCTCAGGATGCCATGACGATATTTGCACACCACGTAAAACGAACCGCTATTGCTGCTGTTTTACTGTGCTGGACTTGAGACATGACGAGCGCTATACTTCCTATTGAATAACGTCATTAAATATTTGGATATTATTCCACAGCCAACGGTCACATGGACCAAGCAATGGTCACAATACGGCTCAAATATTAACCAATTCTCACAAATGCGCCCTACTACGTTAATCAATGGCACTATCCTAATTGACAACCAAATGGAATTGCAGAAGGAACTATAGCTCTCGTATGCGAAAGGGAAATCTGAGACCACGCTGCCTAGTAGATTGCTGTTGTTAGGCAGTTATGTTGCTCGATCACTTTATAAATGGGTATGTCACTACTGATCCTAATTATGTTGTGATGTGCGAGGACCCATATGCAAGGGAAAAGATGCGATCGATGTCATTCGTGGCTAGATATTTGGTTTTCGATCCGATACTAAATGGCTGAAAAGTTTCATTCTTTTGAAAGATCGCCGCAGACAAAACAATAAATATTTCACAATTAAAAGACAATAATTGCAGCTTTAGGAATATTTCAGCCATCAGCTACGGTACATATATAAAGTGAGAACCCAGTTTTAGTCCAAGTAGTAACACAAAACAAGAGAACACATTTGGGGTCTGAAGTTTACGATAGGAATACTCTCACAGTACGCATACTCAAATAGCCGCATAATGATACATGCAATAATTATGCTTAATAGGGTGCAAATACTAACTCTGCACTTCAATTTGAAGGTTCCATCAGGACATTACGGTCTGCCAATGCGTTATTAAGTGCATCAAATGCCTCATTGATTTCTTGTTGACGCAGACAACAAATTCCCTTGTGCATATTCTCGTCACCATGCCCCATGCCTCCCGAGGCAAGTATTCCGACAGAGAGAGAGAGAGAGAGAGACAGAGAGATATAGAGACGCACACACAGAGACTGAAATACAGAATGAGAGAGAGAAGAGAGAGAGAGAGAGCGAGAGAATTAATGATGAATATGCTGCATCAATGTTTTTAGTAAATGCTTTGTCCTGAAATAATATATATAGGGATAGATATATAAAAAGAATATAGATAAATATAATATATATATATATATATATATATATATATATATTTATATATATATATATATATATATATATATATATATATATATATATATATAGATATATATATATATATATATATATATATATATATATATATATATATATATATATATATATATATATATATATATATATATATATATATTAGTATAGTCTCTATACTACAGTGTCAACCAGCCATTCCAGCCGATCTTCTCCAGGGCCACACATAATGAGGCTTTCACCAGGACCTTGAGGAATAACCTCTTCTAAACGACACACACGCTCCAAAAAGTCCTCATACTTTGATTCCAAATCCCTCACATCAATCTCAAGGTCCACCTTCTCCTCCGTTAAATAATCCACATCTACCCGCAGTTCGGCCACCACATTTTGATCAGTGCTCATTCTATACCTCAGCCCCTCATCTGTTCAACATATCGACCCATACCCAAAGGCCAGAGTGTCTACACCATTCTCAGCTATTCACCGCTTTGAGTCAAAGGGGGAGAGAGACACCTTGTTAACGTGGAGACCATACATTTTTTGGCAGTCACTCCTGAGCATGTTCATTCCGTCGCGAAACTGCTTTTGGGCGAACAGCGACTCCATGTACTGAGTGTGCCTTCTGAACACCTTTTGCTTTTTTGATCTCATCCCGGCTCGACATCAAGATCGAGTACATCTTAGGGCGAAGACCAACATACTCCTTGATGGGCACGCCGGCTCTCTCATCCTTCATCTTCCCCAGAACCTTCTTGTTCACACTGCTGTAGAGACTACGGGAGGGATGAAAGTTACTCGTGTCAAAGAGATGCCCATTTTCCTTTATGTCAGCATACACGTCAGGCGTGCGTACCTCCATATGCAGAATATGCGTATCCGTGTACAACAAGCCAAGGTTCTTGCCATATCTGGGCTTTATGGTATTGTAATAAAAGTCGTACATCAGGTGCTTGGAGAGGTCGAGTATACACATGCCCACATAAACCGGGCGGTTCAGTACCAGGTGAGTCTTGTGCATGTGCAGAGTGGCCAGGTCATTATCAAATACCTGATGACGTCCGTAGGCGGGACTTGCGATAAGCCTACGCATTCTTTCTTTTTCCGTAGAGCGCACAATCTTGACATTGACCCGCCTTTGGAGGTTCTCCATGGTCTTACCGAACACAGAGTTATTCATCAGCTTATACAGGTCCTTCTCAAAGTCGCCGGTGGCCACCTTTCGCAGATCCGTATTCATCCGAATGTAAGGCTCCATCCAGGGGCTCTGGTCAAAGACAAGTGCACGATGGATCTTGGTAAGTCTCATCCCCAAAAACCGATACAACTTTAGGTTCCTGTAGTGCAACACATACTTTTCCTTATTCCGCAGGTTTGGCAGCAGCTTTTCAACCTTGCCCAAGGTTCCACCCAACTCGCTATGGAGGTTCCTCTGATAGTTCGACAACCAGTCGTTCTCTACAAGAAGCCGCTCCGGAGCCAGCGGGTAGTCGTTTTGCTCGTTATGAAGTGCAGTAGGATACTCCAAGTCAACCGCAAGTATGTATCCAGTTTCAGCATCATCTGGGTGGTCCTGTATCTGTAGATCCTCCGGCCGAGCCACCCGTTCAATGCCCACAGTTGGCAACGGCTGACTCATAGCCCACCCATACAAATTGTTAGCATCAAGATACTGAATGTAGCTCGTTGGTTTATCCTGGTCAAAGTCATCCACGATCGGGTTATTGCCCTTAGCATGGCGGTGCGACACCATGCTTATACCACCGCGTAGACCTTTCTCAATGAACAGATGCTTGTTATAGTCGGTGAGTAGCTCGAGTTCCACGCCTGTGCTCTTAAGCAAAGCATCCCACGACAAACCGGGGCTTGTATAGTAGTGGGCCGGATCCAACCCGTACTGCTTAAGACAGGTCTTGCGGAACACCTCAAACACAATAGCCAGGAGCAGTACATCGGTCAGCAGGTATAGGTCATGGTAGTCACCCATGTTCTTACACCCAAACACGCTCCAGACCTTTTGTGTGTGTACGTAGTCCACAGCAGATATACCCTCCTCAGAGAGATTGCTGTAGAACTCCTGGATTGGCGGCAGAGGGGAATTAAACTTATCCCAGCTGTCCATGCACTCATAGGGGAAGACTCCCTTACGCAACAGCAACCGCCGCTACATCTGGTCTGGCTCATATTCCGCCGTCACAGCAAAGGCATCTGGGTTGTTAGCAGACACCAGCTTATCAAGCGAGGCCAGGAGGAACTGTGCACTGTCAATGAAGCGCAACTGTCCAAGCGACAGGGAAATATATTTCTCCATGTTGTTGGGGATACAGTTGATGTTCCCCTCCACTTTGCTTATACCCTGCATCAAGAGATGGGAGTCATAGCCCCACAGGTTATGGAACACCACAGGGATGGGTGTTGTCTTGGGACGCAGCCGAAGTTTCAGATTACACACGTTATGGGTTGGCCCAAGCCTGTTATATGGCAGTGATCGCGGACAGAGTCACAGCCCAGTTTTTTCCTGCACACATGACAGTGGGTTGCAGCCACAATCGTGGTGTTTCCTGCGTTCTCTGCGTGTTGCTCTTACCAGGATTAAGCGCAGGACCAGGAAGCTTCACTGTGAGCGCTTCAAGGTCAGCATAGATGACGTAGGGTGCAGCAAGCTGTTTCTGCCAGTTCTGGAAGGATAATATGTTCTTCCCTTCCTCAGGCATATCCACTCGCACAGCAGTTTGCCCTATCCCCATACACTCAGGCTTATGCGCCAGGAGCAGACCCTCTGAGGTATAACCATGCAGACATAGCTCACAGAAGAACTTGCGCTCTTTATGTTTGGTCTGGTCATACAGTAAGCGGTTCAGGTCTTTGATTTGCGTGTAATGAAACTTGCCGTCCTTCTCAATCAGCATGAGGTTTATACGGGTACCAGAGTGCTTACTGATGCGACGTACGATAGCGGTCTTCCCATCCCAGCCAAAAACGTTCAAGGCTAGGTTAGCATGCTTTTCTATCTTCTCAACATGCGACACCGGTGTAGGATATTCTACACCTGCACCCTCCCACAGATCCAAAAGCCACTGAATGTTATATTTTGATGGTCGCTGTGGGTCCTCGGCTACTGGGTGCAGAGCGGCTATAATAGCCCATAGAATGCAGAAGTCGTCCCAGTTCTTTACATTTATGATGGCCTGCTTAGCCGCCAGCGCAGCCGGAAGTCGCAGGTAGGAGCCACCCTTCAATGGTTGGTAGTTGGCAATATCAATCCACAGAGTTGTGACCGCCTCAAACTTCCAGACAGAACCTTGGCTGGTCCACTTCTCCAACCGTTCTTGGATATTAACAGCACTCTGGTCCAGCGCAACGCCAACGTCCTCTGAGGAGAGATCAACCTGCTGCTTATTACGCAACACAGGCTCAAAACACACAGTCATCATTGGCGTGCTTGGAGAGTCTTACCTTAAGGGCAAACTGACACTTGATTCCACCTAGCCCTTCCAGCTCACCAGTCAAAACTTTATGCATCTTCCGACGCATGCCCTTAAAGAACATCATAAGGTCCGAGCTAATGGGGTGAGACTCAGGAACGTTCATCACCCATCCACGCAAATTTTTAACAACCCACTTAGTCTTCTTGAAGGCAAGACGCGCTGTGGGGACAGGGACCATCTGGAAATGTAAACTCAGTTTTCGGTTATATCAAAACCTTGTTAGTAGACTGCGCTGACGAACCTGCCATCTTTAATCTTAAGCTGTGCATCCATTACAATATACATATCGCCTTATAAAATCAATACGTTGCTTGCCGCCCGGAAAAACAAAGCCGTTGGTTGATTTCGCAAAGGTTTGCCGAACGGATTCGTACAGGTGGGTATTTCCACAATAAGTGATCACCCGTAACTCGTGTGTTTCAGGGTCGGTGAAGTATACCCGCCCTAGGCCCTGGTTACCGCTGTTTATCCTCCAGTCGCTGTTTTCGTCAACCCCAAAAAGGTGGCAGAGCCGGTGGTAGATTCTCTTGTCAAAAGTGTTGTTGGTGGCTGACCATGTGGCGTCATCAGGCAGTGCTATTCTCATTTCGTCTAAAAGTCTCCGGATGATGTAGTAGATGTGAAACCTGTAGAGGTTACTTAGTGCTAGGGAGTCAGATTTGAGCTGGTCTAGGGCAGAAACTCCACAGCCGCTTGTTGCACATCATACAACACCTGGTTCTGCCAGTATTGCATGTGGTTGGTTCTCCAGCCAACTACAAGGCTGTCATCACTTATGTTTGGCACCCAGTATTTATCAAACAGGTAGGAGAACTCCACCCTAAACGCATCTGAATGAGAAGGTGTGTCAGATCCTCACGATCAATAAGAGGTGGGTAGACAGGCCCATTTTTATACGTTTTATTCGTATTGAATGTAAAGGCTTGTTTATTCATAGTGCTATGTATCACACTCTGTCAAATGTTCAAAATGCTATTGACAACACTGGGGGCGATCTATGTGTTGGCCTAAGGTCAATCACGTATACTGTGGGCTGGTACAATCTCGAATCAACCGAGACCATTCAATGGCGGTCAAGAACTTCAGAAGAGGGAGGATCTGTCCAATTGAAACCTGGTCTCTGGAGTTTCAGCCTTCTTCAGCAGCAGATTATGTCAATAGGTCTTGGTTTAGATGTTGATGCGGTAAATGGGGTTATTACCCTCACAATTCCTGATAATGGGGCTGCGCGCATATCAGACGGTGTGTTAAAAATGTTGGGTCTTGATGACGGAGAGAGTAGGCAATTAATTCCTTCAGGTACTTACATAGGGAACCGGCCCATCAACTTTAGCATCTTTAACACAATTTATGTTCACCTCGATCAAGTCAGCACCACGCACAACATGCTGGATGGTGCGCCCACTACGCTTCTTGAAGTTGTCGGTTTAAAGGGTGGCTCTTTCGGTGATATTATAACCACTAACATCGCTAATCCTGTATGTAAGCGTGTCACTAGTGGAACAGTGCATGCGTTAAAGGTTCAGTTACGCGATAATAAAGGAAGGCTATTGGATAACCACGACTTAGCGTTGTTCTTGAATTTACAAGATGTCAATAAAAACGAGTATTTATGGACCTAGACAAAAACCGATAAGCACTGTTCAGGGCGCCGACCTCTCGGAATATGCCACAAAGACCTATGTTTCTATTTGTGACTCACAAAAAATGGATTAAAGTGGGGGTACTATGACTGGAGACCTTGAAATGGGAGATAATAAAATCGTTCATTTGGGAGACCCGAATTCACCGAAGGATGCTGTTCATAAAAAGTATATTGATGCTGAATATTAGACAGCAGAACAGGTACCTGAGACGATACTTAGATGAATAGACGAAACCACTCATTACTATATGGGCAGAAGCAAGTGGCCCCCTTCGCAGAGGATGTGAGTGGTCGTTTGGCCATGGGGCTAGGGGTCGAGACTCACAAGACTAAAGCTGTGAATATACCATGTTATGCAATGGCAAGATCATTCGTATGGGGTTGTATTTGGTTGTTGGTGCTGATACTGGTCCAATAGCAGTCGTTCCTCTCATTAATGGAACAAACCAAGCGGTCGGAATAAGTAAGCCTGCTAACCAACGGGCTGTTGTAATATCTTTAGACCAGGCTGTACATCTAGAACAAGGCAACGTTATTAACTTTTATACAACCACTCAAAACATAGGGGCGACTTGGTCTGTAGATTCACTCCTAATTGAACTTGACCTGTAGACTTACGTATAAAGCAGCAGTATGAAACAACAACCAACCATTCCGACGGCACCGTTATATTTGCAGCTGTCTGATGAGAATCTGGGGCACTCCTATCGGTTGAATGAGATCAGCCTCAAGAGGCAATACCTTGAGAGAGAGATTGAAAAATACTGTGCTATGTACAAGAAATATAGGCGTGCAGTGAACTCGGCGGTGGAATCCGTTAGTTACTGTTGGTATGTGTCTTGGCGCAAGTGGCGTAGGTATAATGTCAACAATAGTTGCTATTCCTATTGCCACAAAACATTGGGTGTTACTGGAGCCGCTTGTGGGCTACATAAACGGACTGGAAAATGTCAGTCGCCGGCTTTTGAAAAAAATCCGCTAGCTCAGAGTTAATTGAATACATAGAATATCAACAACCTTGAAGTGTGCGCAGAGTTTTAAACTCGTTTTATCTGGTCAAAATGTACCCAAATCTATTTGAAACAGTGGATACGCGCTGTCCAATAGCATTGGAAGGTATCAGCTTGGGGTAAACGGATGGAATGATTTTGACCCGCCTCAAGTGATAAAAGTGCGCAGACATCTTTGGTCTGTATGTCACATGACGGGATCAGAACACAGTGATTAAGACAACTCAGTGGGAGAATAAAAGAAAGCACTGCATTGGTGGAAGCGACAACTCCGCGGTTATCGGTCACGACTACTTTAACAGCTATAATAAGAAGCTGACCGAGATAACTAGCAACGAGGGCGGCCACACGAGCGTCGTTTGCCTCTGGGGCCAGGTCTTCGAGGAGGTTGCAATTGCAGTCATTGAGAGCAGATACAACACAAATGTTTACGGAAACAACATTTACATCCACCACGGTGGGGAGGACACAGCTTACTCCCCAGACGGATTTTGTGCCCCCCCCCGGTCCAGTCTGGTGATGAGCCTCTCTGTCCTCCTGCGGTCCCAAGTCAGGAGGAGATTGCGCTGCTCGAAATAAAGTGTCCTTACACACGTATCCCTGGGAGGATTATACCGCCCCAGTACAAACCTCACATTCATCCTTGGCCTGACCAGGATATGTCTGGTGAGCTTCTTTGCTTTACAGAAGACAGTTACTACTTCTTCATCCTTTTCACCTTTGTGTGTATAATGCATCTAAATTGCCCGATTAAGATTCTCAACGGAAATCCTCATCAGCGATGATTTAAAATTAACAATGATGGCCACCCAATAGTGGTGGGTGGCCACGGTAAAAAAACCTGTTTGACTCATAAGTCTGCTGCCAACAACAATTGGCTACAAATTTTATATATACGTGTACATAAACAAGCCGGGTTTAAATATAACTGGAAGCCTTATTCCTTTAAAAGCATATGGATTTGATTTTAAAAGAGTTGGCTGATTTATTCTCTTTTCCTGCGCATCCGCTTTGCGCCATGTGCCATGGTGCAGAATGAAATATTGTGAGACGTTAATTCGACAATATCCGACAATATCATAGGCTCCATGCAATCCCGCAGACAGCTCATATGCTGCATGTTGATGTTACTCAGAGATATGCAAGTCAATCTCTATATAAGTGCTATAGTGCAGCTGGGAAAGACTCTGCAGTATTAAATTGGACTTTCGTCGCCTCAGTGGAGTCTCCTTTAGTGGGTTTGAACATTTAATTCCATTGTTGGCTGGCACAAATTGACTTTGTAATAATAACCACACCATTGTCCATTACGAGAAGTATCTACATGTTGCAATCTCATTAATTATGTCAAAGACCAAACTAATGAGTCTTGCGCCGGAAGTGATTACCACATCAATGCCAATTACTAAAATTCTATTGCTGCTCCATGGAGCATGGATTTATCTGCTAAGTGCATACCAATATTCTGATAATCTAATAAAGCAGAGGAACATAGGTAGCGTGGTCGACGTACTTCTGACATACTCTGCTTCTGCTTCTTCTCATTTTTTTCAAAGTTCTCCCCTATGTCCATTTAATAGAAACCCATCCACTCCCTCTGTGTATGTGTGTATCTCTAAATGGGATATGGTGCACTAGGATCCAAATGATGATATAAGATGAAACCGGTTGGTCAGTATGACAATTGTGCCGTTAGCACACATCCAGTATGCTGGCATAAAAGTGAGTTTTGATTGATAAGAAATATTATTATCTGATGCCTTTTTTTATTCATTTAGTCAACATTATCTTACTTGTATTTTTATGCCTATGCTTCTTCCAATCTTTACTTCTCTCATACCTAATTTCTTTCATTTATGCATTGTCAATAAGCTCTATTTCTTTTGGTCAACTAGAACTGTGACTTGACATATCACTGAACGAGCACAGTTTTTTCTTGATGCTTGATGCTTGATCGTTGTCAGAATTATAACGTAGAGAAATACTAGGGGGGAAATGGGACATGAGGATGTATGTAACTGGCTACCTATTCTCAAGCAAATCATAAATACAGCCTTGTTTCCATTGATACAGATAACGGAGTAACGGTCAGTTACATGTGACCAAGAATAAGTAAACCATAAAGCGAATTTTCCGCCTTGGGATTGCCATTCTTTGAACATTAATACAATAAATAATGTGACCTACTTCGTGCATGCCTAATATATATAAAATATATATATATATATATATATATATATATATAGATATATATATATATATATATATTTATATATAAGTATATATTTATGTATATATATAAGTATATATATATATATAAAGTCTATATATATATATATATATATATATATATATATATATATATATATATGAGACATGCACGAGGTAGATCGCATTATTAATATATATCTATATATATATACATATATATATGTATGTATATATATATATATATATATATAAGAGGGAGGGAGAGAGATATCTTATAGATATATATATATATATATATATATATATAGATATATATATATATATATATATATATATATATATATATATATATATATATATATATATATATATATATATATATATATATCTCTCTATATATCTCTATATATATCTATCTCTATATCTATATATATATATATATATATATATATATATATATATATACCCCAGCTTACACACACACACCTGATTGGAGTACCATGCAACCAACCATTCTAACAGTATACCCAGGGACACCTTTGTGCGTCAAGCACCCCCCACCACTTCAATCTAAGGTTCAGTAGTCCTATATACTGGTGTGGATTTATGATATAATAATTCTTGTACATCATCCATGGAGGGCTTTCATGGAACTAAGTAAACCAAAATCAATATTTGATTTTCGGAAATCTACACATACAACAGCACTTAAAACAAATATGAGCACAAATTGTCATGTGTGGGAAAATGTCAATATCTTAAGATTTTTTCCCTCTTTATGGTCCCTTAACTTACAGTTAGCCTCTCTAAGGGGATGATGCAACCTGATGTTCAGCATAATACATATTACAGACACATGACACCTGTATGATTCACAAATGATTTTCTCTAATGAGACCTCATTAGCTAGAATGCTTGCAACCCTGGCTTTCACTAGCTTACTGTATAATACTGTGTCAATGAATTTGCGGAAATGTTCCTTAAGCCTGCATAATGCATCTACTAGAGATTTGCTTGGGACAACGAGCCTTTCCTTTGCACTTCGGTAATTCTTTTAGTCATGTATATCATTGACAGCCGAAATTTTGTTTCTGCATATTGCACAAAACAATTTCCGGGCAATATAGCCAGAGATATATGCTAGAACATTCACTTCCTGGGTGAAAAGGTCTTCAATTAAAACAGTTAATTGCAGCGCAGAAACGCCCATTTGTGTTTGACTTCTAGTCAGACATACTCGAAAGTCTTAACGAAGTTGGTTGGCTGCTGCGCGTCGAGTAGCTTCCACAAAAGTAGGGCGCGCTGCCTACGCGGTGTCACGGAATCTGTCAAGCGAGCTGCCGAGTAGGGTATCTTATTATATCAAGATCTTTGGTATCGGTTCGGCTTAACAAACCAATCTCTTTAACGGAATTAGCTCATAGAGGCTGTTTAGCCCCCTATCGGGCACTCAAGGATCATTTTGTTAATACATAACTACGGTTAACGCAGACATAAATAAAGCTATCTTTGAATTTGTGCCTCGCTATCGATGTGTATACCTCCGCTTTGGTTACAAAATCTTCACTCAAGTTGTGGGCATCATTGCATCAAATTAGACCGACAAGCAGGAAGGGTGATTTCCGACAACATAAATGGGGACTGCCGAAGTAAGGACCTATATTCTGAGACAGCAGAGCCGCGTAGCGCCTAAAAGTCTTTACACTTAAAAATTTTGGTTTCCAATCTCCGGTTGCCAAGCAGCTTGCTAGGCAACCTTGTTACAAATATGGGGCTGAACAGCCTCTTTAACTTAATGTTTTGTGTCATATCAGCGACGATTCATCAGGGTTGCAATCAATTGTAAACCCTAAAATCGCGCACCGACGCGCGATTACTTTTCATCAAAGTATTTTCGTTTTATTGTCTATGATATCTATGCAAATAACTTGACATTGCACTTTTAGATGCATAATATATCTTACACCTACTGATATAATTGTATTGCAGCGGCAACCTTAATTCCTTCTCAATCACGAATGACTTATTAACCAACAATCAATTGACGGTTCATTAAACATACCCTAAGAGCAGCAGCTGATTTTTCCCATTAACAATTGCATTTGAGATTTACGAATATACGAATGAGTCCATGTTTGTAAACGTTAATTGCGGCAACGAAATTAGTCCTGAACAAACATGAAGAAGGAAAGCAAACATTATAACATGATACGTCAACATGCAAAGACTGGAGCTGCCGATGGTAGCTGCTTTAGTAGCAGTTAATCTGCCATAGCTTTATTAGTAAATAATTTCAAGGTAGAGCGCGGACCCACAGAGACCGAACGAGTGCCAATATTTTACTTCCATCCTTCTCCTGAGAACATGTTTGATACAGTCATCTATCGACAGAGCAATAAGATATTGCTTTACGCCTTTTTGCATCTCCGGTTATTTGTATAAAAGCACGTTGAAAAGCGCACACTATAGCCTTACCATATGATATTTGCTTAACATCTGCAATGTTGTCTGTTCAAAAGTTGAGTTCAATGTTTGGAGATGTTGAAGTTTCAGAAATTGCTTCAGGACTACTGCATCACCAGTGAACCAAAATATGAGGTGAATAGTGGTATCCAGACTATTTTAAACATTCTGAAGTCCAGGTAAACGGATTCTCAATTCATTACAAATTACAAACCTTTATTGATATCACTGCACCGAGCAACACGAAAGAGACGATCTTTTGCTACACGTAAATTACGCCGATTTCGGAAGATTAAGAGTATGAATAAAATACCGGGTTCTGTATCATACCTTTCATAGACGAAACTAAGTTATTGTCCGTGATTTCAATAAGCACCTACATCGTTCACTGGCATTAGCGATTAGGGAATTACTAAGGACACAATTAAATCACCAAATTAGAGTATCAGTGCCCGGCTTCCCATTGTAGCGTGAATATAGCAAGAGCTTAACGACCCAATATACCTTCCATTGGTTGAGCGTCAATGCTGTGCTGTGGGATAACGGTGTGCTCTGTTTATCAGGGCAGTATCCATGTCAGTATATACACACAACACCCTATGGTCTATGTTTCAGCCACCATTTAAAACCACAAATGTTCACCTGGGGTATGATGACAGCACATCACGTGGTTAAACTGTTTGAGCGTTACATATCGTTAACCACGGGAATTGTACCAATGTATATGTTTTGTTATCCGTTATGGTGACGTCGAAGACCAAAGTTATCACAAATGGATCGCTGTGACACAGCAGTCGCAGGGGGAACCAACAGTTGCCAGGTCATCTGGCGCAAATACAGCATCCGTCGTCGCGCCATGTAGTCATATACCGTGCCTCACAAAGTTAAGGAGCATTGGCTAGTTTGGTGAATAGAAAGGACGATAACAGGTTCCCCCTTTTATTTAATCGGGGTGAACACTCGATAACATTACATCATAGGTGAAATTTTATGCTTGCTTTACAGTGTTTGCAAAGCGGTTATTACATACAGGGGCATCGGACAAGGCATTGGTGTGTATCGCCTGGTGCCGCTTAAAGCTTCATTGGACTTTATGTTGTAGTGACGTGAATTATTGTAGTCGTTGCTAATGTGGCTTTAACCTGACCTGCCTTCTTAAAGGATCATGGAAACTTTGGTTGGTAACGGATCATAAAGGCCTGGACTACGGGATGATTTTCACATATAGTGATTTTACATCGGCACAGCACACTTTCAACACAGCGCAAACGTTGGTGAAATATTCATGCAAATGCGGACTGATGTCATTCGCAGGCACTTGTGTGTGGTTCATTCGGACTTGAATGATTTCCCAGCCCATATGTGGCGTATGCATCTCAGTACATAACGTCGGAATCAAATTACCCCGCTCTATATTGCTGGCGGGTACCAGTCATATTTCTCTGAATCCCATGGGATTATGTAGGGTGCCAATATAAGACTATTCCATGACATGACATTTATTTCAATTGGACAGAGCGTTCTCCATACCCACACAAATATCGAGAAAATTGTCTTCTTCAGTGATAGGTCCCAGATCTAGAATGTTCCTCTCTTTTAATACGGCTCATCCTAAATACAAAGCAATATAATAAAAGCACGTTTTGTAATCAAACCACCTCACCCTTTCATAATTACCTGAGATGATATTGCCTTACCTAAGGTTTAGTTATCGGTAGCCATGACGTTATTTACACACACGTAAATCGAACGGCGATTGCTACCACATGAGAAGAGTATTTTACTATGATATAGCTGGGAAATGACGAGTACTAAACTCCTATAGTCATTAAATATTTTGATATTATTCCACAGCAACAATTAGTCAAACAATGGTCCAAAATACGGCTCCAACATTTACCCATTCTCACAATTGCGCCCTACCCTAATTGACAACCAAATGGAATTACAGAAGAACAGAAGGCTCAGGTAGGTGAAGGGTAATCGGAGACCACGCAGCTAGTAGATTGCTGTCGTTAGGCAGTCATGTTGCTCGATCAATTTGCTAATGGATCTGTCAACTGTTGATCCTGATTATGTTGTGATGAGCGAAAAACCGTATGCGAAGAGCAGATCGATCGCGCGGTGTTTTGTGTTGCTAAATTTTATAGTCTTTTGATCAGACACTTAATGGTTGAAATGTCTCATTCTTTCAATAGAGCGTAACAGACTGAACAATTAAAACACAATACTTTGACTTCTTGCTGTCGCAGACAACAAATAACCTCGTGTATATCACCTTCCTCATGCCTTCCTCCGCCAGTCTCCTTTCGGCGTCTACTCGATGGACATGACATAAGGAATGAAAGTTGTTAAAGTTCCCGTGATCACAAATTCTCCGTAAGTAAGCTAGTTTGTTGTGGACAGAAAGAAATTATTCTGGTCCATGCCCAAATGAAAGCATTTTTCACTTTGTTATTGTCTTACTAAGATTCGATACGGCAGATGGCGCACAAATATCATATGTAAAATTTATTAGCTTGCTCATTTTCTTCAAAGTTATCCACTGGTTCTTTTGCAATTTTAAATTGCTGGTTTTCCCCAACCCCTCACCCAAGTTCAGTTTGGATACTCTAAGATCGTTTGGTACACCAAATTACCGCAGGTCAATCATAATTACTTATATGCCTCCGATAATGTATAATATATATTATTATATATATATATATATATATATATATATATAATATATATATATATATATATATATATATATATATATATATATATATATATATATACATATATATATACAGATATATTTATATATATATATGTGTATATGTATGAATATATATATATAAATATATCTATATATATACATATATATGTATATATATATATATATATAAACGTATATATATGAATATATATATATATATGTACATATATATTTATATGGATTAATATATATATATTCATATATATGTGTTTATACATTAATATATATGTGTATATATATACAGATATATATATATGTGTTTATATAGATTATATATGTATTATATATATATATATATATTTATACACACATATATATATATATATATTATATGTGTAAGTATATATATATATAAGTATATATATATATATATATATGTACACATGTATATATATATATTTATATATATATATGTAGAAATATTTATCTAAACATATATTTATAGATATCGATGAATGTTACCTAAGCTGAAGACGCCTTGCTTAACGTTTAGTTTTCGACAGCTTATGTATGTTGCAATGATATTATGTACATATTGACGATGTGCAGGCCATGATAAGAACTAATCGGCAAATAACTTTAATTACCCATTTCAAACTAAGTATTTTTAATAATTCAAATTTAGCCATACTGTGATCCTCAACTATCGCCACAAAACGTTCAGAAAATATTAACATAGATCGGTAGTAGATTTTGCTATGTTTTAACAACTACCATACAATACACGGTTTGTGATATGTATAATAAGTAAGAGTCGACGCAGTTCCTTCCGCTGCTTAAAGCATTACAAATTACACGTATCAAACATTACTGCTCTTGTTCTCTTGTTATTGATATACGTGTCATACCGGCCTGCTAAAAGAGATGAGACTTTATATCCGTGTCGAGTTTATAATTCTTATATAATGGATAATATTGATTCCAATATGCCAAATGGTGAAATTATTTGGTCACTATGAGCAACTTGTACTAAAAGCAATTCGATAGGCTATAGTTTGATACCGATACATGCCATCTAAGAACAGTTATCTAAATTGTGACTGAAAAACGCTTCTTTTCGCCCTGCGTCTGTGACATACACAAATTGTAAGCCAGTGGCACACGGCCATAGTTTTAGTCATGCTTAGTTTTGGAGATACAATTATGTATTGAGTATTTTATACATAAGCAATACAGGATCCTCGCTCCTTCCTGTCCTTTGATCACATGGACTCAATGATTGTTGAATCGGTCTTATGAAAATTGGCTCATTTTATCGATTTGTTCAAGTAGTAACAAATATTTCCCGGGTTAGTTTGAACCTCGTTGTGTATTTCTATATACCATTCCCGAACAAATAATAGTCAATGTGTTTTGAGCATAACGAGAGTGTAGCGCCAGATAATACAGTTAAACACCCATGGCGCAAGACAACATCAGCTTACAACTCCAATTGGTTACCAAGAATAAGCTTTTGGGCATCATGAACTTCATCATTATTGTCAGCATCGATATCAAGTTCAATTATCCTCTATCCTTGTTCTATAAAGACTAGCTCGCTTATTGCATGAATATTTGTGTTTCGGTTTCGTATTTAAAATGTCCTGACGTGAAGTACGCAAACCATATACTTATTCACGAGATGCTGGCTGATTGAAACACCGACTCGGCAATACAAACTTCAGCTTGCAACTCTGGTTTCCAACGATAAGCTTTTGGGCATCATCAACTTCGTCATTATTGTCAGCATCGAAATCGTCATGAATTAGCGATATTCTAAACACACTGACAACCGAATTCACAAGTTCAATTATCCTCCATCCTTGTTCTATAAAGACTAGCTCGCTTGTTGCATGAATATTTGTGTTTCGGTTTCGTATTTAAAATGTCCTGACGTGAAGTACGCAAACCATATACTTATTCACGAGATGCTGGCTGATTGAAACACCGACTCGGCAATACAAACTTCAGCTTGCAACTCTGGTTTCCAACGATAAGCTTTTGGGCATCACCAACTTCATCATTATTGTCAGCATCGAAAACGTCATGAATTAGCGATATTCTAAACACACTGACAACCGAATTCACAAGTTCAATTATCCTCCATCCCTGTTCTATAAAGACTAGCTCGATTATTGCATGAATATTTGTGTTTCAGTTTCGTATTTAAAATGTCCTGACGTGAGGTACGCAAACCATATACTTATTCAAGAGATGCTGGCTGATTGAAAAGTAAATTTTACCACACCGACTCGGCCATACAGGTTTCAAAGCAGCTACCGCTTATATATTTGTCTTGTCTCTGACTCTAAATAAGTATTAGGTCCAAGCGAAATAGAAATCTAACTTTGGGTCAAGAGAATATCTTTCTGTATTATGCAAATACTGTACTAGGATAGAAGTATGCGTGTTACCGAAGTTTTGTAGATTTATTTAGGTACAAAACAGAAAATTACTCGCACAATCAAGCTAAGAGCTACATCTTTGAAAAAACTAATTATGAATAAAGTGTTTAATTCCGTGGTCTAAGGCGATTGCATTATTGGTAACAGTGTAAATCCAATCGAGGATTTTGCATCGCCCATTGAGCCGTGGATTATGTCTTAGAGTAATGGTTCAGCCTCACATAAGGCAATCCGGAATCATTTTCTTAATACATCACTACGTTAAACGCAGCTGTCTTACGTTTTGTGCGGAAGATATAATTTGATAAAAGAGAACGGAGAGCAATTTTTTTACATATTTGTATGAATGGAATACACATGATGTATGGAAGTAATCTGTTTAATAAAGATGTGTCGGTCCATCTGTAATGATTACGCACCCAGTAACTACCCCGTTTTTGATGAGTACACTTCCGTCATTGGAGTGACTGTGATGTGTTTGTATAGCGTTTTAGTCTTGGTATCCCCGATTACATTTGTCAACAATAAGACTGCCGAGCACGCAAGCGTAATTTTTGACAACAACAAAAATGGCAATTTTATATTTTCAGAGACCGCAGTGCCGCTGTGACCCTCTCATCAATTCCAGGATCAAAGAAGAGTAACGACACTTTTTATCACTCAATATCCAATCACATCGGCGACCGTGCATTCCCAGACATATCCGCACACGCTGGTTGTGACGCATTATTATCTGTGGCGGGTTTAAGCACGGTTAAGGTTCGTAATTAATCGTATGAAAGCGTGAATGGATTCAAATACGCACATTTTTAATTTTAATATAGTGAACAAGGAACATGAAGTTTTATCACAGTTCGATTTGGCATTGATTTGATAACACTTATGAATTGTACTTCTTGACAAATCGATCAAACAGGTAAAAAATACTATTTTCAAATCATTAACTGCCACAGTGGTTGAAGGACATTATTTCCTTCCCATGAATGGGAACGGCAAGTAGTCAATGCAGATCGTTTTGTTACCCTATTCGTTCACGGTATTATGCGTTTCACTCAAACCAAACCATTACGATGGATGTTATTTGCCAAAACTAATGATGTGTTATCTCGGACACGCTTCCGCAAAGCAAGGCATTACAACGTCATTAGGGTACATACTCATACATTTTCTATAGATTCAGTATTTTATGTTTACATATTATTGCTGCGACGAGCAATATAGTGTCATGTGGCCTGATACTAATAAATAGTGATAATGAAATGTCAGCAAGATGATATGTTAACATACTTTTACGAAACTATTTAATTAACATACTTAATACCCACTGCCTTCGACAGTGACTAGGCGCAGTTTATCTAACAGTTTATCTAAGATCATAACAAAACTTGCAAACTGCCGTCAGTAGACAATGTGCTGCTTCGGTATTCTTTTCGTAAAAAGTGATTGAGCATCCAATGCATTGGACCACACGCGTTTCCGAAGCTCAGTGTCAAATATCATCTAGATAACTTAAAAAATAAACAACAGATACATTAAACCAACTAGCACCCTGTTGTGCCAAAACAAAATAGTTGTTGCAACTTATAATGTTTATGTGTGCGCATGAGCTAAATAAAATATATTACAGGGTTTGGCATTTGCTCGCGATTATGTATTTGTTTGTACACCGATTATGCTATTATCGTAATTATTCAATATTAACCCTTTGCTTGTTGTTAATCACTTTTTGCGATCAATCCAGCAAAGTAAAATTGATTGAATTTGCCATTGCATGATGAAGTAGCACAGTCAGCTGAATAGCACTTGCCATGAAGTTTCAGCGTATGTAGATAAAACCTGATTCTCAATCCCAAAGGAACGCAATTTTTCTGCTGCTAAGAGACGAACATTAATCATTGCTACTGCACGTATCCACTAGCACTTAATATTCATCTGAGTGACGGTTTATCAACTCAATTGCTCCCTCGGCCGGCTGATAATTCAAATGCAATTTATTGTGAAAATTGCCTTACCTAACCTGTTTTATTCGTGCTCTAGAACCTCGTGTGAATGTAACATTAAACCTTATAACATGGCCTGTTAACTACCATATTAACCTATGGGGATCAGAGCGTGTAATGTGTCATTATCATTCAACTTCCATAACCGTTCCACATCACTCCGTCACATGTGTCGATATAATGCACCCGCTGGCTGCAGCACAGTATCCGTTGACACGAATTACCGTTAGGACTTTAGCTAAGCAAAACAGACGGTGTGCTCAATCAAACCAAGTATCTTATACCGATGGCGTCTACAATATATGGGCAACAATAGATAATATATTGTTTTCTTCTTCATTATCGTTCTTACTTGCCATGCCCATGTAAGTCAGAATCGCGCCATGCAACGCAGTCCCAGAACGTTTATCAGTGGGGAGGTACAACAGATAGCAAACCAATTAATCTATCTATTGATAGGCATCGTGGGGTTTGCCCCCACCCCCACCCCTTATCTCAATTACTTAGGGAATAAGGAAGCCCATGCAATATATATGCATTGAACATACGTAATATTTCTCTGGGTAGCCGCTTTGTGCCTGTATTATGACCCAATGAAAACGGTCAACGAAATGGGATGCATTGAAAACGCGCCAGTATAGTAGGTCATCCTCTGACAATGCGACAATGCCATGCCATGTAGTCCCAGAACGTTCGCAATATGCGAATGGATATGGTTCTCATGTTAGACACTCAAATGTTAATAGGCATAGGAAATTCGTCGTGTTCAATAACCTAATGTCAGTTAACAATGGTTATCAAATACATTGTCATCTAGAGTACATTCATATTCGACTTCATTCTAATTTGGCTATAAATGACTTGTATTGAAGGCAATGATAAGGTCTGACAATGTTCAGTCCAACAAATAGCATCATCTTGCACTAACTTACTGACAGCCATGCAAAGAATATAGCGATCGCTGTTATTGAAAAGGATCGAATTACTTCCAAATGAACTCCACAGCGGTATATTATGATTTCGCCATCGTAACGAAATCCTGAACTTACTTCTATTTATTTGTTGATAGTTGTTATAATTATTACACACTAAATAAAACCAAATCAACATTTGGAATATGAAATATTTTTAAGAACCATTATTTAGTACCGTATCAATGGGATTTCAATACGCAGGCTCTTTGTATCGTAGCAGCTATTTATGTGTCATTATCAATGAGACCTTAATTCAAAAGCACTTAGACGGCTGCTATATTATTAAAAGCATTATGGGATTGCATCAATGATTATTTATATGCTAATCATATGCAAGACACAATACATTACCTCTTGATCAGTCAATATAAACCCCCTGCATTTTTTATGGCATTAGAAAAAGGGTCACATTTTTATCGATATCCCAACCGCACCAGAACGTTATGTTATGAAGGTTTTCACGGGTGCCGTCAAATAAAATAAATGAAAGTCAGTCATTTGATATAGAGGCTGTAATTCGAAATATAGTTATGAAACAAGTAATAATATATTTTGTGAACACATACAAACGTTTGCTTTATTCGGCGGCAAATTTATCTACTGGTGATATGTAAAAACGCAGAAATCTCATAACACAAGCAATCGAACATTTGAAACTTTGAATTGTTTATTTGACTTTTTACGTGTCAATGATAAATCACCAGAAGTCAAGCGACTACACTCTAGGGAAATCGAACAATGTAAGATTAGATGAAACCTCATTGCTTTTCATTTTCGGTTTACATTGATAACTTAACGATATCACAACTAAAGAACGACCATATTGTTGTGCTTGTTGTTTAGCCAACTCCTTGCAAGACATCGAATTGATGTATTATGTTACAGCTCACGTACTACTGCGTTTTCATCACTTCGTGTCGACTATCACTCAAAGGGATATATCAAAGATTTACTGATACAACAGGAATAATTATGAACTGTCATAGTCACATTTCATCGTTACAACCAGCTAAGCCAAAGGTATTTAAGAAATGTGGCAGTTTTCATCACTTGGGTAGTACCTCCTCTGATTGTATTTTTTGTAGCTGTCCAATTCCGAGACATTCACGCATCTTCAATTTGCAATGTTTGTAAAACAGTACAGCCCACCAAGCTACAGTTCTCACGCAGTTTAATCAGATAAATATAGCTTTCATTTGAGTTGGAAATATGCGTCGAAAAGAATTGTATCTTCAGGAATAGGGCGTGTGAGGACCTAACGGTCTTTTTGGATTTGACACCATTCGCTCAACATCCAGAAAACCAATTTAAATGGCCGTCCCTGTCAATCTGTGTGGTTATGATAAAAGCAAATTTCAGAGGCTGAGCTGAACCCACCTTTCAATCCAGATAGTAAATATTCGTTGTGGTCATGGAATACGAGCATGATAACTTGTTCTTTGTCTAATACTGCCGTCACACCGGACTGGCGTCCTTACCGCGTCCTAAACTGTCATATTTTGGAGAACGTCGATGGTCGCATTGAGAACGCCACTGATTTTTCTAAAATAAATCCAGATTTCGGTCAGCCGTCACACGGGAGTTCTGTGCTCTGCGATCTGTGTATGTACACGGCGTTCCCATCACGACCGTACCGCGTTCTTACTGCGTCCTTGGAGTTTCTCTTGAGTTTACACGGCGTCACTGCGGCGTCCATACGGCGATCAGCGGCGAACCCACTGCGACCCCACTGCGTTCTTAGCGTTTCTACCACGACCTTACCGCGTGCATGGCGTTCCCACGGGGACTGCAACCTAACGGCGTCCTCGCTGCGAGTATAAAACTCCACTGTTCTTTCGGAAAGCTTCATTCATTATTTTACTCTCATCCGTTGAGGTCACGCATTTTAACGTGTACGCATTTTAAACTTATACGCAACGTTATGCCGAAAACCAGGGGCCGTGGGCGTGGGCGAGGTATAGCAGCCAGGACAGCCTCAATATATCCAGCACCAGCGTCATCTCCTGAAAGGGACTCCAGCGTCGATGTAGCGGAATCGGACACACAGTCCACACAGTCCAATGCCAGCGATACAAAATGTGACAGTCCATGCCGTAAAACCAAGAGGAGCAGGCTTGTGCGTAGTGATCTGACGCCCGAAGAAGAGGAGGCCATGGTAGACTGGCTTAGGGAGCACCCACTGACATCGCGGTAAGGACGCCATAGACGTGATGGGGTCGTGGTAAGAACCCCATAGACTTGGTAAGGACGCAGTAAGGTCGCCATTGGTTCCCCCGATCCTTTTCTCCGCGTTTACATGGCGACTCTACCACGTCTGTACTACGTTCCTTTTGCGTTGTTCGGGTTCCTACTGCGATGCTACGGCGACCATGGCGACCTCAGGGCGATCCCACGGCGTCCTGAGCCAGGACGCACTCAGGACGCCGAACCTCGGCGTTTACTTTGAACATGTCCAAAGTAAACGCCGTCGCTCCGCGACCTTGGGTGTCCTTGGGGTCCCCACGGCGTCTTGATGCGTTCTCACCACGACCCTACGGCGTCCATGGCGTCCCCTCCACGTCCTGGGTCGCCGTAGGGACGCAGTAAGGACGCCAGTCCGGTGTGACGGCTGCTTAACGAAATGCAATTCATATGCATGCTTTCTTTGGTCCGTAAATTACAGGATTAACTTTTGTTCCTCACCATGCAATTCTGCAATTTCGATGGTATCAGATTACAGTACGTTCTCTGTTTACTTAAAGCGAAGTACGGTTCATATTACAAACTCTTAGCACAATATTCCAATAAACACATGCTGCAGTTTTGCAACTGTACGATGTTCAGATGTAAGGAGCATAGACAAATCATGCACTCGTCCTCGTCTGTCTTTCGGATAACAATGATTGATCCAATATCACGAGCACCCTTATAACCAAGCATCCACCACTAATTGTTTTGTCATGCGATATTGTTGCCGTAGTCCTTTTAAATGTTTTGAAAAAGAAGTATATACCGCTGCGAGAGCAAACGATATATTTCCTTTATATGTGAGTGATATTAAACATCATACAAAGCCCATTGCAGTTTTCTTAGCATGCTCCGTTATATGAAGGCGTGACAGCAAATCTAAACTTTCTCTCAATCGCTGGGTAAA
This sequence comes from Urechis unicinctus, assembly GCA_034190875.2. Lineage (NCBI taxonomy): Eukaryota > Metazoa > Annelida > Polychaeta > Xenopneusta > Urechidae > Urechis > Urechis unicinctus. The sequence continues at coordinate 4,508,384 of CM067351.1, read as the reverse complement.
GAGAGATGTTGTCAGTGATACCATAGCAATTCAACATTTATGCAAGACGCCATATGCAATCACTGCTTCCATACGGTTTGATGTTTCCCAACATGTTTGCACTACTGCGCTTTTGTGAAAGAGATCATTACATATGTTTGCTGTTTTGCCAATCGTCAAGTGACGACGGCGAGCAATCGGTTATCAGTAGTGTGCCAGTCATGAATCATTCTATTATAATTGGGTAAGTCTTTAAGTCGTCTTACTTGTCTGGCTGTGAGAGAAGCGGGAAGTTTTAAAATATTGTTAGCAATAAACATAATTGCTGTTTCAGATGTGTGATTGTCGCACAATCACAATGTCGAGCTTTTAAAGATTGATTGTCGCATGCAGTCTGAGCTTTCTCTCAATCGCTCAGTAAAGAGAGAGATATTGTCAGCTTAGCTGAAATATCCCGACCATGAAGCTATCGCGAGTCGAACATCATGTGAAAGATCATTGTTGCTGACATATGTCATTTGTGTCACGACGAATCAATCTTAAAGAACATGACGCAATGTGTCAGCTTCACTTTATCAAGGTACATTATTGACCATGTATTAAGCCATCGCAAGAGAGTTCCCGCTATTTGTGCCATCAATTGACATGCTATGACCTCATATCCTCGTAGACGTTATTAGATTGGTTCGGTCAATTATGCTTCCATCAATAACATACCATTTGATAGAGTCCGAGCGATATGTCATGTTTACTATGCGCAGACATATTTACCCGGGCAAGAGCAAATGTTCAACAACTGGTTTCGTCACTATCGGAATGCGTCGGCGAATCTAGCGTTCGCATTTAGGCCATTTCCTCTTACTTGGTACAAATGACTGATGAATATAGCAGCATTTTGAGTTACAACCCTCCGTGTAATGATGCGCATGACAGTTAATATATGTTCACATGGAGCAAACTTTAGCGGTGTAATTGATAAAAAGGGCCAGGATTTGTTCAGCGGAATGTTTGAGGCAAGAGACAGGACGGAAATTTCACTCATCACACGTTCGTTTCGCCCGCTGTGGTCAGCCATGATCTGCATAAACTTGACAGTTTCTTTGGGATTCGCAGCAAATAGGCGATTCCAGATTAAAGGATTCTGATAGCCTACAACCTTGCGTTTTATAATTAGAAAACTGAACTGGCGCACTGCCATTGTAATCACCTAAACTGTAAATTAGTTTGTTGTTGATAAATGTCAACGTTGATAATTGCAATGCGTATCTGACTAGGGAATTGACATATCTCAAATTTCCGTAACGATAACAACGCAAAGTCGCACAGACTGGCATGGACAGCGTTTGCACAGCTGTGCGTCAATAACATACTGCCGATGTTTTCGTTCGCATTTTGGCACTGAACTAATCTCCCAGTTTATAAAACTAGATCATATTTTGGATCAGCATTTACTGCCGAAATTTCACGACCCCAGAGCGAGTATGATTACATAGCGGCGAAAGTGTGGGAACGGTAAAGACACTGTGAATGTCGGCCAACAAAGCATCTGCACCTGAGCAACTGGTCCCGAACATTGTGAAAGAACTATCCACGGGAATGTCACTTCTATTTGTTCTAATATCAATACTGTCGATAAACACGGAAATGTCATCAAACCGATTAAAGTAACATTTGAACCGGATTTTGTTGTGCAATATAATAGATATCTCCCAACGCATAAGCAACTGCATCTTCCGGAACAGGGCGTCTATGGACCAAACGGTCATGTTGGCCTTGACACCCTTCGTTTAACATCTCAACGGTCTTTGTAATTTCCAAAGCTGAGCTGAACCCACCTTTGAATCCAGATGGTAAATATTGGTTATGGTAAACATGCTAATTTCTTTTTTTTGAATGTATTTTTGCCTTGGTCCGTGAATTACAGGGGTCACTTTTGTGTCTTACCATTCCATTCTGCGGTTTCTATGGTATCAGATTACAGTATGTTCTCTGTATAAAAACGCGAAAAACGGTTCCTATTATAGACTCATAGCACAGAACTCGAAACTGTCAAATGCTGCTGTTTCACAACTTTACAATGTTCGGATGTTAGGAACAAATCATGCATTCGCCCTCGGGTGTCTTACGGATTTCGATGATTGAGCACCCTTATTACCAAGTAACAACCGATTATTGTTTCGCCGTGCCTTGGAACGATATGGTCGTCGTAGTCCTTTTGAATGCTTTGCAAATAAAGTGCATACCGTTACGGGAAGCAACGATATATTTCCTTGCCATGTAAGTGTTATTTATCATCAAACAAAGCATAATCTGTCCTATTATTGTTTAGACTGCCAATAAAACGTTGTACGCAGCTATCCCAGTAATGGTAGTTTTGACAGCACAATTAAGCCAGCATTTAATTCGATAACACACGTTGTATGCTCGTGATTGGTACCGATGCGTTTCTATCGTTTTCATCTTAATGGCAAATAAATAGGAAACTAACTGCCTATTGTGTCTGGGACATAATCACGCAAAGTATTCTGCGAGGCGGCTTATGTCTCAATTCATTTGCAATGAACAACAACTCATTTTAATAACCATTTAAAAAGTATTACATTGGTATGGTAAACACAAGGCTCCAATACGCATGATGCAATAACGGCTCCTTGTTATGTATATTTTATCGATGGTTATGTATGACTCTCTATTGCTTTTTGGCAGTACGTTTTCGGTACCACTGGATGTATCTAATAGCCACGATATCTTTAGCCAATATATTTTGCCCTTGTCTGATTCAAACATAGCCTACATTCGTTCTTTCGATAGTATTTATGTTTTAACTAGACGCTATTGTATAACACTGTATGGATGATGTGATCATTCCATGCCAAACATTAATAAAGCGTTAACGACTAATTGACATTAAGATCATACCACTTATCACAATATTGTAGCTTGTGAACATGTTTATTATTAAATGAAGCTACACACATCTTCCTTTTATATTCTTAGCCATTTTAATAGCACCAGGTTAGGAAGAATTGTTTGGCTAATGAGCATGATAAACAATTATATTTTGCAAGTGGCTACGCAATAAAACTTTTCAGGCATAATCCTCGGCTAAATTCCTTCACGATCCCCAGGCTCGTTGTTAGATTGAAAGACCAAATATGTAAACCATCATAATTTATGCGACTCTATCTTTGATATGCGCGGATGAAATACACGACGAGCAGTGACCATGGAAAAACTTTCTTGATCTATACATGGAAACATATGTGCCGTCCGATGCAAAGAGGGCTTCAAGCACTCTTTTGCTGTAATGTAGATTTATGCGTTACTGCTGAGGAAATAATGCTTGTTGTTGTGGCTATTTGAATGCCTTCTTCCCTTGAAGCAAGGAAATGGTTCCCCTCTGAATATAAACAACAATGTTTACGTAGTTGCTATGTCCACATGCTGGGCAGACGATGCTTCGTGCTGCCTGATTGCTGCAGTTGTTTTGCATTGTTTGGTTCGATGGCAAATGGCACTGCAATCTCAATTGGTCTCTTAAAAAAAGCCCAACAGTTTTATCTATGTTTTTCTACTGACTTTACTCTTTTTTAGTGACCTCCATGCGATCTTCTGATCAGTTAATAGCTACACAGTTACACAAATCTGATTTGTGGTCATGTTTCACAAATATGGCTTAAAGCGCGAATATATAATTTTGATCAATTTTGTGCCGAGTAAGACACGGAATCTAATTTTGATTCCATAGCAACAATGATTGAAGCTCTATTCACATTTAACATGCTATATGAGACATGAATGGCCGAATGTGATTTCGAAAATGTTTTTTTAGTCGCCACGCGGACAATGTACGTTTGCGATAAAGTAAAGGACTGTCTTTTTATAAGAAACGCTTGAAACAACAATAACTCCTGTTCAAACGTATCTTGAATAAGTGGTTCGCAGTTTTACATGTCGCAGCTATATGGCATTAAAGGCTTGATCAAGCAGCTACAACTAAGTGAATATCGATAAAACTCTAGACTCTGTTGGCGATTAGCAAATCTAATTTGGAAAGTGTTCATCATATTTTCGTAGTTATTGTTTACATCTATTAATGTTACAATTATCATGCAGAAGCAACTAGCGCCACCTAGTCGATCCTAATAGATTGCTTGTAATGATAAAATCATAGCATAAACACTGTCGTGTGCAATCAATGCAACTTACTGGAAATCATATCTTTACCTGTGCTCTTACTGACAGCGACTGTTTCCGCTTTCCAAATATGTGCGTTGTCTTGAAACCGTAATCGTGTACCATTTCGTCGATGGCTCAGCTATCACTTTTGCGTAGTATGGCCGCCATCGTAGTTATTGTTTACAAATGTTACAATTATCATAGAGTGAAATGCATAATTGGGATTCCAAAGGCTTAACATACCTATAATTCAAATAGATAATAACACATTCGAAGGAGATATAGATAACCACAACCAATAAGCATCACGCTGTAACATTTAGTGAAACATCACAAGGCGAAGGATAATTCAGTCAGTATATTCGTGAAATAATTGAGCTAGTGTATATTCTACCATTTCAGTACATTCAATCAGAAGCGAAATCATCATCAATGTAACAGGTTTGCACTATGGTAGCCTATACCAGACTGTCTAGTCGTGCCATACTCACAGCTGGTAGTGGAAGGTGAGTGGCTAATTAGAGTCACCTGTTTTATGGTTTGATGTATGCAGGTGATGTTTTCCTCTACGCGAAAGTTGCCTATTTATTTATCATGCTACTGAACGATGTGCGCCGCATGCTCTAATCGCTGATAACGTTTTGACTTCGTAATAATTACTCCTGCATAGCTTAACCGTCGGTTTATTGTGTAGGCATAAGCGAATAGCTAGCCTCAGGCAAGCTCAGTAAGCCATGACGATATTTTCGCACGTAAAACGAACCGCTAATGCTGCTGTTTTACTGTGGTAGAGTTGAGACATGACGAGTGCTATACTTCCGATTAAATAAAGTCATTTAATATTTCGATATTATTCCACAGCCAACGGTCACATGGTTCAAGCAATAGTCACAATCGGGCTCTGATATTAACCTATTCTCACAAATGCGCTCTACTACGTTAATCAATGGCACTATCCTAATTGACAACCGAATGGAATTGCAGAAGGGCCTTTAGCTCTTGTATGCGAAGGGTAATCTGAGACCAAGCTGCTAGTAGATTGCTGCTGTTAGGCCGTTATGTTGCTCGATCAGATTTTAATGGGTATATCACTATTGATCCTAATTATGTTGTGATGTGCGAGGACACATATGCAAGGGGAAGAAGCGACCGGTGTCATTCGTGGCTAGATATTTGGTTTTCGATCCGATACTTAATGGCTGAAAAGTTTCATTCAATATTTCACAATTAAAATACAATATTTGAAGCTTTTCAGCCATCAGCTACGGTACATATAAACAGTGGGAACCCAGTTTTAGTCCAAGTAGTAACACAAAACAAGAGAACATATTTGGGGTGTGAAGTTTACTATAGGAATACTCTCATAGTACAGGAAATAGCCGCGTAATGATACATGCAATTATTATGCTTAATAGGATGCAAATACTAACTCTGCATTTCAAAGCAATTTGTAGGTTCCATCAGGACATTCCGGTCTGCCAATGTGTTATTAGGTGGCATCAAATGCCTCATTGATTTCTTGCTGAAGCAGACAACAAATTCACTTGTGTATATTCTCGTCACCAAGCCTCATGCCTTCCGAGGCAAGTCTTCCGACATAGAGAGACAGTGAGACCGAGAGAGAGAGAGATATATTAGTTCGACCGCGACTTCTAATAGACAAACCGCCAATATATATCGTACACTTGGGTCTACGAAAGGATGTCCAAATAATGTCCCTGTTTCCAGTCAATTGGCTATTCAATGTGTCGACTTCGGGAAGCCGGTTTACCAGCATAAGTTGTAAGATGAGTAGTCTTTTGAGGAGAAATTATGATTAGTTTTTATATACATTTGTTGTATTGCAAGCGGTTAAATTGTCCTTCTGTCATAGTCTACAGAACCTGTATTTCGTCCCATGTTCTATAGTAGATAGATTTAGCAGCTATTGCAATTCCTAACTCTAGGCACAATATGTGATGCGTTAAGTTCTAAATTGTTCTGTCACTCCTAATCTTATATCGATAATGCTGTGTTGTAAATAGCAGTGTATAATTAAGCAATTGACAGTGTTTTCATTAGGGAATTACTATGGACATTTAAATCCCACTATTAGAATATCAGTGCCTGCCTTCCCATAGCAGCGTGAATATAGCATGAGCTTAACGACCGAATATACCCCCTACTGGTTGAGAGTCATGGCAATAGTGTTAGAAACATAGGACCACCGAACAAGCTTAGCTCGGGTTCCAAAACATAATGGAGTATCCACAATACACAGCCCTCTCAATGTCGCAGTCTAGAATTTCGGCCGTCTTCGCTTGTTTGACGGCTCAGCCTGTGGTCAAATGCTCACAGATTGAACAGTATAAAAATAAACTCTTTATGTTTTCCTAAAATGAAACATATACTTTGATGTAATTTGGGTAGAAACACGCGAGTCTTATGATGATGTTTGGCACCATTGTCTTTTCTAAACACTGGCAAATCATACTTGTAATCGAAACCATAGTAAACAGCCATATCATTGAAGGATACTTAATTTCATTGTATTATATCCGGCTTATGTTTTGCAATTGTGAAATCGACGTGCACCAAGCAATTGATCAAGTTGCTTGAGACTGGCACAAGCATAGTTACCAGATGATAATTTGGATAAGTTGTTCAGGAGACACGTTTACAATGTACGATAATGGTGTGATAACTGGCGATGAATGTATGTGACTTTAACAAGAACTCTCTAAATTGTCTACTCCCAATGTTAGGTCAATTTCTAATATATTCCATCTTTTTATATCTGATATTTTTCATACTTCTGGGATGACATTATCACATATATTTCAACATTACTGCCACTTATAGCAGTTCACCAATATCTTGCTATGCTCTGGGATAACGATGTGTTCTGTTTATCAGGGCAGTATCGTTATAAGACTAATTACACAACACCCCATAGCTGATGTTCCAGCCACCATTTTAAGCCAGAGCAATTCTATAGGCTATAGTTTGATACCGATACATGCCATATAAGAACAGTTTTCCAAATTGTGACTGAAAAACGCTTCTTTTCGCCCTTCATATGTAACATACACAAATTGTAAGCCGGTGGCACACGGCCTTAGTTTAAGCCATGCTTAGTTTTGGAGATACAATGATGTATAGCGTATTTTATACATAAACCATACGGGATCCTCGCTCCTCGAAGGACTCATGTGTTCCTGCCCTTTGATTACATGGACTCGTTGAATCGGTCTAATGAAAATCTTCTCATTTGATCGATTTGTTCAAGTAGTAACAAATAATTCTCGGGTTACGTTGAAACTTGTTGTGTATTTCTATATACCATTCCAAAACAAATAGTAGTCCATGTGTTTTGAGCATAACGAGAGTGTAATCAAAAACAAAGCAAATGTATCGCCGGATTATACAGTTAAATACCCATGGCGCAAGAAAACTTCAGCTTGCAACTCCGATTTGTTTCCAAGGATAAGTTTTTGGGCATCATGAACTTCATCATTATTGTCAGCATCGATATCAGTTCAATTATCCTCAATCCCTGTTCTATAAAGACTAGCTCGCTTATTGCATGAATATTTGTGTTTCAGTTTCATATTTAAAATGGGCTGACGTGTAGTGAGTTCGCAAACCATATACTTATTCACGAGATGCTGGCTGATTGAAAAGTAAATTTTACCACACCGACTCGGCAATACAGGTTTCAAAGCATCTACCGCTTATATTTCTGTCTTGTCTCTGAACAGATATTAGGTGCAAGCGAAATAGAAATCTAACTTTCGGTCAAAAGTATATGTTTCTGTATTATGCAAATAAGTTATACCCTACTAGGATATGCGTTTGCGTGTTACCGTAATTGTCTAGATTAATTATCCAGGTACAAAACAGAAAATTATCCGCCCAATCATGTTTAGAGCTAAATATTTTAAATACGTAATTATAAATAAAGTGTTTAATTCCGTGGTCTAAGGCGATTGCATTATTTGTAACAATGTAAAACAAATCTAGCATTTTGCATCACCCATTGAGCTGTCGATTATTTCTTATAGTAAAGGTTCAGCCTCACATAAGGCAATCAGGGATCATTGTTAATGCATCACTACGTTAAACGTAGCCTTGTTTCGTGTTGTGCGGAAGATATAATTTGATATTGGATAACGGAAATCAATTTTTTTGACATGTTTGTATAAATAGAATACACATGATGGTTGGAAGTAATCTGTTTAATTAAGATGTGTCGGTCCATCTGTAATTCATTACGCGCGCCCAGTAAATACCTTGCTTTTGATGATTACACTCCCGTCATTGGCTACACTGTGATGTGTTTGTATAGCGTTTTAGTCTTGGTATCCAAGATCCAATTTGTCAACAATAAGACTGCCGAGCACGCAAGCGTAATGTCTGACAACAACAAAAATGGCAACGGCCGATGTCAGGATATATTTTTAGAGACCGCAGTGCCACCGTGACCCCCTCTTGAATTCCAGAAATAAAGATGAGGAAAGACACTTTTTATCACTCGATACCCAATCACATCTGCGGTCGCTCATGCATTCTAAGACATATCCGCACACGCTGGTTGTGACGCATTATTATCTGTTTCGGGTTTAAGAAAGGTTAAGGTTTGCTTTTCAATCATGCTGGTCTTGGCTACCATGTTACGCCGCTCTTCATTGCCCATATTTGGCGTTGTACCAGCCGCTATGTATAACGAGCCATACATCAAGTAATTCATCCGTTAGTGCATTCTTATGTCGGTGCTAGGTCATCGTTAACCTAAATTGAAAGATAATGAGACATAAAACAAGAGTAGCAAATAATCAAAACTGCTGCCTCAAAACCCATTGGGCTAGCAATGTGTAATGAGACTATAATGTTATGGACCTTTTCCTCCTTTCATGACGCGATGTTCACAGCACCAATTTGACTGTTGCGTTACTTTGCGTTGAGTAAAGAATGCGTGAGAACACTTTGCACGAAACAAATCCGCAGCACTTCCAACGCAATAGATACCAAGCAACCTACACAGTTAGAAATACTAGAGCAAGATATATGCATTAAAAAGCAAATTCGTCCTCACACCCATAACCGAGTGTTTAACTGGTTTTGGCTCAATGAAATACTGAATGTATGATTCCGACGTATTTGTGTTAAACCCAGCGCAACTATTAACGCAGGCCACTCGTATGGAGTTTATTAGACGCCAGGTCTGGCTTGCTTTCTCACTGTGATCATTCAGCACAAATTGAAACCATGTGATGCGCAATCTAAAACAAAAACAATACCAATGCATCTAATTCATGCCATTCAAGTATAACGGTTTGAGGTAGAATATTTGTCGGACCTATACCCCGTGCATGATCCGGATTTATGGCCTAAGAAATACATCTTCCCTGTGTATGTTCGAAGTGTTTCATTTCCATGAATGTTCATATTGGTAAATGTTTTCAGTCAGTTGCATGGACATTTTCACTAACCCACAGATGGCCTATTTAGATGCATGGTTATGTCATCAAGAACATACTGGGATGTAAAAGATACCTTTCGGCCTTTGCATTCATTAATGCAAATATCATGCAAATATTATGCAAGTAAAAAAACACTACATTGCAATCAATCAAGAAAAGCCTTCCTATTTGTTGAATTCCAAACATGTTGTAATAGTATATTGATCGCTAATCCGATATAGTCACAGAGTTAGATTATGTATTTTCTAACGTATCCCAAAGCTAATATTAGCCGCAATCGTAATTAATCGTAGGCAAGCGTGAATGGATTAAAATACGCACATTTGTAATCTAGATTTAATGCAAAACGAATAGCCATGCATACCAAATAATCAATTCACCCTGTACATAACAACACCATGAATTCCATTTTTGTCTTAGTACCCATATACTAGCAAACATGAAGTTTTATCACCTTTCGGTTTGGCATTGATTTGATAACATTTATGTTTTGTATTTCTTGCAAAATCGATCCAACAGGTAAGGGATACCATTTACAAATCATTAGCTGCCACAGTGGTCGATGAACATAATTTCCTTTCCATTTATGGATACGGCAAGTAGTCAATGCAAATCGATGCTGAGCATATGTTTTGTAACCCTATTCATCCACGGTATCACGCGTTTCACTAAAACCAAACCATTACGATGGATGTTATTTGCCAAACCTAATGATGTATTATTTCGGACAAGCTCCACAAAGCAAGGCATTACAATGTCATAAGGGTACATACTCATACATTTTCTACAGATTTAGTATTTTATGTTTCCATATTATTGCTGCGACGAGCAATATGGTGTAATGTAGCCGGATTCCAATAAATAGTGATAATGAAATGTCAGCAAGATGATATGTTAACATACGTTTACGAAACTATTTAATTACCATACGTAATACCCACTCCCTTCGACAGTGACTGGACGCATTGACTATAAGTTTATCTAAGATCATAACAAAACTTGCAAAAGACCGTCAGTAGACAATGTGCTGCTTCTGTATTCTGTTCGCAAAAAGTGATTGAGCATCCAATGCATTGGACAACGCGCGTTTCCAAAGCTCAGTGTCAAATATCAACTAGATAACTTAAAAAAATATTATTCTATTATCGTAATTATTTAATATGAACCCTTTGCTTGTTATAAATCACTATTTGCGATAAATCCGGCTAAGTAAAATTGATTGAATTTGCCATTGCATGATGAAGTAGTACAGCCAGCTAAGCTAAGTAGACCTTGCCATGACGCTTCAGCGTATGTAGATAAAGCTGATTCTCAATTCCAAATGGACGCAATTGTTCTGCTGCCAAGAAACGACATTAATCATTGCTACAGCACGTATCCACTAGCACTTAATATTCATCTGAGTGACGGTTTATTAACTCAATTGCTCCCTCGGCCGTCTGAGAATCCAAATGCAATTTATTGTGAAAATTGCCTTACCTAACCTGTTTTATTCATGTTCTAGAACCTCGTGTGAATGTAACATCAAACCTTAACATGGGCTGTTAACCACCATATTAACCTATGGGGATCAGAGCGTGTAATGTGTCATTATCATTCAACATTCATAACCGTTCCACATCACTCCGTCAAATGTGTCGATATAATGCACTGGTTGAATTACCGTTAGGACTTTAGCTAAGCATAACAGACGGTGCGCTCAATCAAACCAAATATCTTACACCGAAGGCGTCTACAATAGATGCGCAACAATAGATAATATATTGTTTTCTTCTCCATTATCGTACCTACTTGCCATGCCCATGTAAGTCAGAATCGCGCCATGCCACGCAGTCCCAGAACGTTTATCAGTGGGGAGTTACCACAGATAGCAAACCAATTAACCTTTCCATTGTCAGGCATCGTGTGGTTTTGTCGGAACATGTTCAATAATCTAATGTCAGTTAACAATGATTATCAAATACATAGTCATTTAGAGTACATTCATATTCGACTTGATTCTAATTTGGCTATAAATGACTAGTATTGAAGGCAATGATAAGGTCTGACAATATTCAGTCCAACAAATAGCATCATCTTGCACTGCCTTACTGACAGCCATGCAAAGAATATAATGACTGCTGTTATTGAAAAGGATCGAATTACGTCCAAATGAACTCCACAGCGGTATATTATGATTTCGCCATCGTAACGAAATCCTGAACTTACTTCTATATATTTGTTGATAGTTGTTATAATTATTACACACTAAATAAAGCCAAATCAACATTTGGAATATGAAATATTATTAACAAAGATTATTCAGTACTGTTTAAGTATCAATGGGATTTAAATACTCAGGCTTTTGTATTGTAGCAGCTATTCATGTGTCATTATCGGTGAGACCTTACTCAAATGCACTTAGACGGCTGCCATATTATAAAAAGCATTATGGGATTGCATCAGGGATTATTTATATGCTAATCACATGCAAGGCACAAGACATTACATCGTGATCAATCAATACACCCCCTGCATTTTAATGGCATTATAATGGGTGCAGTTTCATTTTTATCGATATCCCACTAGCACCAGAAGGTTATGTTATGAAGGTTTTCACGGGTGCCGTCAAATAAAATAAATAAAAGTCAGTCATTTGATATATAGCCTATAATTCGAAATATCGTTATGCAACACGTAATAGTATATTTTGTGAACACAAACGAACGTTTGGTTTATTTGGCGGCAAATTTATCTACTGGTGATATGTGAAAACGCCGCGATCAAATAACACCTGCAATTGCACATTTAAAACTATAAATTTGTTATTTGACCTAGTATGTGTCAATGATTGATCACCAGAAGTCTAGCGACTAAAAACTAGGGCAATCGAACAATGTATGATTAGATGAAACCTCACTGCTTTTCTAAAACGCTTAATTGTCCCAAACACAAGATGGCATCACATAATGTTCAATATGTACGCAATAAAAACCTAATTTCTTAGCACATGTTAAACAATATTTCATTAAGCAGCTTCTATAGATGTGGCATCCTTATTTAACGATTATGCATCAGTAACCTATAACGGAGAGATCATTGTGTCACAACGAGGTTGCAATTTGGAGACATGACACAATATTCCCTCATAGAAGCATTGCTTAATGCTAATTCGCCTTATCTCTGCTCGACATGGCATTTGATCGATTGCATTCATGACGGGTAATTGGGGATACATCGAATTTACAAGTGCCCTATGCGATCGATTCACTCGATATTCCAATTCACTTCACCTATGTCAAGAGCTCGTAGCCCAAGTATCGATGGTCTGATCCGTCTTTTTCGATGATGTTTGTCTAGCCTCACTCTGATGCATGGGTATTTACACAAGTAACTTTACATAATCATATTATGCATATGAAATGTTATCCTACTGCGACTTTTCGTTGCCGTTACCCTTGTATACTCATTTTTGGTTTACCATGATAACTTAACGATATCGCAACCAAAGAACGAGCATAAGGTTGTGCTTGTTGTTATGCCAACTCCTTGCAAAACATCGAACTGATGTATTATGTTACAGCCCATCATCTGTGGTTATAATCAAAGCAAATTTCAACAGCTGAGCTGAACCCACCTTTCCATCCCGATGGTAAATATTGGTTGTGGTCCTTGAGTACGAGCATGATTACTTGTTCCTTGTCTGACGAAATGCGATTGGATTGCATGTTTGCTTTGGTCCGTAAATTACAGAATTCACTTTTGTGCCTCACCATGCAATTCAGCAATGTCGATGGTATCAAATTACAGTACGTTCTCTGTTTACTTACGCAAAGTACGTTCATATTACTAACCCTAAGCACAATATTCCAATTAACACATGCTGCAGTTTTGCAACTGTACAATGTTCAGATGTAAGGAGCATAGACAAATCATGCGCTCGTCCTCGGCTGTCTTTCGGATTACAATGATTGATTAACTATCACGAGCACCCTTATAACCAAGCATCAACCGCTAATGTTTTGTCGTGCAATATTGTTGGCAGTGTTGAACATATTCACTCATTCATGTTGAGAAGATACGGCACTGTGGATTTTATAGCTTGCCGATTGCTCTTTTGAAACTAGCCAGATAACCATGCGTCAACCATCCCTCTTTGTTTTATTGAGATATTAGATTCAAAACCGGACGAGTCTGAGAACAGGGATTCAGTCATAAAATATCACTCATTCAAACCAAGTGAACAACACAGCATACACGACGTGTAGTGACCATAGAAATACCTTCCAGGCCGAGCTTACTATATACACTGAAACATAGGTGCCGTGCGATACAAAGAGGGCTTTAATCAAGATCTTGCTGTTATGTAGATTTATGCGGTACTGATGGGTTCTGCTGAGGAAATAATGCTTGTTGTTGTGGTTCTTTGAATGTCTTCGCCCCAAAAAGCAGGGAAATGGTCCCCCGCTGAATATAAACGACATTATTTATGTAGTGGCTATGTCCACATGTTGGGCAGAAGATGTATCGTGCTGCACGATTGCTGCAGTTGTCGTGCGTTGTTTGTTCCGATGGTGAATAGCAATTCAAGCACAATTTGTCTCTTGAAAGATACCCAACAGTTTTATCTATGCTCCTATACTATATGTATTAACTCTTGTTTAGTGACCTCCTCTACGAACCTCTGACTATATTTAATAGCTACGCTGTTTCACAAATATGTCTAGATTTAAAGGCACCCAAAATAATGCGACGTGCTTTGTCAGGCAAATAATGTGGATAGCCAGCAAAGACACTATCACATTTCTGTGTGATTTGTGGGCACACTTAAAAGTATGGCTTAGAGTGGGGGTGTTAATATCGAGATAATAAATTTTGTTGCCGAGTAAGACATTTAATCCAATTGATATTCCATAGCAACAAAGATTGAAACTGTATTCACAATTAATTTGCTATATCCGACGTGAATTGCAGAATGAGTTTTCTGGAGAAAAAGTAAGGGACTCTCGGCTTTTTTTTAATGTCATAATTTGTTCAAACTTGTCATTTTATTACGGGAAGGAAACATATCTTACATGCTTGCAATTTATTGTTACAAGTGTAGCACACGTCTAAGCCTTCGCACATAAGCAGACACGAGAACTGGTGATGAAAAAACAAATAGTCGCCATTTATGATTCCATTATTGTGTAAACATCATTCATGTTCTCCACGTATGATACTCTGTGATTATATGCATCATCAGATTTCCATAGTTATTGTCTACATCTATTAATGTTACAATAATCGTGCGACAGCAACTAGCGCCACCTAGGCGATCCTAATAAATTAATATCTGAGAATGTGCGAAAATTCATTGTCTGTTATATTCCTCTGAATTAAAAGCGGCAGCAACAACAACATTTTGCTCGTAACGAAATAGCAATGTGTGCAATCAATGAATGAATTGTTTACCTGCTCACTTACTGACAGCGGCTGTTTCCGCATTACCAATATATGCGTTGTCTTGAAAAAGGTGAATGCGTTTGGGATCTTATGGCCGCCATGGAGACACTCATAGAGTGAAATGAATATTTAGGGTTCCAGAGGCTTAACATACCTATAATACAAATAGATGATAATATTTTCGATGGTGATATAAATAACTGCAACCCTTCGGCTTTACGGTGTTACTTTTAGTGAAACATCACAAGGCGAAGAGATCGGTACGAACACATTAGCTTCAGATGATATGCCAGGGTCGCTATGTTCTCGTTTTATAGCGATCGTATGCACGCTGCGACCCCAATATACTCCTAGCGTGTACAATGCGTCTAGCAGTATTGGTGTTATTGATGCTATGGGATTTTAATAACTTAATTATTTGAAACTTAGCGCAGAAGATCTGCTAGTGAGGAGGATGGATTTAAGGGTGTTAAAATGGTTACCGGGTCAGAGGTAAATAGCTTGTATGGGTATATTACTTTATATGACGTAGCTAAAAATAATTTGAACTTTCTTACCTGTAATTTTTATCGAATTTCGTACCAACACATGCGACATAGTTGTGAATGAGGAAGCAGGAGAAGCTGAAGCTTTAGGCCAGAAAGCAGAGTTGGATATAAATGTTCTTTAGTATCAAAATGAATCCAACATGATTTATGCCTTTCCCATATTAAGACAGATGATGTAAATACTTTTCAGATATCAGTTTCTGTAGATACCTATAGATAAGTACATTTCCAAGCTCTATGATTGAGATCATGTCTTCAATCCATTTGAATGAAATACATTATATATAACAATCGTGGTAGTACTACTACACTATGTTTGAATTGTTATGGTCTGCCGTAACAATTTCCAAATGATACAGTTCGTTGGACCTTGATTTGTTTACATGCTTTCTGACAACCGCATGTTTTACTTAGCTACAGCTCAGTGTGCTCCTTGAAACTGAAAATCTCTATGAGCATTGGAAAGTTTCTTCGTGCTTTGATGTAAACCATCTCGGTCGAGCAATACATTGCATCCAGCAGCATAAATGCTTTGTTTTATATTCCAAATAAAAATGATGGCTAACACATCAACCAGAAAGCACTGCACAGACGCAGTTTTGCCCTCAAACAAATTTAGTATCTTATATTTAATACTTAGAAAATTTACATGCACTATTGACCAGTAGTACTGCGTTGGAACGATGGCCAATACATATCAACTGTTACCGAAGAGCATCTTGCTCATTAGATGCTACCTTAATATAAAGTAACGTGCAATAATTATTAGCACAATTAATCTTCACACATGTCAAGCTAAATACAACTATGTTCGTGACCAAGAAAATCGCTATCTGTGTTTAATGGCCATGTAAAATGCTACGATGGCCTGGTACTCAGTTGATCATCAGTTGCATTGCTTCTACCCTTGCACAAGTAGGGTGTAGTAAAATACATACACATCTGAAGGTAATACAGGCATCAAATTATACAACTGAGCATATAATTTAATATAATATTATATCATGTATGTAACTGAATTACAAACACTGATGCATGGTATGCGCTGAATACGATATGATTGACAACCACCCGTTGATCTAATGCCAGCTAATAGAATACATGGTCAGCTGCGTACATTACTACGATACAATAGCCATCCAACATTTATGCAAGACGCCATAGGCAATCGTTTAAGGTGTTATGTTCCCCAACGTGTTTGCACTACTGCGCTTTGGTGAAAGAGATCATTTCATATGTTTGCTGTTTTGACAATCTTCCAGTGACGATGGCGACCAATCTGATATCAGTAGTGTGCCAGTCTTGAGTCAGTCTATTATGATTGGGTTAGGCTGTGTGTCATCTTGCTTGTCTGGCTGTGAGAGAAGCGGCAAAATTTCAAATATTGTTATCAATATAACATAAATGCTATTCCTGATATGTTTTTCACACACAATAATCATGTCAACCTCTCAAAGATTAAGACTTTCTTCAATGGCCACTCGTTGTCGCATGCTCCGTTATCTGTAGGCGTTATAGCGAATTTGAAATTTCTCTCAATCGCTCGGTAAAGAGAGAGACTTTGTCAGCTTAACTGATAAATCGCAACTATGACGTTTAAACAAACGTCATGTGAAAGATTATTGTTGCTTACATATGCCATTTGTCACGACGAATCAATCTTACAGAACCTGACGCAATGTGTCAATTTCCCTTTATCAAGGTACATTATTGACTATGTATTAAGCCATCGCTAGAGATTTCGCGCTATTTGTACCATCAATTTACATGCTATGACCTCATATCCTCGTCGAAGTAATTTGATTGGTTCGGTCAATTAAGCTTCCATCCATACATACCATTTGTTAGCATCCGAGCAAGATGTCATGTTCACTATGTACAGACCTGTTTACCCGGGCAAGAGCACATGTTCAACGATTGGCACTTCAGAGTCGGAATACGTCGGCGACCATGCATTTAACATATCTAGCATTCGCATTTAGTCCATTTCCACTAACTTTTTACGATTGACTGATAAATACAGCAGCAGTTACCATCCTCCGTGTAATGCTGCCTGAAAAGTGCGAGGATTTCTTCAGTGCAATATTACATAACGAATGTGGAAAGGGTAAAAACAATACCTTTAAATCGTGCGAATGTCGGCAAAAAAACACCAGATAAACTCCTCCCAATCCTGGTGAAAGTACTAACCCAGGAATGTCATTTCGACTTGCTCAAATATTTCAACTCTCTATTCCAGCGATGGTAGTTTTGACCGCACAATTTAGCCAACATTCCATCCAAATACACACGTGGTATGTTTGTGGTTGGCACCGGTGCGTTCCTATTGTTTTCATGTTATTGATAAATAAGTAGGAAACCTGTTGTGTCTGGTTCATGGCTCCGATTCTGCTGATGCAATACAGGCTTCATGTTATGAATTAGGATAATTTGTTCCAGGGGTATGTGATATGTTTGACTTGTTTCTTGGCTGTACGCTTTTTGTGACTAGAGAAAATGTGTTTATTAAAGCATTTAGTCAATTACAAAGATTTACAAATAAATAGTATGAAAGAAGCCAGTATAACATATCCTTATAACGCGTTGTACTCGCCATCACATTTATAAAAGATATTACTAATCTAGTTTGATTCATTAATAATATTAAGTGCAATGATTTTCAAATCAGGGCGCAATTGATCTTAATACGACTGCTGTGTTTTATTGTGCAGCTAGCTCTCCTGTTGCGTGGGGGAAGGGGTCGTTTTTAACATATTCGCTCGTTCATGTTGGCAAGATCCAGCACTGTGGGCTTTATAGCTCGCTGATCACCCTTTTGACAGTAGTCAGATAACACTGCGTCAACTAACACTCTCTGTTTTATTAGGATGTTGGATTAAAATTACCGACGATTCTGAGAAAAGGAATTTAGTTTTGATAGATCAATTATCCAAACCAAGTAAACAACACAGTATGACAGCAGGCGCAGTCGTTTTATGCCAGATTGTCCTTATTTGTCTTCAGGATGATCATACGAACGTTTAATGATCTATCGACATGTTTACAAAGTGTAGTAGACACTGGTTAGACCCTGTCCGAAATAAACATGGCAGACTTGGTCGTAATACCTTGAACATGACATAAGAATTTTTGAACGGACGTTACAAATAAATACATAAAATAGGTTTCTATAGGGATCACATGCAAGTTTATAAAACATTTAATGGGCAATTGGATATTGGCAATTGTATTTTCTAACTTAGCTCTCTTGTAAGCTTAAGACCTCATTTAACAACTTACCAGACCTAGCGCAGAACTAAGTAGAACTCACTGCTCTCAGCTGTTATCCAATGGATTAGTTTTATAGTCTTTGTAACTTAAGCCAGGTCCCTAATTCAAACACTACCTGCATGCGTTCTGCTGGGGATAGTGTTTATGTTTTAACTGTTTTTATAACACTATATGGATGTTGTGTGTTGTATTTCGCAAGCGGCGCTGCAAGCACATTATACGGGCATATTCCCCGGCTAAACTCCTTCACGGTCTCATCGAAAACACAATCATCCGTTATGAATCCGTGTACATCAGCTGCAATCGATAATTGGAGATTATATCGCATTAAGGTACCCCTCGTTAGTTTGAAAGACAAAATATGGGAGCTATCATAATCTCATTTTGCGACTCTATTATCGATATTTGTAGATGAAATACACGTCGTGCAGCGACCATAGAAATCGCTTCCAAGCCGAGCTTAATATATACACTGTAACATAGGTGCCGTCCGATACAAAAAGGGATTTAATCACTCTCTTGTTGTTATGTAAATTTATGCGTTACGGATGGTTTCTGCAGAAGATATAATAATGCTTGTTGTCGTGGCTATTTGAATGTATTCTTCCCTTGAAACAGGGAAATGGTTCCACCCGCTCGATATAAACGACACTTAATATGTAGCTGCTATGTCCACATGTTGGTCAGAAGATGTTTCATGTTGTCAAAATTGCTGCAGTTGTTGTGCGTTGGTTGGTCCGATGTTGAATAGCCCTGCAAGCACAATTTCCCTTACTAACTGTACTAACTCTTGTTTAGTGACCTACCTAATGATCTTCTGATCAGAGTTAATAGCTACATTGTTCCCCAAATTTTTGTAGGTTTATAGGCACCCAAAAGAGTGTGACGTGCTTTGCCGAGCAAATAATGTTAATAGCCAGCACCGACACATTATTGTATGATTTGTGGGCACACTTAAAAGTATGGCTTAGAGCGGAGGATTTTAATATCGAGATAAAAAAATTTGTTGAACTTTGTGCCTGGTAAGACATTTAATCTATATGTTATTCCATAGCAGTATTTATTGAAACTGTACTCACATTTAATATGCTATGTAAGACGTGAATTGTAGAATGTGATTTCTATTAAGGTGCTTTAGTTACCACGCGTACAATATACGTTTGCGATGATGTCCTTATATAAGAAACGCTTGAAACAACAATAACCACCCTATAAATGTATCTCAACAAGTTGCTCGCAATTTTGTACATATCTCAGTCATATGGCATTAAAGGCTCGTTCAAGTAGCTAGAACTATATGAATATTGATTAAAATATTTCACGAATGGCTTATTAACGACATGTTCGAGCCCAATGCTTATCAGTTTGATATAAACTCTGTTGCCTATTAGCAACAATGAGTGCTCGACGAGATCTGGCACTCGAGTTGGTAGCAAATTTGAAGGCAGACTCGGCATAAACGTATGATAAGTTTACCGTGAGCTGCATTCATCTCATTCCCAATATCTAATACTCACAGAATGGTGTCACAGCAGCAAGGCATTTACTTCTATGGTCGAAATGAATAGATAGAATGTGTAGTCAATTTATAATATGAAATTATGATACCCCAAAACGGACCGCAAAATCGATCCAACAGGTAAGGGATACCATTTGCAAATCATTAGCTGCCACAGTGGTCGATGAACATAATTTCCTTTCCATTTATGGATACGGCAAGTAGTCAATGCAAATCGATGCTGAGCATATGTTTTGTAACCCTATTCATCCACGGTATCACGCGTTTCACTAAAACCAAACCATTACGATGGATGTTATTTGCCAAACCTAATGATGTATTATTTCGGACAAGCTCCACAAAGCAAGGCATTACAATGTCATAAGGGTACATACTCATACATTTTCTACAGATTTAGTATTTTATGTTTCCATATTATTGCTGCGACGAGCAATATGGTGTAATGTAGCCGGATTCCAATAAATAGTGATAATGAAATGTCAGCAAGATGATATGTTAACATACGTTTACGAAACTATTTAATTACCATACGTAATACCCACTCCCTTCGACAGTGACTGGACGCATTGACTATAAGTTTATCTAAGATCATAACAAAACTTGCAAAAGACCGTCAGTAGACAATGTGCTGCTTCTGTATTCTGTTCGCAAAAAGTGATTGAGCATCCAATGCATTGGACAACGCGCGTTTCTAAAGCTCAGTGTCAAATATCAACTAGATAACTTAAAAAAATATTATTCTATTATCGTAATTATTTAATATGAACCCTTTGCTTGTTATAAATCACTATTTGCGATAAATCCGGCTAAGTAAAATTGATTGAATTTGCCATTGCATGATGAAGTAGTACAGCCAGCTAAGCTAAGTAGACCTTGCCATGACGCTTCAGCGTATGTAGATAAAGCTGATTCTCAATTCCAAATGGACGCAATTGTTCTGCTGCCAAGAGACGACATTAATCATTGCTACTGCACGTATCCACTAGCACTTAATATTCATCTGAGTGACGGTTTATTAACTCAATTGCTCCCTCGGCCGTCTGAGAATCCAAATGCAATTTATTGTGAAAATTGCCTTACCTAACCTGTTTTATTCATGTTCTAGAACCTCGTGTGAATGTAACATCAAACCTTAACATGGGCTGTTAACCACCATATTAACCCATGGGGATCAGAGCGTGTAATGTGTCATTATCATTCAACATTCATAACCGTTCCACATCACTCCGTCAAATGTGTCGATATAATGCACTGGTTGAATTACCGTAAGGACTTTAGCTAAGCATAACAGACGGTGCGCTCAATCAAACCAAATATCTTATACCGAAGGCGTCTACAATAGATGCGCAACAATAGATAATATATTGTTTTCTTCTCCATTATCGTACCTACTTGCCATGCCCATGTACGTCAGAATCGCGCCATGCCACGCAGTCCCAGAACGTTTATCAGTGGGGAGTTACCACAGATAGCAAACCAATTAACCTTTCCATTGTCAGGCATCGTGTGGTTTCGTCGGAACATGTTCAATAATCTAATGTCAGTTAACAATGATTATCAAATACATTGTCATTTAGAATACATTCATATTCGACTTGATTCTAATTTGGCTATAAATGACTAGTATTGAAGGCAATGATAAGGTCTGACAATATTCAGTCCAACAAATAGCATCATCTTGCACTGCCTTACTGACAGCCATGCAAAGAATATAATGACTGCTGTTATTGAAAAGGATCGAATTACTTCCAAATGAACTCCACAGCGGTATATTATGATTTCGCCATCGTAACGAAATCCTGAACTTACTTCTATATATTTGTTGATAGTTGTTATAATTATTAAACACTAAATAAAGCCAAATCAACATTTGGAATATGAAATATTATTAACAAAGATTATTCAGTACCGTTTAAGTATCAATGGGATTTAAATACGCAGGCTTTTGTATTGTAGCAGCTATTCATGTGTCATTATCGGTGAGACCTTACTCAAATGCACTTAGACGGCTGCCATATTATAACAAGCATTATGGGATTGCATCAGGGATTATTTATATGCTAATCACATGCAAGGCACAAGACATTACATCGTGATCAATCAATACACCCCCTGCATTTTAATGGCATTATAATGGGTGCAGTTTCATTTTTATCGATATCCCACCAGCACCAGAAGGTTATGTTATGAAGGTTTTCACGGGTGCCGTCAAATAAAATAAATAAAAGTCAGTCATTTGATATATAGACTATAATTCGAAATATCGTTATGCAACACGTAATAGTATATTTTTTGAACACAAACGAACATTTGCATTATTTGGCGGCAAATTTATCTACTGGTGATATGTGAAAACGCCGCAATCAAATAACACATGCAACTGCACATTTAAAACTATGTAATTTTTATTTGACCTAGTATGTGTCAATGATTGATCACCAGAAGTCTAGCGACTAAAAACTAGGGCAATCGAACAATGTATGATTAGATGAAACCTCACTGCTTTTCTAAAACGCTTAATTGTCCCAAACACAAGATGGCATCACATAATGTTCAATATGTACGCAATAAAAACCTAATTTCTTAGCACATATAAAACAATATTTCATTCAGCAGCTTCTATAGATGTGGCATCCTTATTTAACGATTATGCATCAGTAACCTATAACGGAGAGATCATTGTGTCACAACGAGGTTGCAATTTGGAGACATGACACAATATTCCCTCATAGAAGCATTGCTTAATGCTAATTCGCCTTATCTCTGCTCGACATGGCATTTGATCGATTGCATTCATGACGGGTAAATGTGGATACATCGAATTTACAAGTGCCCCATGCGATCGATTAACTCGATATTCCAATTCACTTTACCTATGTCAAGAGCTCGTAGCCCGAGTATCGATGGTCTGATCCGTCTTTTTCGATGATGTTTGTCTAGCCTCACTCTGATGCATGGGTATTTACACAAGTAACTTTACATAATCATATTATGCATATGAAATGTTATCCTACTGCGACGTTTCGTTGCCGTTACCCTTGTATAATCGTTTTTGGTTTACCATGATAACTTAACGATATCGCAACCAAAGAACGAGCATAAGGTTGTGCTTGTTGTTATGCCAACTCCTTGCAAAACATCGAATTGATGTATTATGTTACAGCCCATCATCTGTGGTTATAATCAAAGCAAATTTCAACAGCTGAGATGAACCCACCTTTCCATCCAGATGGTAAATATTGGTTGTGGTCCTTGAGTACGAGCATGATTACTTGTTCCTTGTCTGACGAAATGCGATTGGATTGCATGTTTGCTTTGGTACGTAAATTACAGAATTCACTTTTGTGCCTCACCATGCAATTCAGCAATGTCGATGGTATCAAATTACAGTACGTTCTCTGTTTACTTACGCAAAGTACGTTCATATTACTAACCCTTAGCACAACATTCCAATTAACACATGCTGCAGTTTTGCAACTGTACAATGTTCAGATGCAAGGAGCATAGACAAATCATGCGCTCGTCCTCGGCTGTCTTTCGGATTACAATGATTGATTAACTATCACGAGCCCCCTTATAACCAAGCATCAACCGCTAATGTTTTGTCGTGCAATATTGTTTGGCAGTGTTTAACATATTCACTCATTCATGTTGAGAAGATACGGCACTGTGCATTTTATAGCTTGCCGATTGCTCTTTTGAAAGTAGCCAGATAACCATGCGTCAACCACCCCTCTTTGTTTTATTGAGATATTAGATTCAAAACCGGACGAGTCTGAGAACAGGGATTCAGTCATAAAATATCACTCATTCAAACCAAGTGAACAACACAGCATACACGACGTGTAGTGACCATAGAAATACCTTCCAGGCCGAGCTTACTATATACACTGAAACATAGGTGCCGTGCGATACAAAGAGGGCTTTAATCAAGATCTTGCTGTTATGTAGATTTATGCGGTACTGATGGGTTCTGCTGAGGAAATAATGCTTGTTGTTGTGGTTCTTTGAATGTCTTCGCCCCAAAAAGCAGGGAAATGGTCCCCCGCTGAATATAAACGACATTATTTATGTAGTGGCTATGTCCACATGTTGGGCAGAAGATGTATCGTGCTGCACGATTGCTGCAGTTGTCGTGCGTTGTTTGTTCCGATGGTGAATAGCACTACAAGCACAATTTGTCTCTTGAAAGATACCCAACAGTTTTATCTATGCTCCTATACTATATGTATTAACTCTTGTTTAGTGACCTCCTCTACGAACCTCTGACTATATTTAATAGCTACGCTGTTTCACAAATATGTCTAGATTTAAAGGCACCCAAAATAATGCGACGTGCTTTGTCAGGCAAATAATGTGGATAGCCAGCAAAGACACTATCACATTTCTGTGTGATTTGTGGGCACACTTAAAAGTATGGCTTAGAGTGGGGGTGTTAATATCGAGATAATAAATTTTGTTGCCGAGTAAGACATTTAATCCAATTGATATTCCATAGCAACAAAGATTGAAACTGTATTCACAATTAATTTTGCTATATCCGACGTGAATTGCAGAATGAGTTTTCTGGAGAAAAAGTAAGGGACTCTCGGCTTTTTTTTAATGTCATAATTTGTTCAAACTTGTCATTTTATTACGGGAAGGAAACATATCTTACATGCTTGCAATTTATTGTTACAAGTGTAGCACACGTCTAAGCCTTCGCACATAAGCAGACACGAGAACTGGTGATGAAAAAACAAATAGTCGCCCATTTATGATTCCATTATTGTGTAAACATCATTCATGTTCTCCACGTATGATACTCTGTGATTATATGCATCATCAGATTTCCATAGTTATTGTCTACATCTATTAATGTTACAATAATCGTGCGACAGCAACTAGCGCCACCTAGGCGATCCTAATAAATTAATATCTGAGAATGTGCGAAAATTCATTGTCTGTTATATTCCTCTGAATTAAAAGCGGCAGCAACAACAACATTTTGCTCGTAACGAAATAGCAATGTGTGCAATCAATGAATGAATTGTTTACCTGCTCACTTACTGACAGCGGCTGTTTCCGCATTACCAATATATGCGTTGTCTTGAAAAAGGTACCTATAATACAAATAGATGATAATATTTTCGATGGAGATATAAATAACTGCAACCCTTCGGCTTTACGGTGTTACTTTTAGTGAAACATCACAAGGCGAAGAGATCGGTACGAACACATTAGCTTCAGATGATATGCCAGGGTCGCTATGTTCTCGTTTTATAGCGATCGTATGCACGCTGCGACCCCAATATACTCCTAGCGTGTACAATGCGTCTAGCAGTATTGGTGTTATTGATGCTATGGGATTTTAATAACTTAATTATTTGAAACTTAGCGCAGAAGATCTGCTAGTGAGGAGGATGGATTTAAGGGTGTTAAAATGGTTACCGGGTCAGAGGTAAATAGCTTGTATGGGTATATTACTTTATATGACGTAGCTAAAAATAATTTGAACTTTCTTACCTGTAATTTTATCGAATTTCGTACCAACACATGCGACATAGTTGTGAATGAGGAAGCAGGAGAAGCTGAAGCTTTAGGCCAGAAAGCAGAGTTGGATATAAATGTTCTTTAGTATCAAAATGAATCCAACATGATTTATGCCTTTCCCATATTAAGACAGATGATGTAAATACTTTTCAGATATCATTTTCTGTAGATACCTATAGATAAGTACATTTCCAAGCTCTATGATTGAGATCATGTTTTCAATCCATTTGAATGAAATACATTATATATAACAATCGTGATAGTACTACTACACTATGTGTGAATTGTTATGGTCTGCCGTAACAATTTCCAAATGATACAGTTCGTGGGACCTTGATTTGTTTACATGCTTTCTGACAACCGCATGCTTTACTTAGCTACAGCTCAGTGTGCTCCATGAAACTGAAAATCTCTATGAGCATTGGAAAGTTTCTTCGTGCTTTGATGTAAACCATCTCGGTCGAGAAATACATTGCATCCAGCAGCATAAATGCTTTGTTTTATATTCCAAATAAAAATGATGGCTAACACATCAACCAGAAAGCACTGCACAGACGCAGTTTTGCCCTCAAACAAATTTAGTATCTTATATTTAATACTTAGAAAATTTACATGCACTATTGACCTGTAGTACTGCGTTGGAACGATGGCCAATACATATCAACTGTTACCGAAGAGCATCTTGCTCATTAGATGCTACCTTAATATAAAGTAACGTGCAATAATTATTAGCACAATTAATCTTCACACATGTCAAGCTAAATACAACTTTGTTCGTGACCAAGAAAATCTGTGTTTATGACCATGTAAAAGGCCACGATGGCCTGATACTCAGTTGATCATCAGTTGCATTACTTCTTCCCCTGCACAAGTAGGGTGTAGTAAAATACATACACATCTGAAGGTAATACAGGCATCAAATTATACAACTGAGCATATCATTTAATATAATATTATATCATGTATGTAACTGCATTACAAACACTGATGCATGGTATGCGCTGAATACGATATGATTGACAACCACCCGTTGATCTAATGCCAGCTAATAGAATACATGGTCAGCTGCGTACATTACTACGATACAATAGCCATCCAACATTTATGCAAGACGCCATAGGCAATCGTTTACGGTGTTATGTTCCCCAACGTGTTTGCACTACTGCGCTTTGGTGAAAGAGATCATTTCATATGTTTGCTGTTTTGACAATCTTCCAGTGACGATGGCGACCAATCTGATATCAGTAGTGTGCCAGTCTTGAGTCATTCTACTATGATTGGGTTAGGCTGTGTGTCATCTTGCTTGTCTGGCTGTGAGAGAAGCGGCAAAATTTCAAATATTGTTATCAATATAACATAAATGCTATTCCTGATATGTTTTTCACACACAATAATCATGTCAACCTCTCAAAGATTAAGACTTTCTTCACTGGCCACTCGTTGTCGCATGCTCCGTTATCTGTAGGCGTTACAGCGAATTTGAAATTTCTCTCAATCGCTCGGTAAAGAGAGAGACTCTGTCAGCTTAACTGATAAATCGCAACTATGACGTTTAAACAAACGTCAAGTGAAAGATTATTGTTGCGTACATATGCCATTTGTCACGACGAATCAATCTTACAGAACCTGACGCAATGTGTCAATTTCCCTTTATCAGGGTACATTATTGACTATGTATTAAGCCATCGCTAGAGATTTCGCGCTATTTGTACCATCAATTTACATGCTATGACCTCATATCCTCGTCGAAGTAATTTGATTGGTTCGGTCAATTAAGCTTCCATCCATACATACCATTTGTTAGCATCCGAGCAAGATGTCATGTTCACTATGTACAGACCTATTTACCCGGGCAAGAGCACATGTTCAACGATTGGCACTTCAGAGTCGGAATACGTCGGCGACCATGCATTTACAATATCTAGCATTCGCATTTAGTCCATTTCCACTAACATTTTACGATTGACTGATAAATACAGCAGCAGTTACCATCCTCCGTGTAATGCTGCCTGAAAAGTGCAAGGATTTCTTCAGTGCAATATTACATAACGAATGTGGAAAGGGTAAAAACAATACCTTTAAATCGTGCGAATGTCGGCAAAAAAACACCAGATAAACTCCTCCCAATCCTGGTGAAAGTACTAACCCAGGAAAGTCATTTCGACTTGCTCAAATATTTCAACTCTCTATTCCAGCGATGGTAGTTTTGACCACACAATTTAGCCAACATTCCATCCAAATACACACGTGGTATGTTTGTGGTTGGTACCGGTGCGTTCCTATAGTTTTCATGTTATTGATAAATAAGTAGGAAACCTGTTGTGTCTGGTTCATGGCTCCGATTCTCCTGATGCAATACAGGCTTCATGTTATGAATAAGGATAATTTGTTCCAGGGGTATGTGATTTGTTTGACTTCCCATTGTTTCTTGGCTGTACGCTTTTTGTGACTAGAGAAAATGTGTTTATTAAAGCATTTAGTCAATTACAAAGATTTACAAATAAATAGTATGAAAGAAGCCAGTATAACATATCCTTATAACGCGTTGTACTCGCCATCACATTTATAAAAGATATTACTAATCTAGTTTGATTCATTAATAATATTAAGTGCAATGATTTTCAAATCAGGGCGCAATTGATCTTAATACGACTGCTGTGTTTTATTGTGCAGCTAGCTCTCCTGTTGCGTGGGGGAAGGGGTCGTTTTTAACATATTCGCTCGTTCATGTTGGCAAGATACAGCACTGTGGGTTTTATAGCTCGCTGATCACCCTTTTGACACTAGTCAGATAACACTGCGTCAACTAACACTCTCTTTTTTATTAGGATGTTGGATTAAAATTACCGACGATTCTGAGAAAAGGAATTTAGTTTTGATAGATCAATTATCCAAACCAAGTAAACAACACAGTATGACAGCAGGTGCAGTCGTTTTATGCCAGATTGTCCTTATATGTCTTCAGGATGATCATACGAACGTTTAATGATCTATCGACATGTTTACAAAGTATAGTAGACACTGGTTAGACCCTGTCCGGAATAAACATGGCAGACTTGGTCGTAATACCTTGAACATGACATAAGGATTTTTGGACGGACGTTTCAAATAAATACATAAAATAGGTTTCTATAGGGATCACATGCAAGTTTATAAAACATTTAATGGGCAATTGGATATTGGCAATTGTATTTTCTAACTTAGCTCTCTTGTAAGCTTAAGACCTCATTTAACAACTAACCAGACCTAGCGCAGAACTAAGTAGAACTCACTGCTCTCAGCTGTTATCCAATGGATTAGTTTTATAGTCTTTGTAACTTAAGCCAGGTCCCTAATTCAAACACTACCTGCATGCGTTCTGCTGGGGATAGTGTTTATGTTTTAACTGTTTTTATAACACTATATGGATGTTGTGTGTTGTATTTCGCAAGCGGCGCTGCAAGCACATTATACGGGCATATTCCCCGGCTAAACTCCTTCACGGTCTCATCGAAAACACAATCATCCGTTAAGAATCCGTGTACATCAGCTGCAATCGATAATTGGAGATTATATCGCATTAAGGTACCCCTCGTTAGTTTGAAAGACAAAATATGGGAGCTATCATAATCTCATTTTGCGACTCTATTACCGATATTTGTAGATGAAATACACGTCGTGCAGCGACCATAGAAATCGCTTCCAAGCCGAGCTTAATATATACACTGTAACATAGGTGCCGTCCGATACAAAGAGGGCTTACTCACTCTCTTGTTGTTATGTAAATTTATGCGTTACGGATGGTTTCTGCAGAAGATATAATAATGCTTGTTGTCGTGGCTATTTGAATGTATTCTTCCCTTAAAACGACACTTTTTATGTAGCTGCTATGTCCACATGTTGGTCAAAAGATGTTTCATGCTGTCAAAATTGCTGCAGTTGTTGTGCGTTGGTTGGTCCGATGTTGAATAGCCCTGCAAGCACAATTTCCCTTACTAACTGTACTAACTCTTGTTTAGTGACCTACCTAATGTTCTTCTGATCAGAGTTAATAGCTACATTGTTTCCCAATTTTTCTGTAGGTTTATAGGCACCCAAAAGAGTGTGACGTGCTTTGCCAAGCAAATAATGTTAATAGCCAGCAAAGTCACCGACACATTATTGTATGATTTGTGGGCACACTTAAAAGTATGGCTTAGAGCGGAGGATTTTAATATCGAGATAAAAATATTTGTTGAACTTTGTGCCTGGTAAGACATTTAATCTATTTGTTATTCCATAGCAGTATTTATTGAAACTGTACTCACATTAAATATGCTATGTAAGACGTGAATTGTAGAATGTGATTTCCATTAAGGTGCTTTAGTTACCACGCGTACAATATACGTTTGCGATGATGTCCTTATATAAGAAACGCTTGAAACAACAATAGCCACCCTTTAAATGTATCTCAACAAGTTGCTCGCAATTTTGTACATATCTCAGTCATATGGCATTAAAGGCTCGTTCAGGTAGCTAGAACTATGTGAATATTGATTAAAATATTTCACGAGTGGCTTATTAACGACATGTTCGAGCCCAATGCATATCAGTTTGATATAAACTCTGTTGCCTATTAGCAACAATGAGTGCTCGACGAGATCTGGCACTCGAGTTGGTAGCAAATTCGAAGGCAGAATCGGCATAAACGTATGATAAGTTTACCGTGAGCTGCATTCATCTCATTCCCAATATCTAATACTCACAGAATGGTGTCACAGCAGCAAGGCATTTACTTCTATGGTCGAAATGAATAGATAGAATGTGTAGTCAATTTATAATATGAAATTATGATACCCAAAAACGGCGTACGCCAGGCATTGGTGAGCGTTTGACGTACGTTATATCACTTATAAGAATTTCATTTAACTGCTTTAGCAGCATCATTAAATGGTGTTATTAATGATAAAATCATAGCGTTAATAGCATTGTCGCGGGTTGCACATCAATGCTTTGTTATACAAAAAATAGGCTTATGCAGGATGGAGATAAAGTAAGGGACTATCGGCCTTTTATAATGTCATAATTTGTGTAAACCTGTAATTTGCTTACGGAAAGAAATCATATCTTTCACTCACATGCTTGCGATTTCCTGTTACAAGTATTGCGCACGTCTAAGCCTTCGCAAGTACACAGACATGAGAACTGGTGTCCAAAACAAATAGTCGCCATTTATGATTCCATTATTGTGTGAACATCAATCATGTACTGCAAGTATAATACTCTGTGAGTATTATTTCCTCCTTTCGTGTATACAGCATTGTACAACACGGTCGTGTAAGATATTACTTTTGTTATCTGGAAAGTATTCATCATATTGTCGTAGTTATTGTTACATCTATTAATGTTACAATAATCACGCGACAGCAATTAGCGCCACTAATAACCTGATACCAGAGAATGTACGAAAATTCACCTTCTGATATATTCCTCTCAATCCAAAGCGGCAACAACATTCACTTCTTGCATCATGTGCAAACAATCCATGAATCATTGTACCCAAGCTCCATGAGACAGCGACTGGTTCAGCATTACAAATATTTGCGTTGGCTTGAAAAAGGTGAACGCGTTCTACGGCTCTTAATCATATGGCCGCCATTGAGAAATCCCTAGATTGAAATGCATACTTGGAATTCCAGAGAATTAACATACCTATAATACAAATAGATGATAATATTTTCAAAGGAGATATAAATAACAGCATGCCATCGGCTTAACGGCGTTACATTTAGTTAAACATCACAAGGCGAAGGGATCGGTACGAGCACAATAGCTTCAAATGATATGCCACGGTTTCCTAAGTTCTCGTTTAATAGCGATCGTATTCACGCTGCGACCTCAATCAGCAGTATACACCTGAGTTGTACGATGGCAACGCGCTGTATTGGTGTTATTCATGCTATGGGATTTTAATAACTTTATTATTAGAAAAGTAGTGGAGAAGGTCAGCTAGTGAGGAGGATGGACTTAGGGATGTTTATCTTGGTTACCCGATCACAAAGATGGGTAAATAACTTGTGTGTGTACGTAACTTTATTCGACGAAGCTGAATATTATTTGAAGTTACTTTCCTGTAACTATATCGAATTTCCGTTATTTGACAAACGGGCATCTAAGCTTGGTGTTGACTAATCAGTGCGTGTATAAACATGCAATAAGTGTTACGTCAATTGCGTCACTTTATTAATAACGGTATGATCAATTGGCTAATGAGGCTAATATTTCGGCTAGTATATTTCAGGAAATAATTTAGCTAGTTTATATTCAGGCATCTCAGTACAGTCAATCAAAAGCGACATGTTTATCAATACAATAGGTTTGCACCATGGTAGCCCATATCCGACTCGTCCAGTCGTGCCATACTCACTACTGGTTGTGGAAGGTTAAAGGATAATTGGAGTCACCTGTTGGGTTTGAACATTCTGAGTGAGGATACAGGTGAAGCTGAAGCTTTAAGCCAGTTGGCAAAGTGGCAAATGAATGTTCTGAATATATCAAAAAGAGGCCAACCAGATTTTTGCTTAACCGCTTTCCCATATTATTACAGACCATGTAAATATTTCTGAGAAACCAGTTTCTGTGGGTAACTATAGATAAGTACATTTCCATGCTTCATGATTGAGTTCATATTTTCAGTCCAGTTGAATAAAATATATTATATATTAAAATCGTGATAGTAATACCGTACTATGTTTGTATTTTTATGGTCTGTCGTAACAATTTCCAAATGATACCGTTCATGGAACCTTCAATTGTCACGCTGTTACAGGCTTTCTGACAACCGCATGCTTTATTTAGCTGCAGTTCAATGTGAACCCTGAAACTGAAAAGCACAATACGTCTTGCAAAATTTCCTTGTGCTTCAATGTAAACCACCTCTGTCAAGTAATATATTGAATCCAGCAGTATGAATGGTTCCTTTTATATTCCAGATAAATATGATGGCTAACACATTGGCCAGAAAAGCACTGCACAGTCATTGTGTTGCCTTCCAACAAAAATAGTATCCGATATTTTATTCTTATAAAATTGACATGCCGCCTAAGCAATTGCGCGAAAGTTACTATTGCACTGTTGACCTGCCGCAATTATGTGCTGAGTAGTACTCAGATAGATTAATGTCCAATACATATCAAACGGTACCTCAACACCTTTAGCTCATTAGCTGTTACCTTAATGTAAAATAACAAAATCAATCTTCACACTTGTGAAGCCAACGACAACTATATTCGTGACCAAGAAAATAACTATCTGTGTTAATGACCATTTTAAGGGCCACGATGGGCTGATACAGCAAAAGTATCAACGAGCATTGGAATACGTCAGTGGATCATCGGACGCATTGCTACCCCTGCACAAGCAGTGTGTAGTAAGATACAAACACATCTGAAGGTAATGCAGACATCAAATTATACTACTGAGCATATAATTTCATATAATTTATATTATGTATGTAACTGCATTACAAACACTGATGCATGTTATGCACTGAATACGATATAATTGACCACAAACCTATGCTCCAAGGCACGGTAATAGCATGCATGGTTAGCTGCAGGCATTACGACGATACCATAGCCATCCAACATTTATGCAAGTTGGTATATGCCATCACTGTTTTTTTGCGTTTGTATGTTCCCAAACGTGTTTGCACTACTGCGCTTTGGTGAAGGAGATCATTACATATGTTTGCTGTTTTGACAATCTTCGTGTGACGATGGCGAGCAATCTGATATCAGTAGTGTGCCAGTCTTGAGGCAGTACATTATAATTGTGTAAG
The DNA here is from genome assembly GCA_034190875.2 of Urechis unicinctus. Taxonomy (NCBI): domain Eukaryota; kingdom Metazoa; phylum Annelida; class Polychaeta; order Xenopneusta; family Urechidae; genus Urechis; species Urechis unicinctus. The sequence continues at coordinate 4,474,673 of CM067351.1, read as the reverse complement.
TCTTTATGTCGTCTTACTTGTCTGGCTGTGAGGGAAGCGAGAAGTTATCAAATATTGTTAGCATTATAACATAAATGATATTCTAGATATGTGTTTCTCGAACAATCTTCATGTTAACCTTTTAAAGTTTAAGATTTCTTTACTGGTCACTGGTTGTCGCATGCTCCGTAATCTGCAGGCGTGACAACGAATCAAAACTTTCTCTCAATCGCTCGGCAAAGAGAGAGATATTGTCAGCCTACCGACCAAAAAAACGATGACGAGTAAACGAACATCATGTGAAAGATCATTGCTCCGAACATATGGCAATAATGTCAAGACGAATCAATTTTACAGAACCTGACGCAATGTGTCAATTTCCATTTATTAAGGTACATTATTGACCATTTATTAAGCCATCGCCAGAGAGTTCGCGCTCTTTGTGCCATCAATTTCCATGCTATAACCTCATATCCTCGTAGACGTTATTAGATTGGTTCGGTCAGATATGCTTCGATCCATGCCAATTACATACCATTTGTTAGCGTCCGAGCAATATGTCATGTTTACTATGTACCAACCTATTTATTCGGGATAAAGCAAATGTTCAACAATTGGAATCGTCACTACCGGAATACGTCAGCGTCCATGTATATTACGTGTGTACCGTTTGCATTTAGACCATTTCCAATAAAGGGTTCTGCTGAGGATTTAATGCAGAATGTCTTCTGACCTGGAAGCAGGGAAATAGTTCCCCGCTGGATATAAACGAGATTATATATGTAGCTGCTATGTCCACATGTGGGACAGAACATGTTTCGTGCTACACAATTGATGCAGTTGCTGTGCGTTGTTTGGTCTGAGGTGAATAGCAGTGTAAGTACAATGGAGCACGCCAATAAAATTTACCCTTTCTTTGACTCTTGAAGGATGCCCAACAATTTGATCTACGTTCCTTTACTAAATGTACTAACTCTTCTTGGTCCCCTACTTTACGGTCTTCTGATCGCGTTAGTTATAATCTTGAAGGCCGTATCAGCATAACCGTTGGAAAAGTTTGCCATGAGCTGCATTTATCTCACTCTCAATATCTAATTGTCACCCCATGGTGTCACAGCAGTAAGGCATTTGCTACTATGATACCGAACAACGGACTGCTTACGCCAGGCTTTGGTGAGCTAAATGCATTATATCACTTATAACAATGTCATTCAATTACTATAGCTTCATCATTATATAGTGTTATTAATAATTAAATCATAGCATAAAAAGTTATGACATGGATTACCACATCAATGCGATAGTAAGCATGCAAATCTGTAGGTTCATGTTTGATTTATCTTTGTTTTAAATAACATATAACATATGACAGATGTAGTACACCTCTAAGCCTCCTATAAAGCTTGTCTGGTAAGGGGAAACACCTATCAACTTCATTTGTCATTGAACACCTTTGCGGGGCCCCAGTCTGCAGGATAAATACTTATGTAGCTTCATTTTTATTAAATAAAAAAATAAACATAGCCCTATGCAACTGGAAACCTTCAAACGTGGAAGAAACTAATTCTGTTATACTGTAACCGCAAAAATTAATCGAAACAGCAGAGATTTTGGATTTCAAGGAAATGCATGTGATAATTCGAATTCATTATTATCATTCATTATATGAAGGGGGCAAATCTACCATCAATGTAAAGTAATGATACTTGTATCGGTACATTTTTCGAGATTTGTTGCCAAGTGTTGCCATTGTGGTAGAGGGAATGTGAAAAAACCAGGTTGCAGATCTCGTTGAAAAAAGTAAGATACAATCGGCCACTTATAAGATCGCAGTGAGTGTAAACAAGTCATTTGCTTATGGGACGGAATTACTGCTAAGTATTCATATCTTTCACTCACATGTTTGCGATTTCCTGTTACAGGTATTGCACACGTCATTGTACAGACAGACATGAGAACTGTCCAAAACAAAAAGTTAATAACACTTTCAAAGGATATATAAATTGCCACAACCCATCGGCCTCGCGGCGTACGCATGTATAAAAACATCACATGGCAAAGGGATTGGTACGAGCTCAAACGCTATAGATGATATGCAACGTTTTTCCTATAGTCTCGGTTTCAAGCGATCGCATGCACGCAATCCGCAGTACACGCCAGCGTCCTGGTGTGTACAATTTGCACGTTTTGTAACGAAATATTCCATGCTCTTTGGGAGTTTAATGACTTCATTATTAGACAATTAGTAAACCAGGTCAGCTGGTCAGGAGGGTGAATTTAGGGATGTTTATCTTGGTAACCATGAGACAAAGACGTGTAAATAACTTTCGTGGTAATGCTACGTTTACACTATGTTCCCGGTGGCCACGGCAGCCCCGTTTCAGCCAACCGTGGAGAAAACGGGATAAACGTGAAACAGCGCGGGGGAACGAGATATGCAAACGTGACAGACCGTTATTGCCGTGCATGCTAGGCCAGAATTTTAAACTGTCAGGCAGCCACGATGTGGACGAGAAACTTAGTAGGTCGTAGTAAAACGGGGTAAACGCAATGACACGTGACAGTACGTAATAGGCCGTTACACAACTTATAAATCGTCCGTAGTGGGGGCGGGAATCATATGTAATACCCGGCATCTGATATCTGGTGTTATCGTCACAAGGATTTCGTCAAAGAGTCCTGGGGGCATCCTCAGATAATTGTGAAAAGCGTTAATATCTTCATTGCGGAGCTCCGTGGTGAGAATGGTTGCTTAGTGGCCTTGCTACTGTCTTCTATCTTCCGTTAACCATACGCGAACCCACTGGGATCTTGGCCTTTTCCGCCTTCTTGGCCTTCGTTCTACCTTGTGCACTGTTTGCATCTCCTGCTGGCCTTCTGGCTGACGCAAAGACTTAATAACCGCAGCAAACAAACAAGAAAATACAAAATCTTCTTCATCTTGGGAATTCATGTTTACTTGTCAAAGTATTCTGATACAGTGATTGCTGTTGCTTGGGGAATTTTCTTTATACCATAAACACAAACGTAATCCATAGCTCTGCGGTGTTTGCGTTCGATGCATAGGAGGCCTTGACAAAACGTGGAAAACGCATCAGACCTGGATGAAGACTTGAACAACGTGAGGGATCCCATCAGAACGTATCGGACCGGGACACAACGTACATGCATCCCAGGAAGACCACGCCCGGACCTTAGTGCGCCTTGGACGAACCACTTTTTCGCCCCATCGGCTTGTCACGGTTACCTTGATAAAACGTGAGGAAACCTAGCACAACCTGACAAAACTTGTTTATGGAGACAAAAATGGCCAAAATCCCACGGCGCAATACGTTTCGGGCACAAGGGGCTGCCGTCGCCACCGGGAACATAGTGTAAACGTAGCATAACATTCCTTTATTACACGAGGCTGAAAATTATTTGCACCTAGGTTTCTGCAATCGAATTTTCGGTATTTGACTAACGGGCATCTACGCTTGGTGTTGCCTCATCAGTGTGTGTATAAACAAGCAATAAGTGTTACGTCACTTTATTAGTATCAGTAGGATCAATTTGCTATTGAGGCTGATAATTCGGCTAGTATAATTCAAGAAGTAATTTAGCGAGTGTATATTCTGGCATCTCAGTACATTCAATCAAAGGCAACCTCCTAATTAATGTAATGTAATAGGTTTGTACCATGGTAGCCCATACCAGACTCGTCAAGTCGTGCCTTATTCCCAACTGGTTGCGGCAGGTGATTGGTTAATTGGAGTCACCTGTTAGATTTGAAGCATGCAGGTGATGTTTTCCTCTCCGCGAATCGACCGATACCAATTTAACCTCACCCAAGGTCTCAGGTTGTATTGAGCTAATTATTTTGCTAGCATTCGGAAATATCGATTATCTTTTCACTATTTAGTGCCAAAACATGCGACATCTAGTGACTCCAATGAGGAAGAATATCTGTGAGTGAGGACATAAAAGAAATAAATGTTCTTAAATATTAAAATAAATTCATCATTATTCCTGCTTTATCCGTTGTCAATATCATGTCTATATAAATTATTTTGAGAGACCAATGTCTGTATGTAACTATGGATGCGATACATTTTCCTCGCTTTATGATTGAGGTCACATGTTTTCAGTCTATTAGAATCAAATATATCATATATTCAAATTGTGATAGCACTACCGCACTATATTGGCATTTGAGGGTCTGTCTTAACAATTTCTGAATGATATAGTTCATGGGACCTTCATTTGTAACGCCGTTACATGCTTTTTGACAACCCTATGCTTTATACGCTATAGCTCAGTATGGTCCCTGAAACTAACAATTACAGTGCGCAATTTTTATAAACCACATGTGTCGGGTAAGACATTAGATCCAGCGGCATAAATGCTTCCTTTTATTTTCCAAATAAATATGTCGGCTAACACATTAGCCAGGAAACGTAGTACAAACACCGTTTTGCTTTCGAACGAGAGTAGTATTTCTAGTCGAAGATGCTCAGTAAATACAGCATCAAATGAGAGAAGGAACGGACGTCATAGTGTGCAGCAACGTTCCCTTCAATCGTCCGCTTCACACGCAACCAACCTAAACACTGGACGATTATGGATTATCAGGTACCCGATGATATCTGCTTTTTCCATCCTACCTACATTTCCCTGAGTATATCCTCCGAAGCGCCATCAGGTAATTGAAGACCGAGGTTTGAAATCAACTGTAAAGGATAAATCCTACAAACATGACCCACTCATTATACAACCCTCTCCAACTTCATATCATCAGGGGTTAGTCGCACTGCACGACTTATCTTACTCCCATTGCACTTGTATCTTCCTTTGATAATTATTGAATCGTTTTATTTGGGGAAAAGATTAGTTGTCATCCCCATCGTTGTCGTCTTCATCAACACTCTCATCATCAACACTCTCATCATCATTAGCGGCGGTAATTTGTCACGGAATTGCCAAGGATGCGATGGCGATGGAATTTGCATGACAGGGAGCTTTATAGTTGACCTCAAAAGTAAATGATTTTATACAAAGAAAATTGATATGCCAACCAAGCAATCACACGAATGTTACTGTTGCACTGTTCACATGCGGCAATTATGTGCGGAATAGCAGAGCTCAAGTAGAGCTATGGCTCATATATATTAAACGGTACGTCTACACTTCTAGCTCATTAGCGGTTACCTTTTATGTTATGTTACATGCAATGATTACTTGCACAACTTTTGTCATCACGTGTCAAGCCAAAGACAACTGTATTCGTGACCATTAAAATCACTATCTGTGTTTATGACTATGTAAAAGGCCACGTTAGCCTGATACATCAAAAGTATCAACGAGCATTGGAACACTTCAGTTGATCATTGGGCACATTGCTGCTACCCCTGCGCAGGCGGTGTGTAGAACGACACATCTGAAGGTAATAAAGGCATCAATTGTAAACCTAAGTATATCATATATTATTACATTATATAATGTATGTTACTGCGTTACAAATAATGATGCATGCTATGCGCTAAATACGAAATAAGTACAACTATTAAACAACTATAAGGCAAGCCAATAGAAGGTGAGCTGAGTACAGTACGGATATACTATACCATAGTAATCATACATTTGAGAAAGAGATCGTTGCGTAGTGACAATCTTCGAGTGACGATGGCGAGCAATCTGATATCACCATTGTTAGCAATGTAATATAAAAGCTATACCAGTTTCTCGCCCGATAATTATGTCGACCTTTCAATGATAAACACAATCACAGTTTTCTTCGCTGGTCACTGGCTGTCGCATGATCCGTTATCTGTAGGCGTGACACCGAATCTAAACTTTCTCTCAAGCGCTCGGTAAAGAGTTAATATCAGCTTAGCTGATATATCCCGACCAGGAAGCTACGACGAGTAAACCAACATCATGTGAAAGATCATTGTTGCGGACATATGTCATTTATGTCACGACGAATCAATCTTACAGAACCTGACGCAATTTGTTAATTTCCCTTTATCAAGGTACATTATTGACCATGTATTAAGCCATCGCCAGAGAGTTCGCGCTATTTGTGCCATCAATTTACATGTTATGACCTCATATCCCCGTAGACGTTATTAGATTGGTTCAGTCAATTATGCTCCCATCAATACCAATTACATACCATTTGTTAGAGTCCGAGCAATATGTCATGTTTACTATGCGCAGACATATTTACCCGGGCAAGAACAAATGTTCAACATCTGGTTTCGTCACTATCGGAATGCGTCGGCGAATCTAGCGTTCGCATTTAGGCCATTTCCTCTAACTTGGTACAAATGACTGATGAATATAGCAGCATTTTTAGTTACAACCCTCCGTGTAATGATGCGAATGACAATGAATATGTGTTCACTTGGAGCGAACTTTAGCTGTGTAAATGGTGAAAAGGGCCAGGATATGTTCAGCGGAATGTTTCAGGCGAGAGACAGGACTGAACTTTCACTCCTCACACGTTCGCTTCGCCCGCTGTGATTAGCCATGATCTTTATTAACCTGTCAGTTCCTTGTCTTTCGTGGTCCGTCGCAATCGTGCCAACGTTGATTAAGTCTGCCCGAACCTTCGCTTCATCGTATCGATCTGCGGCTATTGCTCCCTGGGGATGCCAACATGGAGTTACAGAGTATGGAGCAGTGCCCACGTAGGTCTTGTCTTAATCGATCACTTTCTGGCTAATGGAGAAAAGGTCCAGACATGCACACAGTGACTTTATCCATCACCTGAAGATAGTTTGATTGATCTCTTATGGCATTTGTACAAACGAGAAGAAGCTGACCTCGAATTTGGGACTACTCAGCGGTTTCTGTGAGCGGAATGTTCACTCTTCGCTCGCCTCCGACAAGAATTACGATTCTGCCAGCATAGCCTGATTTATCCTCGTCATTGTATTGAATTTAGCGCTCCAGTGACCAAGCTGTTGATAGGGGGTTTTGTCTTTCCCCACTGTGCAAATACCCACTCATCTCCAGTAGTATAAAATGTTATCCATAATTTTGTACAACTCGGAAAACCATTAGAAGTTTTCATGGCAACAGCATGAATACGAACCCATAGTGGTATCAATGAGGACGCTTATCTTTAAACCTAAACGATAGCAGGCAACCAGTCAATCCTGCTGACTGAACCCGGTAATTCTTAAAGTAAAACCAATACAAACCCGATTTCTCTATTATTCGACATCATTATTCAGCGCATACATCTAGCCATACAACAGGCACACTTCACTGGCACGCAGAGAGAGATTGGCCTAGTTATATTATACATTGTAGAGACGTTAATGCTATGTTCATCATTCAACAAGGCGGATTTATCAGTACAAATGTAAGCATTATAGATAACATAATGTGGTCAGCGGGCCCTCGTATCTAAGACTACACCTGGGTCTGATCTAGGTCCGATCCCACACCTTGCTTCCAGGTATTCAATGTGTATCTCATCTTATCTGCTAGTGCATGTCGTCATGGCAACCAGGACCTCATTCCACAGGCCTACATTCATTCGCGTATTCACTATTTACCCATGCAACGGCTGTTCATTCATTTGTGTTCATGCAGGGCGTCCCATGTTTACGCTTGCCCTTCATCGCGTTTTTATAAAGTACGGTTGTTATTGAACATATGTGGTCCAATTACCATGCATTGATTCACCAGTGTCAGCTTATAATGTACCACGTGACCTTGATTTAACCAACACTTGAGCAACCCTTTGTACTCGCTTGTTGTATTATCGCGACCATGTTGGTTCAATCAATATATAAGCCCATTGCCATTTAAATATATCATCGCTAGCCATCAGGGTTTTTTTTCACTTATAAACCAACTGATGGAGCCAACTGGTGGTTAAGATTCACAAGCTGTAAAACCATCACCTATTTGTGCGTGTACGATTCTTAGGGTGTTATTTACTTCCCTGTGATGTATACGGAGACCACATGCGCGCGCATACAGGTGTATCCAAGCGTGTCACGTTATGACGATAAGACTGACGCCATACGCTAATCATTGTCTCATAGTGCCGTTTTATATTGCGTATAAAAACCGTTGTTCACCTCCGACTACATATGTCCGACTTGGTGCTGCAACAGTATAGCGTGTGTGAGCCTAATTCTTGTCACGGAGGCCTCTGGACAGATTTCATCTTAGCGAGATGTAGCTGCGGGGTTTTTTTTGCAATAAGAAGAATACATGGCAGAATACAGAGCATGGTTTCTTGCTGATGCTGTGGCAGCTCAGCCCGCACGAAGTCCTTAAAGCATAACGCGCCGCGCCGGAGCGAGCAGAGTTGCACTTGCTGCGCTATTGATGAGAAAGGCTGGCAAATCTTGCTTAGCCGGGGAATGAGGCAACATTGATTTAGCTGGAGGCTGCGTGGGAGGCGCACTGGAGTCCGGGAACACTTGTAGTAGACACGCTGGACCCCTCGCTTGAAGCAAGTGCCTCATTAAGGGTCCTCATTGAGATGCGGAAGTGGCGGAGTTGTCGGTGTATGGGATAAGTGTGAAGCCAGAGACTTGTCAGAAGCTCAACTAACTGGACATCACAGTGCAGTGCTTAGTGGATTAGCACCCAGCGCGATTTGCTTTGAACTGTGTTTAGCTACTGCTCTGGGAATATAGACATTCTACAAACGGATCAGGCGACGAGGCTATCCATGTCGGAATTAGGTGTGCGACTTTAAGTGTGCGACTTTAAGTGGACTTCAATATGCTTCTTCAGATAAAGGTAGGTTACGAAGGAGGTTTTTGTATGACGGCGTTGTGCTTCGAAGCAATGCAGGTATATATTGAATCGGTCATACGTATTACAAAGATTTTTCCGTTCATCTATCAACAATGTAATTGTAGATCACATAATAAGTTAACAGATTGAAACAGAACACTAATGTAGCAGCAAGCACTTTCGCCAAGCAAGAATTGTGCGAAAGTCTGCTAGCCATATTGCGCTGTTATGTACTCTACCAAAAGCGCACTCAATATATTTGGTTGCAAAATTTACAATTTTTCACAGGTACGCTGCACAACTTCTAATTCGTTACAGGGCTGAACCATACGAGGAAGCCATTTAAATAAAAATTTATACACACACACACACACACACACACACACACACACACACACACACACAGAGAGAGAGAGAAAGACACACACACATATGCATATATATGTATATATTTATATATAATATATTTACATCTATATATATATATTTATATATGCATGTTCATATATACATATTTAAGTAAATATACAAATACATATATGTATATGTATAAACGCTAATACGTATATTAAATATATGTAAATCAGAAGATAAGGAAACATGCGTGTATACTGCAACAATCGTCGGCTACACATTTATGACACACATCGCCAATAATATAACGCCAAGGTGTTAATGTTACTCGCTCCAGACCAGTAGCCTGATTGGAGCAATAGTATCGTGTGAATCAGGTGGAGTTTATCCTCCTTTAACTACACTAGTGTGGAGCTTGTCGTGGCTCATTAACCCATGCTGTCATGCTACGTATCGCCGAAGTAAACTGCATATATATTGTGCGCTCGGCCATTAAGATTACCAGATGGTGTTTACGATGGCCGAGTCGGCTGGTCCGGACATACGGAGAGGAACCACGCAGATACTTGCCATATTTACTGCGGCTGGGCGATGAACGCCTGCATTTGACCATATGCCCAATTATTAAATCACTACAAACATCGTATTTCGTAGTCCGTGGCCATTAAACCTGCTCGTTGCGTATTTGTCCATCAGTGAGAACTAAAGTTGGCCCATGGGCCGGACATTTGTATAATGTTTAACATGCATAGCCTGAGTACTGTGGACTTATTACATCATCCTCCATACCCAACCGCAGTCGACGTATCGCTTTATTTCACATATGGCTTAACCCGTAGATAAAAGTGTCAGAAAATGCAAGTGATTGAGGTGTGTATGTTTAGTCAAGGAAGCGATCTGTCAGATGAGCTGCGTCGACGACTCCGCTTGTCCCACCACGGAAAACACAAAGATACTTAATGCAAACGACAGCATGCCATACGCTCCCATCTGATCAACACCAGTCAGCACGACCACCATAGTCATCGCTACCGTTGCCGCTATGATTACTTCGGCAACAGTTAAATACACGACCTTGAAAGTATACATTACAGATACCAATGTTAGCTATACGCATCCCGACTTCTGGCAAACCATGCTATTAAATTTAACGATGGTATTTGAAATAACCCGCTACCGCTTGTCTGTAAGTGGTCTCTCTACAGTAGCACGCTAGGTGGCGTCTCGATTAAATCATATCAGCCAAGGTGCATCAGACAATTGCATCCTACGTTAATGGAACGGAACGCAGTGGCCTCGTTTATCAAAATTCCCACAAAGAGAACTCGTTCGTGTAACTTCTCCTATTATTTTCACTACAACATGATTTATCTGGCGGCCATATTTTATCTCACTGACTATGTCGCGGCTGGAATTAAGCATTTAGGCAGTCAAGGATCGTATGTGATGGGAAACAGCATAGGAATACCCCTTTGTTACAGTGGCCATCTGCGAATGAAAAGCTATGACCGATAAAAGGATGGCGATTTCACACCTTGGCATCTGCTGAAGATATAGGAATTAGATTCCGATGGAAATTATAATGGGTAATACGATATTTCAATATAAACAATGCTCACGCAATCAGCGAGAAGAAAGACTGATATATTGGCAAACTATTACATTACTCGATGTATTGTAGCGTTCCCTTCTATTCGGTAAGTGATCAAACAGCGGGTCGTTTTCAATTTGCAACGAACTGATAAGATAAACGTTATATGAATGCGCACGTTTACTTGTGGTGACAGTTTCTTAAGATCATCAGAATCGTAAACAGGACGAAGTACGAAATCTGGAATGTTTTTCCTTTCACACAATGAAAGTGGAATCGGAGCTCTGATTGCCCCGGGAACTTCATTTGCGGAAATCTGAAAGACGTACCTGAAACGAGGCTGGGCAGGATTCCATTAAGGCGTGTTACCAATATCAGGAAATGGCAATATCATGAAAATGCTTGCCAGTAATAGTTAGCGTTTGCGGGTAATTGCTTTTTCGGTTCATCAAAGATTATTCGTCTCTGAGGGCTGGGAGCGGCCACGCATGCGGTGTGGTGGTGTGGTCCGACACTAGTTCCGGCGTGTTCATTCGCTTCCGGCAGATAGGACACTGCCAATAGCGACGGATGTAGCCTGAGTTCGTTCATATCAGCTAATTATATTATTCGATTAAAGTGGCTAGGCATTTATCTTGCTGTTGACGATTACAGCAATCTTGCCGAATTAACTCTTCCCATCGAACGAGTATGTTGAACGGGACTATGAGTTGATCCCTTATTACTCCTAGGTTTATAATGGGTACCAAAGTTTGTGATATATAAACAAAACTGTCAAGGCCGACGAAGATCGAATGCATGTTAATCGCCGTGAGAAAGGTTTGTTACGCGTGCTTCGACACGATAAAGGCCATAGCGAGAGGGTATCTAAACGTACATTGCTCACTCGCAGTCTTATATGTTTGCAGATGTAAGGATGTCAGTGGATACGCCTCTCAACGTATCGTATCCGCCGGACGCCTCTCTGATCACTTGTCAAGATAACAACACGCTTGGCTACGAGGACGAATTGTACCGGGAGCCACGCTGGTGGTTCATTGCCCTGGCCCTCATACCACTCTGGATCCTAACGGGCAATCTACTCGTTCTTCTCTCCGTCATCTTCCAGCGAAATCTCCGAACCTTATCCAACTGGGTGATTGCTAGTCTGGCCGCCACGGACTTCTTGTTGGCACTGCTGGTGGTTCCGCTGGGAATATACCAAGTGGTGAGTGTCGTCGAGTATAAATAGAGGCGTTCTTGAATACTATGGTCTGACATGGGGATGTCGAGGCGATGTCATTTACTGCCGATTTGTAAAAGCTGTAAGGGCAAGTGTTAGAGTGACTGGTGTAAATGTGTTCGACTGTGATGGATATGTGTTTGTCGAGTGTTACTACTGCTAGGTGGTGTGGCTTTTGTGCTCGTACGCGCGTGTGTGTATATGTGTGTACCGACGCACGAGTGTGTTTTCTTGCGAGCGAGTGCATTTATATATATATATATATATATATATATATATATATATATATATATATATATATATATATATATATATGTATATATATATATATTTATATAATATATATATATATATACATATATATATATATATGTATATATGTATATATACATATATTTATGTATATATATATATTTATATATATATATATATAAGTGTGTGTGTGTGTACGTGTGTGTGTATGTCGTACACACACAAATATATAGTGGATATATACGGTCGCGATGCATTAACTCTGCAGGTATGTGCTCCTGTGGTGACTGGTGTATGTTTGGATGAGTGTGTGTGCGTACAAATTTATTCATATCCGCGAGCCCAACGTGTGGTCGCTAAGATAATGTATCTACGCCTTTGTGGCCTCTTAATTGTAAGGTTATTAAAAACATGGGAATCCTTGTGCTATACGTGTGCTGCATGTCTTCAGTGATGTAAGCCATGCACTTACAAATGGTCGGGCCAATATGTCTCAGTGGGCTACGTTTCTTTGGTGCATAACAAACTAGCCGCATGTAATGTAAAAAAAATTATACCTCTTGCGCTGTCAATTTCTGGACGTAATCGTGTGGCGTTGTTTGTTTAACGGCACCAGGTGACAGGTAAATGGGAACTGGGACTAACCGTCTGCCTACTGTGGACAGGAAGTGACGTGTTTCTCTCTACTACATCAATTCTCCACCTATCAGCTATAGCAATACATCGTTACCATGGTATCGCCAACCCACTGCGCGTACGCAGCGTCCGTGACAAGCGCCACGTAGCGGTGCTGGTGGTACCAGCGTGGAGTATTTCGTTTGCAATCTCGTTACCGCTCATTGTACAGGGAGCGCTGGATCGAGATCATGTTCTTCTGGGCTCGTCGCAACATAGCTACGCTTGTGGAATTTTCGACCGAACTTTTGCTATATACTCATCTCTCGTTTCATTCTTCATTCCATTGGCTATAATGGTGTTTGCTGACACCAGGTCGATCCAGATCCTTCGCAGAAACATCAAGTTCCCACTGAGAACCAAGTTCCACAAGAATGGCCGACTCAAGCCATCCCCTTCCAATCAAACCACAGTAGGCAACGTATCCAAAGAATCTAGCTTCAACGAATCGGGGCGAACTGAGACTAATAGTGTTACCCACTGCCCCCTTGTGGAATTCAAGCCATGTAATGACGTGGCTTCGGAAGCCGATCTTGTCAATGCTTCACCCCAGGGATCTCCTCACTTGACCCCAGATATCCCCAGGAGGTGTCTGTCCGCTGGCCAGAGATCAAATAATCGCCAAGCCACTACATATAAATACAAAGGCAGATCACGCTCCAAGTCTATGGTATACATTACAATGCTTGCGTCACGTGGCGCTGTGAAATTAAACAGTCGCGAGAGGCGTGCCGAGAGAACCTTAATTTGGGTGTTTGTATGTTTTGTTGTCCTCTGGTTGCCCTTCTTCTGTACCAACCTAACTTATGGTGTGTGTAAGTCATGCCATATCCCATCCGATGTGGTCAATGCATTCACCTGGTTGGGCTATCTTTCATCCGGTGTAAACCCTTGCATATACACACTGCTGAATAAAGATTTCCGCAATGCATTCAGAAAGCTGCTGACCTGTCGCCATAATCAGCTCACTCGTAACGCTCACGTCTACTCGTAGCTATCATGCCACCGGCCACACCGGGCCTCACTACCTCCCACTGCTCCACAGGGCCACTCTGGTGAATACCAAGCAATGGAATCTAGATTTACAGTCGCGAATGACAGGGCATCTACTTACTGAAGCTCTTTAAGCGCGGTATAGTTGGCGTTATTATGGCGTCTAGCTGATGTATCATCACATTAGGAACTCTACACTACGTTCATTAGGTAAATCTAATGAACTTTTTTCATGACTGAAGAAAAACATTTGAAACGACACTCCTTAAGTTGTGATGATTCGAGGATATAATTTCCCCGGAAGAGAGACTCTGGCTTTACATTTATGACGCATGTTGTCATAACAATGGCATGCTGGAAACCCAAATTGACAGTGGTGTGAAGTATTAGTCTTACGCTGGACTCACCAGCTAGTAGATCAAACTATTTATCTAAGAAAATATACATATAATGCTTTGAATGCGTTCACAGCGTTACCTGTATTTTCGTATAACATTATCTTATTGGTTTTACATGACGCACAAGCGATCAGTATTCTTACGATAATATTGATACGGTTGTCAATTGAGCACGTGCTGGGAATTGTAAAATGACCAAAGACGTTTGCTCCCGGTCGTCAATCTAGACTGCTGCCGCATTGCAAGCATGTTATGCATTGTGTATCCGATAACAGCATCATTTCTATGTCTTTCATGTTGGGAAGACTTCTTTGAGAATTTGTATCCTGCGGGTTGTAGCTGGTTGTCAATTTCATAGCTGTTTAATGTCTATTTGTTTATGTATGTCACACAGTGGTCGGGTTGCACTGTGGTCACTTTAGGTACGCTACCTGCTCCAATGGGGTTTTTCAAAAACCCATGTGTATTCGATTCACTTAATTTAACCGCAGTAGGGTGCCGTTCAAAAAATACGCAACACATATTTGTCTGTTATTTGACTTCCGCATCCCCCACCCCACCCCGCCGTAACGCTCCATAGTATTGGTCAAATCTAGCCCTATTAGGCACCGTAACACTACACCACTTACCCCACTCCCCTCCCAACACCCTCACACGCACACCCTCCATGGTGTTGCGTAATTTTTGAGCGGCCACTTTGCTTTTTGAAATGGCCCAAATCAATGTGGCAAGAGACGCATGACAGCGTCAAGCGAGAAGGCCATGTATTACACACGAGGGGCTGTATCAAACTGCTCAGGAATGTGCTTTTCGTCCGAATACATGAATGTCAGGGTCACTTTTGAGATCATCAATCGTGCAGGGGCTGGGCGTTTACTGCAGCATTGTATAGTCGTTGTATGCTTCCTTTTCGGTATGCTACCCGTCGGTTGATCGGAGTCCTTCCTTCTGAGATCTTAGACTATTTATATGTTATATACTGTAGATTTATCTTTGAACACGATGGCGGAATAGTCAAATAAAATTTCGGTAGAGCTTGCTTCTCCTACTCTCACAATACGCAATCATTGAACCATATGACACCGTATCGTGTGACTTCCGCTGTGTTACATCCCCGATATACGTCACTCTCTCCAACTGACGTCATCATCTGCAATCCTACTCCATCGCCGGCCAGTTGACGTTAATTATAACTGCTATGTTTTCCAGAGTAAGTGGGTGAATACTTGGATAATAGTAGTCGCGCGTGGCTATAAATAAATTGTATTTTAAAGATCAAGTTGTCGTAATATCATAACGGCTTATTTGTCATAATGTATTGCATTGAGAACGAAAGTGCACTTGCTATGATGCGCTTTTCAGAAAGTTGGAAACGTCTGGTAATGGACTCATGGCCTACACTTAGTTATGTACATACGCTATTATTTGCAAAATGTATTTCGTGTGTTAGCTTTAACATCACACCCGCAACCGTTTGTTTGCCGGGGAGGTGGACATACAGAAATACTAGATGCGTCGTGCTATCACACACGAGGCCACGCACAATGACGCACATGATTATTTCACGGCTAGCATATGTAAACATACCGTAGAATTTACTCTAGATAATTATAACATCAATAGTGTAGAATAGCTAGGAAGGCTACGTTTATTCATTAACGTTCAAGGGGACCACATTCATAATAAATGATGCCGGTTCAGGTTTGAGTAAGTATTTGTTCATGCTAATCCGAGCAATGGACAAGTCCGTTATGGAATGCGTCGCAATGAATGGAAATATAACATCCCCTGTTTCATAACCGACTACCCTGTCATATGATGAAGTCGCTTTGAATGCACGCCTGATAGTTCCCTTCGATTCGGTATTAATCCAACATGGCAACTCCTTGGTCTGCGATAGAATACCGCCTCCAACGCAGGCATATCAGCTTCCTATTGTGCTGCCATCTCATGTGCAAATCAAGGCGACGTGTTCGAATGCTATCAATCATCGGATACCAAAATCTCTATGTTTGTTTGATCTTCGTTGTTGCCTTATTACCTGGGGATATCCTACTGATAAAATGACACGAATTGTTCTTGGTACAGGTAGCATTCACTATACATAACTACAACACAGTAGGTACAACCAGTTTACTCCAACCCTTGACTCGGCGGAACACTCAGTTGCGTTCGACGACCCTCATCAGGGATGGCCACAAGCGGTGCCAAGATGGCTGCTGCTGAATCTAGAGAGCGGCATCCAATCACCATCATTCTATTCATCAGAAATCGTCACGTTTGCAGTTTCATAGAAGCCACCACAGTGAAATCACATCAATGAGGAATGATGTATTATGTTCCCCAACATTGTGATGCAGCCCATACCGTACATTGTGATGTAACCCATACCGTACATTGTGATGTAGCCCATACCGTACATTGTGATGTAGCCCATACCGTACATTGTGATGTAGCCCATACCGTACATTGTGATGTAGCCCATACCGTACATTGTGATGTAGCCCATACCGTACATTGTGATGTAGACCATACCGTACATTGTGATGTAGCCCATTCCGTACATTGTGATGTAGCCCATACCGTACATTGTGATGTAGCCCATACCGTACATTGTGATGTAACCCATACCGTACATTGTGATGTAACCCATACCGTACATTGTGATGCAGCCCATACCGTACATTGTGATGTAGCCCATACCGTACATTGTGATGTAGCCCATACCGTACATTGTGATGTAGCCCATACCGTACATTATATACAGGCGATAACCTCAACAGTCGACCTAACCAAAATATAAGACCGACCACCGTGTGCACCAGTTTCAGCATAATCATCTTGCGAGTGATTGTATAGGTTGCCTGAACAATGAATCAACCATTCATGGTAAATCCCATGCCAACATTAATGTTTATATAATTTATCTATGACATAAATGTGATCTGGATTAAAGATTCCGTCATCCGACCCATTCATAACCATTTCAATATGTAACGTCTTATAGGCGTTTCGAAAGATTGACATAAGCATGAAAGAGAAAAAGGCACATAATTGTAACAAAGCGTTCATAAAATCTCTTGTGTCATTCGCAGGAATCCCATCCCCGATAAATCATGTTTTGTTGTGGTGGACTATGGTGCGGCCAAGCTATCAGATGAGGTGCAATCATTTCCGAGTGATTACTCCTGGTCTCTATAATGCTGGCTTATTCAGCTCGGTCTGGGAAATAGCCTATCGTGCGGCAAGGATTCACTTTCAGCGTATGATACAAGAAGCAAGCAAATTGGCCGAACAACGAGCGCAGTTGCTTTGTTATCTGACCAAACACGACCATCCGTGTGTCCGCAGAATGCGTTTCGTAATTGATCAAAGAACTATCGATTAAGAACAAGACTAACGGCGCAGATTTTGTGCCAACCTTACCTTATACTTAATTGACCCCTGTACTTATAAATCAGGTCGAAAATAATGCGTTATATTTTTTGTTAAATCACCACCTTCGTTTCCGGTCCCTTTTGTGGTCAAGTAATGTTAAATGGGTAGAAACATAAGTAGAAGTTAACATTCACCTTGAGCGTAACCAATGTGTTTACTAAGCACACGATGTGAAGCAGGCTATATTTGGTCCGCCAGCGGGAACAGCTATGTAAGCATCTACGCCGGAAACCAATGCCGCTAAATATAGCGCGTACTTTGATATGAGGCACCATCGTTAAAATAGCCTTTAATCGCTTCATGTGAAACAAAGAATGTACACATTTTACCAAATGATCCAAGAATAGAAACACCGCCACAACGTGACGCGATTGCTCTTGTTAAATCTGGATAACCTTTAAGACGAGTCGGTGACGCAGATCCGCTCAGTCTGAAGGCTCAATACTGCCTTAATAAATCAAATGCTTAGGATTTTTCTAAGCCAAGCCCAAGCTACGCTGCTCCAACACAATCGATGAAGATGACATTAGCATTCATCTTCCGGTA
Organism: Urechis unicinctus; assembly: GCA_034190875.2. Lineage (NCBI taxonomy): Eukaryota > Metazoa > Annelida > Polychaeta > Xenopneusta > Urechidae > Urechis > Urechis unicinctus. The sequence goes on along the minus strand of CM067351.1, from coordinate 4,456,477 downwards.
AGAATATATATCTTCTATCTGATTCGTGTGCTAAATGCCAAACATTATCACA
>CM067351.1:4418925-4451425 GCA_034190875.2 Urechis unicinctus | reverse complement strand
TTCTGGATTGATCACGACGTGTGGCAGGAAGACTAGACACTGTCTTACATGTATCCTTATAGAATTGTACATACATCCATGTTATTTATATCCCTTTAAATACGATTGACGGTCAAAATTCCTCTCAACTGCTTTACTCTCATTCTAGAAGCCTTTATAGTTTATACAGCTAGCTTCAACACGTTACGTTTGTATGATCAAGCGTAAACAAATAAGCACTTCTAGAAAACCTACGTGTCTTATACGAGGTATTGCTCTGGGGCTTCTTTCTGTTTTGATCAATGCATGCTGCTTTTTTGCCTCAATATTACAATATGTTGTGGACCTCATAGCTTACATGCTATTTTGACCACGTTATGTTTCCATATAAGATATTAAAACCATCTTTACTTTATACAATTTATTTCATAATAGTAGGCAACAAGTATTTATATATAAGGCGAATTATCCATGAAGCTGAACAATAGCTTTAGCACATGCCCTCTTATGTTTAGTTCAGTGCGTGCAGTCCTTAATGTCTGAGTCAAGCATGTTAACAGAGTTTTAACGTTGTTGGTAAATATCCAATAATAATAATACATGAACCAGCAAAATTGACAAACTAAATTATATATCTGCATAGTTATTATTCATCAACAGATCGACAGAGATCATTTTTCAACGATAAATACGACTATCAATCAGGTTTTAATACCTGGTTTGTATATAATAATCACTCGAAGAGATGAATCTTTCTTCTGAAAGAATGCACTGTAATGGATTTACAAACAAGAGTAATATGTACAGGCAACATTAGCAGTTATTACAACCGTTCATTTCATTCCTACACTCACATACATTAAATAGATGGCCTTTAATATGCCACTCAGTCTACAAATAGCAACATAGATAACCACTGTGTGACAATTACTGGGTACCACCATTACAAAAAGCCGAACCAATCCAGCGTCACAGAAAAAATACTTTGAACTGTTGTGAGTAGAACGTGTATTGCCTATTGTTTTATCTTCATCAGTGACACAAAACACAAATCTGCTCTGATTTACATACTCCATTAACACTTGCAATTAGTTGATTTGACCAAAAGCGCGCTCTGACTACTTATCAAATGCAATATATATACGATAAAGTGCAATTAACTCATCGCAAATGATTACCTTCAGCGTTAATTTAAGTACCCAATATCAGTCGCTTTTATGTCTTATAATGCCATAACTTAGATAGCGAGGAAAATATCAATGGCTATTCTAGAAACATATTATGCACTCTAATCCGCTCGGCAAACACAACCCTGGATAGGCTCGATGTACATTGTAGGTAATCACTTTCCCACAGAAGAAGCATGGGGAAAAGCGAATGTCTTCATAAAATGATCTTATTGAAAAGAATGTTATTCAAAGCAATGAGCTTATATCTACTATTTCAATTCAAGTCAGATTCTAAAGTAGATTACCCAATGAACAACATTTACATTTTATTCGTGTAAAGGACAAGAATGAACCAGAGTGGTAAACTGTCGTGTAACTAACAAAGTACATTCATTCGGTGATCGCCCGTTAAAAGATATCAAAAGCGAACATCAAAATGACAACAATTGAAATATCAAAATAATCTACCCGGTGCAGACCAAAAAACAATAATTGAAAATAAATTTCCTGTGTGTATCATGCATATTAACGGCTACATGTCATCGGAGTGCACTGCAATGTCGTATGGCAAGTAGAGCGGGCATCGACCCGGCACCATGATCTTTGAAGCCAATTTTAGACCAAATTCAAAAACAAGAATGTACTATCAAGACATACCGATGTACAACTGCTATCAGACACCACACGTCATGCGGCTTACAATGAGCGATAAGTATTAAATGATATCTGTTCAGATAATCAAATATATTAATGATTGATGCATGGGCAATGCATACTACCATTGATAAAGCATATCGCGATAAACGTGCACTTAGATATATTTATATATATATATATATATATATATATATATATATATAGAGATATATATAGAGAGATATATCTTATATATATATATATATATATTTGTATATATATATAGATATCTATATATCTCTATCTATATATATTTATATATATCTCTCTCTATATGTCTATATATATATATATATATATATTTGTATCTGTATATTTGTATATAATTATATAATGATTTGTATATATACATATATATCTATTCTAAATAAATATATATATACAAATATTTTATATATATATATGTGCGTATATATATAATATATATATGTATATCTATATATGTATATAGTAATATATATGATTATATATATATAGGGTATATATATAAAAATATATATATATACACACACACATATATATATATATTCATTTCATATATATTTATATATATATTATATATATATATATATATATATCTATATATATATATATATATATATATATATATATATACATATATAAGTCTTAGACATTTGCGTGAGCCAATGAGTGAGTTGTTAATGAGCGACTGAATGGGTGAGTGGGTGAGTGATACACACACGTATATATATAATTATATATATAATTATGTAATATATATATATATATATATGTATACATATAAAATATATATATATATGTACATATATATATATATTCATATATAAATATGGCACCTACGATCCTGAGGTCTGCTATCATTTTGAAATAGAATATTGCATGGGATATCGTTGATTTGTTAAAGCGGAGTTGCGCTTTGTGGAAATTATTTTTGGTAAATAAACAGCTGAATGCAAAGGGAAAGCATTATTTTTGGTTGGCTTAACCTGGCATCAATCGGCGCTCATATTTATGCGGTACTTCTACAATAATCTTCTAGCTGTGCTTATATTGCTTAAACGGATATTTAAGATGGTAGCGCGCATGGCATGGCATCATTTAGTAGGTTAAGTTTGATCTGGAATAAAGCCAGACAAGTCGCATGCATATATATTTTCAACCAAATCAAGCTTGTCTGTACTACATTGATAGCAAAATCAATTGCCAAAACACTTTCGACAGCCATTGTGGAGTACTTATTTGCTTTTATAAAAATTAACTTCATCCATATCTACCAAAAAGCTCCGGAGCTCGCATTTCTGAACAGCCATCCGAATTCTTTAATTTCTTGAAAATAGTATTTTTTTATGGGTTTAGAAGCAACATGTGAATATTTGGTACATCTACGACTTAAAACATGGTAGTCACGCGTCTGTGTGTATCACATATTAAATACACTGCATTCATTTATAAAGGAACAAACTTAGTTGCTGGTGATATGGAACGCTGCGTTATACTCCCCAATGCAAGGTGTCCACGTGTCGCTGTTCATAACCTACGCGTTACCTAGTGAAAGTAGTAAGTCAGAGATAACTGGTCATACGGACATTGGATCCGTCCTCAATCAACACAACTGATCTCTGTTGTACCATACATAAAGTACCTTGTCGTAAATCAATTGTTGGCCAACATTTTCGTCCCACTATATAAACATAAATTATGCAACTCATGAAATTGGTATGTTGAAAGGCATTTCCGCCTCCAACCATGCGTTGACGGGGTGATGCACATTACATCATGAGTTGGAGCAAATGTTTGAGATTAGATATACTTCACTCCTAATATATATACAACTTGGAAGCACTTCAGGTTACAAGCATTTATGCTCGATTGCAGAGATAACCATATCTGCAATATCTATAAGTGTATCTGCAATAACAAGGGCCATTATTTCATTTGAGGGCACACCCATTCACTCATTTGTATTTTTATTATCATCATCGTCGCTTTGAATTGCCTTGCAGCTTATCATTTTAGTTGCGGATGCATTTACGCAAATCTCTCAATCAGGTAGACTTCTCGCGATAGTTATCCTCATCATCATAATCATCATCATCATCATCCTTATAATCATCATCATCATCAACATTATCATCATCATCAACATTGTCATCATCATCATCATCATCACCTGTATCATCATCTGCTTCATCATCTGCATCATAGTCAACAACGCTCCTTCATTAACTAAGAAGATATGAAAATTAAAATTGTAATATTGACGCATTAGTTTTAATGATGACAATCAACATTGCTGTGAATATTCGTGTGATTGCGACCAAACATATTTGCTGAATATAATTGTCTAACCGAATCTTAGGGAGTTGATCAATGATAAATTGATGTCCCGGAGTTGTTCTTGAGAAATATGACATTAAAGCACTTGGCTCATTCTATTCTACACAAAAATATGTCGCTCATTCTATATAGAAATTTAAAAGGCAATGACATCTTGTGTTACAGAAATCTTATGTGGTCTTTTTTTACGAAGAGCCAATCCAAAACAGAAGCTTCGCTGAAGGATCTGGTTTTGTTGATTGACGTTTGGAATGGCTAATCAATACCGTATTCAATTTACTGCCCCATATACAACCGTGCAGAAGACTCGATGAAATCAAATATGATCATTTATGGCATTAGGTTAATGGTACTTGATATTTCATCAGAGTCATTGAATAGCTTACCTGTTTTAGCGTCTGTGTATGATGTGGTGGGAGTTTTAATTGAGCAATGTAGAGGCTTGATTAAAACGGGATGTTCTACATAGATTGTAAGGCTTTATGCCCTATAAATAGGAAATATACCTCGCGATGGCGGTGTTACAATTGCCGGGTCAATCGATTGGGTTAATCCTTAAGAGTTTGCAGTCTTCCTGGGATACTCTTAAAGGTCCGCGGTGTTGATGCAGCTTAACGGACGTATTGATAAATCATTAGTCGTGAAATAGGATGACTGTAATGACAGAAGGTGTTCCGAATGTCAATAATCCAATGCTTTGGTTAACTGGGTTCTCATTACTGATAAAGGGGGGAACTGAGTCGTTAGTATCTGGTATGGACAGGTAGTGGCCGATGTGCATTTCACTATTGTGCGTTAGCCACATACAGGAGAGTATCAGTATCATTAGTTAAGGTGCATTCAATTTTCACCATTCTGCGCTTTTAACAAAAAAACGTAATGCATTGCACAATTAACACTACTTCAATACTATTTAAGCGTAACGCCCTCTCGGTCTGTATATTATAACATCGGTGGGTCGGCTATAAATTGATCCATATGCTTAGGCAATTAACTGAACTCATGTTTTGCGGCTCACAGACTCCGCACGCATAATTGCCTACTATGATTCAATTATCTAGGTGTTAAAGGTCTATAGTACAATTGCGGATGTTTAAACAGCTTAGCATGCTAAGATTGGAATACATATTTGCTGTACCAATGCATTTCGTGGGTATGATCATCTACTATTTTTTAAATATAAGTCCTTTGCGATATCTCATAGTGGTGATTCAATAACGGGAGATTGACAAATTGAATGATAATATTTGAACTGACAAATATAACGCTCCGTTGTCTCCGCTATTTACCTTCATTTATATCAGGCTATTTGAAAGACACTTCTACAGTTCACAATATAGTATTAAGCAGTTCGAATTCAGCAATGATATGATATAGTTGCTAAACAAGTCTTTGTAATGTGCTTTTCCAATCGAGATGTTTGAGCAGATAATATAACTTACCGCAACATGCAAGCCATCAAATACTTCCAGGTAGTTTCCGATGGATAGGTACTTAGTAGTGACTGTTTAAAGTCGATCAGCCATGCTGGTGCTGTTTCAGTTAGTATGCACCAACTCCCCCACTAGCTCAATAAAAATCATTTTCACTTACTTATTTATACACCCCGTTATCCAACCATTCACACCATAGCAACCGCCACCACCAAGTAAGTTATATGATTAAAGCTTTATCAAGTTTATATTGTGACAAGAGGCTATTGGGGGTTTCCCTGTGGGAGGTGTTCTGTCCATACTGGCGGTATAATCAATAACACTAGGACATAACCGAGCCGGAATTATAAAGTGACAGAAAGTAATCTTACGCTGACATGAATGGCAATTTAATTATGTCTTTATGTTATTCATTGCCTCACTTTCTAGCAAATGACTACTCAGCAGTCGCTGCGTGCAATGACTAGAAGACTTTATGTGCATGGTAATCTGTCCATTGGGATACGACGACTGCACTAGCCACACGAGAGTTGAAGCAACGGTGCATCGTATCTGGTAAGTGCACATTTAGCACTATTTATACTTAAGCACCATACAGCACCATACTAGTTTGAAATTGGTTGCCAGAAAACATTAAATTACACAAACTAGTGTTATGGTTAGTCTTGCTCGCTAGAATAGATATGCAATATCAACTCCTCACTGCATGTATAGCATTCAAATAATTCAGTCCTTCAGATATTGCGTAAGGTTATGTCAGATAGTTTGAATGATCAGATGCAATGATGGAGATATAATTATTGTCTCGTGCTAATTGTGGAAAACATGCCCTGCCCCGTAGCTAATGTCGGGTTTAACATCAACAAAAGGGTTATGATATTATGATTATACTGATGTATTCATAATAACTTATATGCTCAAAGCGATGCCGTTATACACAGACACACCCATACACAGACACACACACACACACACACACACACACATGTATATATATATATATAAATATATATATATATATATATATATATATATATATATATATATATATATATATATATATATATATATATATATATATATATATATATATATATATATATAAACCCTTATCAATTACGGTTCAAATTAACGAAACTTCCCTCTCATCTGATATATAGACTGCTGTATGAGAATGGTAAGCTGCAATGCGACTGATTCAATCCGTTATAAGTGACACTTTGTTTATCATCAATTGGTCTGTGTATGTTTCGCGGCATCTCTGGCGATAATTGAACCGTCCGTCCGACAATTGCGCAAATCAACTAGTGAGCTAGCTGATTAACTTATCAGCACTTGATTTGACACAATTACACAACTTGGTAATGCATCACGAAAGCAATGTAGTTAGGGCTGTGACATTGCTTTTGCCAAGAAATCTACCCCATTAGTACGAGAAGGGGTTCTGGTCATTATATGCACCTTATCATTCGCACTTAACATCACCAACAGTTCAATTGTATTTGTTAAGTACAATGAAGGACGATCGATATTTGACGATTGATATTTGAAGCGATGTTATACTGCCTCATACAAAATGACGTAAAGACATAATTGCTATGTCTTTCTTGGCAAATGGCAAATGAACATAGAAGCGTAATTAACTGCGTTATGAGTCTGTGTTATATTTTGGTATTTGCAAGTGTCAGGTGAGCCATATAGATTGCTGTCTGTTACACTCTAAGCATGTCCAATAAGTCTTACTGTTAAGAAAGGCTATGATTACAGTTCTCAGCTAAACAGAGCAGCAGCATAAGCTGGTAAGAAGTCGTCATTATCTGTATTTGGTGTCTAGCCCTTACAGTGCGTCTTATATCTCAGTCACTGCGACGCCCATAACATTTGAGCAGCTACTTAGCAGATGCGCTTGACTGCATCTATAGTTAGGCTTATTGACGGAACATGGAAGGCAATAACTGGAAGCGAGAAGTTTGATATACCAGAACGGCTACAAGATTACTAATTCACTTGACGCAATAAGCGTGTGATGTTATTATTATAATTGCGCATACCTTCTCTGCAATCAATCACATTTTTACATAAGCGTGGGCACCTTATCAATAAATGTTTGCAAATTCACTAAGCGTCATAATCATTATCTAAGGCAAATGGCTAAAACCCTTGCCTTAAGTTCTTATTATTCGTCCCATATAAATGGAGCTTTTAAGAGTTAAAGCTAATTATATGCCACATGATCAAGTTACGGAACACTAATACATGACATTCAGACCGGCCATGATCTGCACGGAAGAGCTAATTGCATTATGCACCAACTCATTGTGCGTACGGAGATTCTAATCTCTCGGCAACTCAGCAACCTAATATGCAGAAAGATCAATCATTAATCGTGGATTGTGTTATTTGACAATTTGCAGTAATGCGATGTCATATGTAATAAAAAGAATGTGTCACACAAGTAGAGCACTTTGCGTAGGCAATAGTTTCCGATAAGTGTGACAGCATTCCTTAAGTTCAAATACTATGCTGCACAATATTTTTGCATACGTCATGTTAATATAATTCCTCCGCATGTATGTATGCGATACCTCAGCTTGTAGCTTAAACTTTAGTATTTTAGTCAACATTAAAATATCTTGTATAATTGTTTATTGTTGGCCGCTGTTATCACCATTCTAAAGCACTAGCAGATAATGGTCTTCATTTATTTACTGCCGTTCAGCTTCATACAAATAGCCAAATATTATTTTGGCTGATGTTTTTTCACGTAATGCGCCTACCTGTTCCATTTCCTTCTGTATATTATATTACAATTATACTACGCTTGTCCGTTGTACCATACTTAACCAGAAAACATTTTTACAAGAATGTTTCAATAAAATGCAAGCGAATGTCTCACTACCACCTATTAGATCATGGTTTCGGTATTGCAGGCCACACTGCTGTATCTATTAAAATGTTATTCATTATTGAGACTACAAAGGTTTTAGATGTGATTGAGGTATGGCTAATGCACGGGGTGAAGCATTCACACATGGAGGTGACATTGGGCAAAGTAGATTCTGTTGTGTTTCGGCTTTAGATATTTTACTGCTTGTGACGTGATCTCATTTAACTCATTATGAATATAACTATGTACTGTTACAGTTTAAATCTTTATATGTGATTGCGGGGGAGCTTAATTTAAACAGCTATATGGAATTTATTATTTGATTAGCTTATATGCCATACAAAAACAATTCTTGTACAGGAGCTTACGTCCTTTACTAGTTGTCATTTGTTGAGTTTCAATCATTTAGTATTATATATTTTTTTAACTTAAGAGAAAAATGCAAAAGTGAACTGTTTTTCAAGGATCATTTCATCACGAGTTGCAAATATTGCAATGTAGTATATCTTAATGCGACATATCTGTCCATGTTCTCTTATATGACCATCGTCGAGGGTCAGTTCTCCACAGAATATTAAGAATAACATATGTTATGATGTTTATTCCGACGTAGATCCTGGGATCAATGTCGTTTAGCTATATGAATGGCCTTTTATGAAGCATTGAATTATTAGCTTTCACAAACAGAAAATCTAACTTTTGAAAGGAAACAAAGAGATCGATTATGTGGCTTTGTCCTACGACAGAGATATTGCTCATACTCACATGGAATATTCCAATAAACCCAGAGAGCATATGAAAGGCATGCATCTTGAAGTTGTATTAGGTTGTTTATGTTGTAGATTAAAAATTTTCATCCCATTGTTAACTTTCAATTCGAAAGCAGACAACGTTCCTCCAGTCAATTAATGGAACTCTAATTTTGATAAAGATCAACATCTCACTACGGTTGCCGGTTTGCGAGAGGTTTTATTTTATCAGCTCAAGCCAGAATGCATCGCCTTATAAGATTATCCCAAAATTGAAAATAATTCTTCTTATTAACTGTTCACGTAGATAAATTGTTGTATATGGTGAAAATGCGATGTACTCGAGATTATATGTAGAGCAAGTGTAGGCAAAACAGTTGTGAAGATAAACGCAAATGAGACAGGACATAGGTTAGATATAGGACCCCGTTGGACACTTATCAAAGTGTTGCTCATTTTACTGTTCGCCACAATCAAATGTGCTGCATGTTATTATTGGGTCGAAAGCGTTACTTTTCGGTTGCTGACTGACACTAGTTATACATGATATGTACACTAATCAAGCTCAAGTTGGGTAATATGATACACCTTGAGTTGTGAGTGTCTTAAGTATAACCTTCATGAAAGTGAGAGCGTTGTACAATTTCGGGTCCGTTGCGTCTGTGATGCACACGCCACTCTATTCACGGACAGGTTATCTCGCGCTACCGGAGCAAGTCGAGTTGTTCGTTGAGTGATTAGTACCTAGTAGGTATCAACAATATCCATCAATAACAGTTATATATCCCAAAAGTAAAATATATTGTCTCAATATGCCTCTGTTTTACACCTTCCACGCATGTTACAATCCATCACTACTTTCATGGATACAAAGAGCAACCACAGGAACGTTCACCATGTATCACCCCATCATATGAGACATGCAGTTTATACACCTCCTTAGTCAGGTAACTGTATATTAGTGCTAACTATATTTTTCCATGGATGCCTAATATATGCGTAAATCAATACTAAAATATGATTTATACAGTGGTATGTCCAGAGGAATGACTGCTGCAGTAACTGGTATGCTATTCTGCACAATTGATGGCGAACCTCATTAAATATCAGGTATATACTGCGACCCGTTTCCAGTTAAATAAGCACTCCCTTTACATGTTTTTAGTTTCGTCATTCATGTGAGGCATTTCTAACTGGCGTCTGAACCCTACAGTCATCGAGAAGTGATTGGGTGCTGTGTAAAACCTCAAAAGGATTAAATTCTGGATCAAATCAATTATAGCGCGCAATTCCTGCCTTCACATTCTCTGGTTTCTGTTGCGGCCGCCAGGCGGCGATACTGATTTTCCACCGAAAATAGGGGCATGTTTTTCCAAAACACAAACGCAATACACGACGCGGAACGTAGAGATATAAGCTGTGGTGATTATTCGTCGTTTTATGTTTGATATTGGTGTTACTTTGGAGAAATTGTGTAGGAATATCGTTATATAGACTATATAGACCGCTCGGAAGCAACCATGCCCAAGTTTACCTGCGCCGTCGTGTACTGCAAGGCCGATGTTCGCAAGAAAACGAGAAAACATCCGTCGATGACAGTAAAGTTTCCGTCGGAACAAGTACACAGACTGAGTAACTGCAATTGCCATATATCAAAATAATCAAGACGACAAGCCGTGCGACATGCCTCTTCATCAGGCGGTAATGCAGGATTAGACTTTGCATTTGTATGGAAGTCAGCCACTGCAAACATCATGGCCACAACATGTTTGCAATCACCATCATCTCTGCAAATAAAGATGAGAAAATACTAATAGGTCTTCATTCATTGTAAATATTCTCGCCATCATCTTACCTGACCAAGTTCGCAATATTTACGATGCTGCAGGCATTTCTTACTAATTCTACGAGCTCAGTTTTCTTATAACTCGAGCAAGGGATTCCCCTATCATTGAGGACAGTTTTCAGCTGGGGTACTCTCCACTAAGAAGGGGACAGTGATGACATGGTGTAGCATTAGTCGTGCACGATAACTTCGAAATGATATGGGGAGAATACTGATGTTCCTGCAGAATACTCTCCAGACAACTGGAGATTAATGCAGATTCACTATTTTATGAAAATGACTAGGATCACTATTCTAGGATAATATCTGTGTTTGAAGACTGTATCAAATGTACTCATTGCGACGTGACAGCGTTCAGATGAACTTAGGAAAACTTCAGAATACGCTTGACAGCTACGGCGACGTCTTTGATTTCCTTAACAGCCATAGAAACACGCAACAAGAATGCTCGCAACAACGCAGGAACTTAAAACAGTAAAGTGCTAACAAAGCGTTGGCAGAGAAACATGCCCCCAGTTCCGGTAAATATCGCTGTGCGCGACGGTTGCCCTACTTGCGGCCGCGACGGAAACCCGAAAATGTGAAGGCCTCTATTGTTGATGGAATATTAACCCTCGTTTGAGTGATGCATCATTGTCGTCCTAATCCGGGTGGCGCAATTGTTTGTCCGTAAGCCCCAACAATGGTTACCCGAAGTAAACAACAAGAGTATGTCAGATGGGCTGCTGTGGTGATGTGGCGGTGTCCCCAGCTTTACAATAATCCTCCAAGAGAAAGGTTAAAAGGAAAAAGCCGCAGCAGTATTATTGCATTGTGCCAAATCTGTAACGCGTCACCAATGTGTTAATGCCTGGACCGGACCGGCTCCCTATATTTTCAGACTACGGACGTTAAGCGGCAATAATTGGATTGCCTGGTCTAGACAGGCAGTCTGGAAGGGCATGGATATAGATGTCAGTATGGATGACCTGCAGTTGCATAATTCCTCATTTTGTTTAATAAAATATGCACGTGTTGGGGATAGCGCATAATCGTAAGGATGTTCTCATTTCCGGTTCAAACTCTATTTCACCAGAATTATACAAACTTAATCATTGCACCTCTCGGCAACTGTTATATGCCAATCCGCTTTTAGAATATTCATTGCATTGTCCAAATTCCGGATACGCCGCGCACCAATATAGTCAACATTAACCGCCTTTTTTATATGGACCTACCTTTTCTTTTTCAGGACTATGTCCCCATGCTATGAAATCGCAAGCATGTTTGCTTTATAACAAGCGATTCATCGATTGTACTGCCCTGATCATGTATTGTTTATCCACAATGACGCGTTAATTGTGCGATTCACCCACTTTGTACCTCATGCACATTTCAATCATAACCACCTACTACCCGAGTCTTTGATTACGATTGGCTACTGTTGTACTATATGACAGTCTTTGATATTGAACAATCGATATTACCCTATCCACCATTTCGTTGATCGGGCTAAGGTAATCCACTCATGCATTGTGCATCCACTATCATACATGCTCATGTAATATCAATAGCTTGACCAATGGCTAACTCACTTACTGCCATTGTAATGCGTCATTGCACTGCACGTGGAACTATAGACCCAGTATCTTAGTTTTCCACTGTTTTAGAAAATTGTTTTTTATCTATAGTGGCTAGAATTCTGTAACGTGTTAAGCGCTGTCATCTGCGCTTACGATTCTCAATCTCCATTTATTGAATAATTGTAAATTTTGTACTTATATTATGGTAGTTCATATAGTCCAAATGAATTGTCAAAGTAGCAAAGAGTTGCGTCACACATACCACCAGACTTTGCATTTAATGGACTGTGTCCATGGTTCTTAATCTAACATGGTCAATAACTCTAAATATCTATACACATAATAAACGACACTTTGCAATGTCTTGAATGATAAAGAAGGCGCACTTCGTCCCTTGACATTTGGTAAAAATCCACCAAAAAAGACCAAATGTTAAGGGTTGAGGAACCCTATCCACCAATCCGACGTGAGTGAAATATGCCATTTAAGTGATCTCAATAACATTTAAGGTTTTTCACCAAAAACGGTCATCGGAAAGTCGGAACTAATGCGATTAGGTTGTAGCGGATAATTGGGCTGAATCCACTTTTCAAGCAGATGTACGTTGCATGCTGAATCGAATTGCCAAAAACAAATACATTTCTGATCCGCGTCTCAAGTTAACCTTCAAACATAGCAACAATCAATAAACAATATGTGTGACAGAGTTTAGATTGAAAGTTAGCCTGTTTTAATATTCACAGCAAAAGAACTTGATTACACACCCCCCCCAGTGCATTCGTTTCGTTTTATGCATTCAACCTCTTCACAAACACCTGTTGTCTTTGATGCAAAACTGGCGAAGAAAGTGTTATATGAATATGAATATATATATATATATATATATATATATATATATATATATATATAGATATATATATATATATATATATATATTAATATATATATATATACATATTTTTATTTATGAATATATACATATAAATATATCTATATATATATCTGCATATATATATATATATATATATATACATATATATATGTGTGTGTGTGTGTTTGAGTGTGTGTGTGTGTGTGCGTGTGTGTGTGTGTGTGTGTGTGTGTGTGTGTGTGTGTGTGTGTGTGTGTGTGTGTGTGTGTGTGTGTACACATGAAACCTACAGGTGCTTAAGGGCCCGTAGGGCATTAAGGGCCGCAAGAAGCCCGTTAGAATTTACCCGAAACCCGTACGATGTTGTTTGGACATTCTATAAGGGCGGTCTGCGGCGTTCTAAGGGGTGTTAATATACTCTTTAAAGTTTCCTAGATATATTAAAATATTATCAATTTTGACAAGTGTGCTTTTTTTTAAAATGGCCACAGTTCAGTTATTGTGATTCCTTTCTATTATCGACTAGCTTGGTTGCATATATTGTAAGCATTGTTTATATTGATAATGAATCCTCGGAAGAATTTTATTGTATATAATACTTATCTCACAGACAAAAGAAAAACCAAATATAGGTAGCATATATTTTGTGCATTCATTTTATTGACAAAGAATTCTCTGACAAATTTCTTGTATATAATATTTATTTCACAGACAATACCAAGCACGCTAATAAAATAACGGTTATAAATTACAGTGACAACGAAAATAAAGTCATTTGCAATTATATATACGCCGCAAGGACGCAAGAAAATGGACGAATTGAGTCATATAGGGCTGTCACGGGCCCCTTAGCGGTCATCGGTATCCAAACGACCTACGGGTCCATTAAGCCCCCGTAAGGACACACAGCGTGCCCCACAGTGGCCCCGCAAAGGCCCCTGTCTACGGGCTTTCTATGGGCTTGAAACCGTGAGAAGCCCATGTCCGTAAGTAGGTGTGGGCTCGTTCGGGGCCCGTACACAGCCCGAACACAGCCCGTACACAGCCCGTACACAGCCCGTACACAGCCCGTACACAGCCCGTAAGTCTCGCTTGCCCTGGCATAACTAACGACGTTAGCATGGGTTTTTTGCTCGTTTTCTTAAATATGTCCAGAAAACACAAGCCAGTTATTTGACAAACGCACGTTGACTGCTGCCCTGCATATACAAAAATAAGCTATAACGATCACATTTACCCATCTACACCTGTTCAGCACATTCATCAATGCTAACAAGCCCACCTTGCCAAGCCCTATATTATAACTCATTACCGTGTCGGCTAATAGTGGGTGCGCTTGTAGGATGCCCATCATATATGCAAATGCAGTAAGCTATTTAAAGGATGTGTGGACATAGCAGAATGTAATAGATAAGAAATTTACAGATCTGCATTTTGTGGCGGGCCTAGTAGGAAGCCACAATGATGTAGGAACAGCCAGATTACAATTGATGGATCGGACCTATCAAACTAGTTTCAATGGCATTATCCGATCATTGTGCATACTGCAATAAATGTGATGAAGTGGACAGCATCCACAGTAGCGATAAAAGCATTAGATAGATACATTACTTCGCCAGATTCCTCATTCATTAAGAACCACTTTAAAAGTTTTCAATTTCGCTGTAAAACTACATATTGCGATGCAAATTTCATAATCCGCATCCTTTACGTCGCATTGTCGGTGTGCGGTATAAAACCATTTGGCCTTCAAACAGTCAACTTAACGTCTAAATAAGTAAGTCCTTGTAAGCTGATGTATAATACTTAATTTAGAATAGACGCGAACGATCACGCTACACGCACACACAAACACACACACACACACCCATACGCACAAACTCACACACACAGACACACACACACACACACACACACGCACACACATATATATATATATATATATATATATATATATATATATATATATATATATATATATATGCACACATATATTTATATATATATATAAATATATACATATATATATATATATACATTTAGATATATATATATACATATATATATATATACTTATAAATATATACATATAAATATACATATATAAATATACATATATATTTATCTTTATATATTTATATATAACGAACCTAAACCCTGTGAGCCTGTGCGGACCCACAAGGTGCGTCCCGATGCCCCGGGCGGGGCCCGTACAATGTTTAGAAAATCTTTAGCATCGACGGGCCCGATGGATGCAGTGGGGTGTGTTAATCAAGTTATTTGGCTGTGAATATCAAAACAGGCTGACTTTAAATCTAAATCCGGTCACACACATTGTTTATTGATTGCTGCTATGTTTGAAGCTTAAATTGCGGCGCGGGTGAAAATGCATTTTGTTGGCAATTCGAATCTGAGATGTGGATTTAGTCCAATTATCCACTGCAACCTAACTGCATTAGTTCCGACTTTCCGATGACCGTTTTTGTGAAACTCCTTTAATGATCATAAGCATGCATTTTAATTACACGAAATGAGTATATTTACATATTCAATCACTAAGATTTATAGGAGTTAATAAATCCAAAAGGAATTCTTGGATTGCTTATTATTTGATTAATCGACCATATATAAATATCCCATTTTGTCAACTATTCGAGCCAATGCCAAATAGTAAGTCAACAATTATTCAATTAATGGATATGGAACAAATGGCAACGCTTTAACACGTTGCAGAATTCTAGCCACCATAGGCAACTGTCAATAATAAAAAAACAGTGGCAAAACTAAGATACTGGGCTATAATTCTGCGTGCAGTGCAATGACGGATTACAATGGAAGTAAGTGACTTAGTCAATGGTCGAGCTAATGAATCATATGCTGAGAGAGCAGGTAATTTAGTGAATGCACAATGAGTGAGTAGATTAACTTAGCTCCATCAAAGAGCTTGTCACAAATGGTGGGTAGGGTAATATCGATTGTTCAATGTAGAAGACTTCCATATAGTACAATAGTAGCCAATCGTAATGCAAAATAAATCGGGTAGTAGGTGGTTATGATTGAAATACACATGAGGTACATGGTGGGTGAATAGCACAATTAACGCGTCATTGTGGATAACCAATACATGATCAGGGCAGCACAATCGATGAATCGCTTGTTATAAAGTGTATGGAGTATTGTGCGACACGATGTTATTGGTAGGAAGTTTATTGTTACAGAAGTTTTAGAATAACGCTTTATTTGTAAATATGATTACGCATATCACTCCATTAAATATTTTTGTTGATCTGCTGCCCCTGAAAGTTAAGAACATCCATAGACCCTAGCAAAACCTATGAATCAGCTGTTCTCAGCAAGTTATAGCCCTAGGAAATATTGTCAGAAGCGAAGATTTCAGGGAGCTGTTGGGACATTGGCGGCTACCGGATATGTTTAATGGACAACGGATGTAAGCAATGGTCATCCAGGCTGAATGGCATGCTGCTATGTATACCCACACACACACACACACACACACACACACACACACACACACACACACACACACACACACACACACACACACACACACACACACACACACACACACACACACACACACACACACACACACACACACACACACACACACACACACACACACACACACACACATACACACACACGCGCGCGCGCACACACACACATACTCACACACACGCCGTGCACCATAGAAACTTCACAATACAATGGTAACTAATGCTTATATTGTCTGTGATTATATGCATAGTAGAAGTATAGAGAGGTCTTAATATTGTTCGTTGTTTATCCAACTTACTGGCCAATTAATATCTTTCAGCAACAGTATGTTATCACAATTGGAAGGACATAGACTGATACATTTCACTGTGCTGATAGTGCACAGAAGAACAATTACTGCTCGAGCACAATTCATTATCAAATACAAAGTTCTTATGCAAATCATGCGGGTTTATAGCAATCACCAAGCATCTATGCTGCGCCGTTTTATAGTAGATCTGCAGAGGCCGATCAATTATTGTCGTGATTGCTCTGTTAGTAAATCCTCACAGAGGAGGGTCCTCGAAAGGCTTCAACAAATCGACACTAGGTTTGCATCGCTTAAAGCTTAATTGGTGGTAAGGTTCTACATCCTCATGGGGTTAGACACTTGCAAATCCTATCTCGTGAATATCGGAAAGTAAATGCTCGGAATGACTACAGGCAATTGACGTCGTGTCGGGGGCATTCGCTCTCAGTTTGCTAAAAGACTTTTGTAAGGAATTTATGCATTTCGGCGACGCCATCGATGATTGAGTGTGTCATTGGTATACCTTGCTTTACTATAAATCATTCTTTCGTTTTGATGACACTCGCTGAGGTAGTCATGGTCGTCTGTTTATGAATTGGACTTCTACTTCCCTTTCTCGGCTTAATATTGAATTTATATGGTCATATGTGCATCGGCTGCCAAAAGGTGTCATTCATTTGGGAACTGATTACACATTTCATTTTAAATGTTCGAGATGCATTCGGGGGCTGTATTCCTAATCATTTCCATCTTCAATATCGACTCATCTACTGGTGGATTAATCGGTGATGGCACATTGATGCTATATCTTGCCCAAATGATTGGTTCTTACTCTCCCCAACAGGGATTTCTATTAAAGGCAGAAACCAAAATGCTCCTAAACAATGTACAGAGAAAACGCATCAGGTTATATTGCAAGTGTGCATAGCGTCTCGTGTGTGATAATTAATGCGAGATAAAACTGAGATAATAAACACTTCAATGAGTATTGCAAGAGATGTTAGCGTAAACCATATCCATATGGAAATCGACAAACATCACCTCGACCTTCACATGTGGTTAGTTGGTGCATATAATGCATCGTTCGGTAGGACGATATGGTTTTAGCATTGACAATGCTATAGATAATCTTAAAGAACTCCTTAAATATCTGTGTGCAGTTATCACTGCCTCATTAATCTTTTCGGTAAGTATATTAGCCCTCATGTTATAGACTTGGTATAGATTTAGGGTACTACTAAATAACATGTGAAGTACTACAGAAACACTGACTGATTTGTATGCGATTGAGCGATTGCATGATTAACTTGGCTAACGCAAGCGAATGCAAAACGCGACAGCATACAACTATCGATTTGTAACCTACATTTCGTATAAACAGGTCTCAGCGGTAGTAAAATAGCTGTGGTTGTTTTTTGTCGACATGCGAATATTTCTACGGCATTGTGATTTGTGAATCTGGCAGGACCTAATATCTAGTAGTCAGACGAAATCTTCCTTCAAGTAGAGAGCGGCTGGTTCATTGACTATAAATGCACAAGTCAAATAGCCTTGAAAATGTAATGCTGGGTTGATTTTATATTGCTGAAAACGATGCTTCTAGCTTGGTCTACACAATACAAAGCACCATTCTAGCAGCGGGCCGACAATGCCTGATACGCCCCTTTGGATTGCATGGGTAGGAAAATAAAGCCCTATGAATGGGTAGACAACCGATTATTATGGTATCCGTTGATTGTATATCAACTCTGGATAAGTAATGTTGCAATTTTAGCTGCTAAGAGATCGAGAAACAATATAGTCAGCTTTAAACAAGATAAACCACTCCGATGTGCTGTTAATTACTATTAAAAACATCTAGGAAGAGAAACGAGAGTCTGCATCGTTCCTCTTACAGTTGGTTTGATTACGACACCTTAAGTGAGCATTATTTAAATGAACATTGCATTGGTGAGTGTTAATCGTTGAATAATAAACAGTATAATACATAATATTTTTTGCCCCTGGGTGGTGTTTCTCCCTGAGCAGCACATCTGTATACAGATTGGTCATCAATCGCCAACAAATCTTATTTTGTTGGGTCATACATGGACATGTGCATACAATAGGCTTTTAAACTCCGGCGCTATCTTGCATCTTGAAAAGGAAAACAGCAGCATTATTTTGATGATATAACAGCTAGACCATCATATGGCGGCACATAGCCTAAGCGCAAAAATGTTAAGACAAAAGTTGGATTATCGTCGAATTACAATTTTACACTTAACGTTAGTTGACCTAGTGATTCATAATAAAATGGATGACATTATGCTAGTTCATGTTTGAAATTCAGATAATTTTTGCGCACGCAAGATCATGCGTCAATGTTAGTAAACAAAACTGATTTTCAAGGAGTTGGTTCAACACATTCTGCTCAATGTTCATGCTTGGATTCAATTTTACAATTAAGCCGAGCAAAAGGTTACTAGCAATAAGCACATGACACATCAATGACGTCGCCCAAAAATAGAGAAAAAACAAAGTTTACTAAATTTTACAGCTGATAAGCTAGACTTTTAGATATTTTGCTATTGTTTGTTCAGCTCTGTTTGTTTTAATCACTGATTTATACTCTCTAGATTCAACTTAGTGGCATTTGGCACACAACAGACATCTATCGTCTATATAGATTGAGATGTTGAAGGCACATTACGCGCGTGTTATACTAAATATGTATCATATCAAGTAATAAACCGAAAAAAGGAATTATTTATGACACCAATGAATGAACCATTCTAAATACAGCGTTAATTGAGGGGTAAAAATCCGGGTTGGGGCTTTTGCTACCCTATGCCTATATTCGTAAATGTAGTAGGCAATAGCAGCCTAGAAAGTAGCGGTTTTGGCTCTCGGCTAATTATTGATAATACACGTTAAATTATGGCTTTTGCAGGATTTCTATTCCCAGCTTTCATTTGTTGTTTTTAGGACGAGCCTCACTTGCGATAAAGTGGGGTCGGGCCCAGCCACCAATTGGGCCGGGCTCCGCTTTGAGTCGGTGCAAATGAAGCCAGGGTTGCCATCTTTATGGCTATCAATGAAATGCGGGTATGGTCCGGCCCCCGACGCGCCCATGTTGGCTTACTGGCAAATTAACGTGACGCTGGTCATATATCCTGTGCTCTTCACTGCGCAACATGTTCATCCCATGGTTGAAATGTTCCTTATTGAAGGGAATAGGAAATGTATTGTTCGTGGTCTAGGTACTGTTTCACCGCAATATTCTTCAAGAGAGCTTATATTCGGTCAGATGGGTGAAACTAGAATTTCGGCCGAGGCTTGAAGCCTGCATCCCACCCCAGCTTACACGCTTTTCTATGTGTTTTACTTATTCCATAAGGTCATCGTTTATAGACCCCAAATCACTCACAATATATCCAAGTTCTTTCTCAAATCCTCCTTTCTCTGCCACCAGATAATCTACTTCTTTTTTTTAATTCTTTTACACAGTTTATTCTTCATCTAACAAGTCTGTTAGCTCTTAACAATGGCGACGCTCCTATTGAATGTACTCTGGTGGCTCATCTTCGCCACAGATAACTGTACAGCTAATTTTCGCATAAAGCGGTGCGGCCTACGTCTCGCTATGCTGCATAAGCGAGTATTTTGTCTCATCGTCAATGGCATCAGTGGTGTGGGCCAGGAATCTGACTTCATTGTGCTTCTTGGCTTTAATCAACAGACTGCGGGAGAAAACATTCCGGCCACGTGTCGCGGCCTCGATTTTGAGCCCGAGCACAATAGGCACCATGACAATGGTGGGCAGTAACGGATTTGAGCACAATTATTAGATGATAGGTGAAATTTTAGCCCACACACAAACAAAATACACTAAGTTGCTGAAATACTAATAATTCGCGTCGGAACCACGTGAGGAATTTTTTTTTATTCTAACTGGACACATTAGCAGCAGAATGAAGCTGGTGGGAGCTGACAGGCGTAGATCCAATAGCCAAGAAAAAAATGTCATTTATTGTGCTAACCTCAGGTTATTACCGCGACCAGACAATACAACAATGTTGATAAATTGTACCATATATCATTACCATTGAAAAGCACGTGAATGTGTGGTGTATTTGTAGTAAGTCTCTTAGGTTGCGCTCGCTCTTTTGTTAGGAGAGAACAACCTAGTGGTTTTCAAACAAGTTTTTAGTGTGCTACTGAAAGGATATTCTATAGAAAGTCAATGTCGATATATTTTATTTTTCATTGCCTAGGCTGTATCCCTTCTATCTGCGAACGTTTATTTTTTTTCAATCTGGGCGCTTATGTGAGTGTTTAGAAAATATCGTTAATTCCGCTCCCAACTGGTTGTAGGTTGGCTTCTTTCCTGGTGAAAGGTTTTATCCTCACAGATAATAGCTTAGGATACTAACATGGGATGTAATATATAGCCGCCGGGGTACGCTAAGTAGAACTGCCTCAAATAGCGAGAGAAACATGCAAAAGGAGGGATACATAGGAACAAAACATTAATGAAGCCCCTTGTGTCTGCAGCTTCTGTTCCCAACCTGTCTCAAATGCCCTGACTGCAAGGTTCGTTTCATTTTCGAACCCACCCACTAGGATATGACCGATAGTAATAAACATGACCGATGCATTTTACTTTGTCAATAGGTGGATGCAGGTAACTATGCAACAGAAGAGTTACAAACTGCGTTTGACGCGTAGATAAGTTATGAAGATTTTCGTTTCCTAGCCATCCTAAACTAAAGTCGAACAAAAACTGACATAACATCCATTCACGTTGGGCAGAGTAATTGGTTATATGTGTGATGCGCTACATTTCAGAAAATAAATCACGCCAACCACTTCCAAAATAAGACAGCTTATTCATTATTTGATCTTCTTGAGCGTTGAATGTGTTGCTATATTCCTCCTCTGTAACAAACTAGAGGATGTTCTACGTACAGTGTGACACAAAGCGACGCAGTGTACCGAAGTAAGTGAACGTTAAGATCAGAGAACACCTGCTGGCCCAAAATGTCCATTATTTGTGGCTTGAATTGCGTCCAAGTACTTTAAGATACAAGTGAGCATATTAAAACTAACTTAGACAATGTTCTTTATAAGAATTTACTGGTGTTTAATTGCTTTCTACGTTTTAATAGCAGAAGAAGAACGGAACAGACTACCCCGTACCCAAGGGCATTTTACATTTGTTTACGCCTATTTCTATATGGTGAGTTTAGGCATTTGTGTAACAACATGTGCCTTAATTTTTAAATATATAGAGGCGTACTTGACAAAACGTATGCCAAGGCAATGTTTTCAGCGATTAGGAAACGTTCATGCTATTGCAGTAAACATCCCTGAAATGATTATCCCAAGTATGCATTGGCATATTGTGTGAGACTCAATCTAGATGCCGCTCAGTTGGGCCACGTGACCCAGTCTCCAATTCGCTATGCAACCGATTCAAACGAATTCATCATGTTGCATGTTGAAGAAGAGGTTATTGAGCAATAGCGGGATATGCTGACTGTATAATCCATTCAGATCAACCAGGACTATGGTGATTGCGCTGTGGCAAATTCATGGAGCTACGCTATGTTTTATATTCCTCGTTGATAACGTTTATGGCAGACTGCTTCGTAACTGATAGTGGCCATGAATTGATGCGATAGAGGGCAATTAATTCTCGATGGGTTAGTGGGAGTTACAATCAGGTTTGATAGTGGTCGTTACATCAATGTCTGCTGCCGGCAGTACAGTGGCATGGTTGATTAGCTGTACGTGAACACATTAACGTTATTATCAGTCTCAAAGCGTATTGCACCAAACTTATCAATTTATTGCAATGATTTCTATTCGTTGGAGCATTATCGTTGAAATATGGATTGCGCATAAAGAGCGCGATACGGTCCGTGCGATAGAAACATTGAAGTATTCGTAAATTAAGAGCTGCACAAATGCCGCATATTTAATCCGCGGTTCGGTTGTTGATTTATATAGGCGGTATAATACAAATGCCGTGATCTTGGGAATAATGCAATCCCCGCCTAATTGGTTTGAGCTGTAAAGATTAATGGATGCAGAGAAAGATAGTTGTAAAACATACAACAAATGGTGCGTCGACCACTATAAAAACACAGTTAAGACCCATTAATCAGAAAATCATTGAATAATAAAAATCATCCTTATGTCCCATTATAAAACAAACAACGTTACAGCAATGAAGGAAGGGAGACTAAAGAATATGTATACTGTGGTACATGGCCAAAGATACCAAAAACCACTATAATTTGAGTAGCAACAACATGTACATGCGTGTGTGCGTGCGCGTGTGATAAACATATATATGTTATATATCAGACACGCGAGTCAGCAAAATCAGATAAAAGTGAGCATACCACATAAATGTTTACGCAGCATCTTTTCACATATCCTATTATTTGCCCATATTTCGATATTCAAACCATATTAGCCCACTGTCTTGATTCGCTGTTGATTTAAGGGAAAATCTAAAGCACATGGAAATATTACGGTAGCTATACCCCAACCGCCATTAGTCACTCAGTCATATTTCGAAACCTCTAACCCTAGGAAACATAACGCATTTCAAGACAAACCCTTTTTACGAGCACTTGTTATGTCGCAACCGGCTTAGGCGTTAGTCAGTCAATGGTGGTGGCAGTGTGTCAGAAATCGTGACACAATTAAGGGTAGATGGTCAACATATAGAAAATAATGATTCCAATATGACTATTAATAATAAGGTCAGAGAATAGAGCTATTAATAAATTACTACCGCAAAGCTCCAATCTAACATTTCTACTAAATGTATTTGAGCTGTTTAATATTTTACCAATTAATCAGACACCTGTGTTGATCGCAGATGGGCGGTCTGTCGGCCGAGTAGTTAGCGAGCATGAGGCCGAACCACAAATGGTGTAACGAAATGGTTAAGTAGAATGACGTACTTTTGAATTCCGTAAACCATATTTCCATCGTAACCGCGCGACTCATAGTCCCCGTGCGTCATTATTGGTGCCGTAGTTTGCTCTGGTATCGTTTAATGCAGATGACGAGAGATATCGGAATTGCGCCATGTTCTCTGATACTATCGTGAACCTCGCAGAAGCTCTTTGGCATTAACACAACCTCCTGAATCAGTCCTCACAGTTCTCAATGATGACGATTATCATGCTGATACTTAGGGGACGTTCTTATACAAAAACATAAGTGCAGTAGCCGAGGTGACTTCTGCTCGTGCATGACACACATCGATCAACCATGGATAGAATTGATTCGTAATTTCTGTCATCGCTCCCTTCATGGCATGAATTATCATTGGAAAGCACGACACGCACATAACCAAACGATGTCATTTAGTTAAATAATAAACTAATTAATTGTGATATACATAACATAAAGGGTAGAAGCACGTTCAGGGGATTTTTCTAATGCCAGCGTTTTAGTGAAAAAACACTAATTAAATTAAATTTTCTTCAAGACACGGAATAACTCAACCAGATGCTACAAAACCCATTGAGGAATACTTGACCATCAATAGGCTAGGCAATAGGAAGGATGATTTTCATTCATTATTTCCAGCGCTTAATATATGTCTATGACTTTTATCAAACGAGTAACG
Source organism: Urechis unicinctus (assembly GCA_034190875.2). NCBI lineage: Eukaryota > Metazoa > Annelida > Polychaeta > Xenopneusta > Urechidae > Urechis > Urechis unicinctus. Next base: position 4,426,470 of record CM067351.1, on the reverse strand, counting down.
TCGCACGCTGGTTAAACCAACACTTTGGTTTTCCCAGAAAAAGACATGTTATCAACAGTTAGCGACTCAAAAAGCCCGGAAGAATATCTCAGCATCCCCCACATTCTCTCAGGACATGCCGCCGCGCAATGCAGTCCGCAGTTCAGTTAATAGTGACGCAAGAAGCAATAACTTATTTCTCAGCACAAATTGCTTCGTGCTTCAAATCCAATACCCGCCGTCCGTAAACTGGTGACCGTACGTAAATGGGGCATTGCAGTTAACATATTATATATATATATATATATATATATATATATATATATATATATATATATATATATATATATATATATATATATATATATATATATATATATATATATATATATATATATATATATATATATATATATATATATATATTTATATATATATATTAGCACGAATGCGACCTTTAGCGGACAGACCGCCAACCTTTCGTAGGCATGGGTCCACGAAAGGATATACCACTATGTCTACATAAAGTCAACGCACATTTTCGTCCAAAATAATTGAAAATATTTATGTTTGACCGTTCGAATGTGTTAGTCTAGTCTTAGTAACGTACAAATATAAACGTTCAAGCGTTATTTCTTTGGATGTTGAATATAATAGCGAAATTAAATTTTAACAACTAACCATTCGTTGACATAACCCGCAAACCTCAATATCTTCCATACAACCATATATACTTCGATCCAAATTGGCGAAATAATGTTTAATCATGTGTGTTTGATATGTTAATTCGAAAAATAAAATATTTGATTAATTTTTTAAATTTCATTACCGAAAAACTTAATTTTTCTCCTTATTCATCAATCTACAACATTGAATTAGATCGCGAAATGCTACCAATGGTTCATAATGATAACATTTACAACAAATATTATGTTTCTAATACATGATGAATGAAAATGTTTTAAATATTTCAGTATTCCGAAAATATTCGAATATATATATCGGCACGTATAAATTAGTGTCTTGACCTTTCGTGGACGACCTTACGAGGACCAAAAGTATATACCAGGAATAAAAAGTGACAAAAAGATTTTTATTCGCATTAAACTTTTTCAGTGTATCAACTGAAATATGCCGAATAAATAATTGATAATTAATGATAGCAAAAATGTACTATAGAAATTTTTACTAGAGTGGTTGGAGTCTACGAATGGTTGTAATCGTCACTATATATATAGAGAGAGAGATTGCTACAGGATTTTCAAATTAGGTATGAAGAATCACAAAAACAGAATCAGGCCATGAAAGATCAACTACAGATCGAAAAGTTCGGTATTTGTCGGTTTTCCTATGATCCTGACATGGTACGGTTTTATACTGGGTTCAGGAACTATCTTGACTTTGTAGCTGTTTTTGAATACCTACAGCCGGTGGCTTAGAACATGACCAGTATATACTATGTTCCTAGTACAGATGTTACAATGGCAGGTAAGCGCAGAGGCATGCAACTCATTGATGAGTTGTTTATGTTTCTGTGTCGTCTAAGGGTTGGGCTTAAAACTAAAGACTTAGCAGTCAGATTTAGCCGGTGCCAGGTCTGGGGTAGTGAAGTCTTGGCCAAATCTTCTGGAATGACTTTGAATCCCCTGGACTTGAACTTCGCCATCTGGTAGAGCACACCACCAATATGCCCACACTGACCACTAAGGCCTATAGTACAGCTACAGGAGGCTGTTAGGACTGCTGTCGACTCGTCTGTAGATAATGTGATCTTTTAAAAAAACCATCATTGGGAATATCAATTGCATTCAATGATTATTTCTAAGATTTCATATTGATTGACTTGTTTTTGAGTTAATTCATTGAGATAGCATAAATCTGCAGATATTTTGAAACATTTCACCTCCTGATTTTATCCATGCACTACCAACCACACGGTGTGGATTTTATCATCACTATCGGGGCGATGCAGTGGATACGTTCTTAGCTCTGCAAGAAATGGAAAAGCATGCCAGATTAGTATCTTAATGGTTGTATAATCAGGAAATATTAGTGAGGATTATATAAGTGTGAATCATCATGTCTTCATGCTTACCATTTGTTGCCAAAAACAATTCTACAGCAGCGTCTTTTCTCTATATCTTCAGTTTTTATCAATACAAAATGTTTAAAAATTTTGACCACTACCATGTAGTCGAGTTGTTTCCTCATGCTAAGAGACAGTAATCACATGCATTTATGGGCCACAATAACCATGCAAGCAAGACATATGTATTCAGGTCAAGATGTCATACCTCTATTGAGTGGGCATCTTCATTTTTCTTCTGGGATCTGTGGCATCTTCCCTTGATGACACAGCAGTTACTGACAAGCTTTTACACTGGAGAAATAAACATGATCAAATAAGCATCTATCCTGTGTTATCCATCCTGAGTGAAAAGCGATCAACTACTTAAACACACCTCCAAACAACTCTATCAACGCCACCGGCAAGCGCCCAGATGCCGAGCGGTCGCCGACCACGCAGGTATATGTAATGATAAAATCACCTGTTATGCCGTGGACATATTCCTCATCAAAATATTTCGATAAGAGGGGAACGAGAGACAAATCACGCTTACTCGCCATCTTCGCCGTGTTGTTTACATGTGCGGCGACTCGAGGGCTGCTGATAGCCCTTACTAGCCTCGTTCTCGATATCGCTGCATTATTCATGAGGCAATATTAAGAACTCCCAATATGTCATCTGACAATTTGTTAAGTCTTGCTGATATGGCAGAGCCGCATTGCTTTGTCTCCAGTGTAAACATGAAGGAATCGATACATCCTACGGAGACGTCGTTGTTAATGTCACATTTGGGACAGCAATTACTGTTTGCAAGATTACATACCTTACTGTGTTTATTTGATTTTCTTTAACGCCTGAAGTGCCTGAATAATGCATGCCGATCGCTTGAATGAGTCGTGAATAACGAATAAGCCATTAACAGACTGTTACCGGGCATAACTAGTGGTATTAAGGTCCAATACTGTTAGCAAGACATGTATTGCTTGCCGTAAGGTATTGTGATATATCAATAGATAATAATTATATGCTAACCCACTACTAGAGGTTAGATGTTCAAAGCCGTTGTCAGAGGAATTATAATCAATCGAATGTTTTTACATAATATTCTTTACATTGACTAAGACGACTAAGATTATTGTCCTGACGTGGCTGAACTCTGTATGACATAAGATTTTGATATGGTGTGTTAACCTCATACGAACGCAATGTCATCTGCCTATTGCATCCGTTCAATTAAAGACAAAGGCGATCGTCGATTTTAAATGGTGACGTTGCAATCTAGAAACCGGAGCACCGACTATAGGAGTAAAACAATCTAGTTACTAACGTTAAATGCAGCTATTATTTGGGTTTGTTTGTGGAATTGTCATAGGAAACTTCATGATGCTACATATTAACTGGAGTAGCGCAATGTTATAGACAATCAGGTATGTTCTCTTGATTACATAATCTTTCATATTCACGTTGCATTTTTATAACAGACCTCACTGTTGTCGTGTTTGATGCAGGGTCATGTCTTTGAAAGTGATTAACAAATTGTTAGGCTTTTAATTGCGTGTTAGTCATGAATATAGAGGTGATGAATCATTCGCAAACGTCAGGGATAAAAACCATTTATTTTCTTCCATTGCCCTGCAGACGACATTGCCTTTTATGTCTGTCATCATTCTCTACCTACATACGCAGTCAAAAGCTGCTGCAGAGAGTATTACATAGAGCTGAATAATGTGACAAAACATTATGGTAGCTATACAAAGACAATAACGATGATGGCGCGTTTATTTGTATAATTTTGAAATTATGATAGATAATATATTTGTGGCTACCAAAAAAATTGCATATAAATTACTGAACATGATGCATTCATTGACACCACCAGAATAGCCTGCTTAATTAATTGATTTCAGTAAATGTATTATTGCTGTAATTGATATGCCACAGCAGCATAAATAGCCCTCTACAGCAAGTTGTTGTCCACACAGTAAACCAAATACTAAGATACTATAAGAAAATCAAGTTATTACGAAGAATTTACTTGCTGAGTAAACATCGAAGCCATATAGCATAACATGTGCTTCGTTAGTTTGCTTTGGGCAAGACACACTTCAATAACAATGTAAAGTGAGCACTGACAATGACGCCACATTAATATCCAATACATGATTAACATTGCCAAAAGACAGCTTCAGTGCTGGTCACTTTTCTGCTAAGGTCTAGATAGAAAAGAGTGTACTTATCCCAAACAGCGTATGGGCCACAAATAACAAAAACAATTATATTAACCTTGTCAGCCTTCATTTGTGAGTGCTACACAAATTTGGCATTAATCATTCAAGCGCCCTGGGGTTTAATTATACGAATTGAAAAAGCCAAGTTGTAAAGATGAGATCGGCATGTTTACATGCGTCGTTTCAAGCCAGTGTGGGGAAATGGTTGAACTCGTCCTTAGAAGGCTGTTAATGCATATTTTACACTACACGGAAAGGCTAAGTGCATTGATACATAATAGACGTACAGTAGGCTACGCAAACATTATTTGAATGCGACGATGCGCCATCGAATCATTTGTCGTACTACTATGAAATGAATTGTGAACTTATCATATATTAAAGGCCACAACGCAGTAAAACAAAAAAGAATGGCCAATGGGTACTTTCATCGAAGTTGGCATTAGTGATTGGTCACAAAAGAACTGATTTCACGATGCTAGCCTGTCGCTAGAGCTATTGTCAACAAATGTTCCTTAAGTAGTATACAAAAGAACATAACATTATTTCCGAAGTCATTTTAGCACCTTCAAGTTTAAATTAGAAAAATTATTCCGACATCAACAACTTCTAGACATCAGAAAAATGCGTCGATATATTAAGCTACCCATAAATAGGGATTACTAATAAGAATGTCAATCATTTTTTCACAAATACAAACATAGGCTGTACCATTTAAAGACCGTTCGTTTGATCTTAACAAAGTAAGAAAACGTCAAACAGTTTATAATTCTAATTTCTTTGGGGTTCCTTCTGAGAATTCCACCGCGCGGCTTATCAATTGTTATTTTTGCTTAACGAGAGAGATATATATAGAGAGAGATATATAGAGAGAGAGAGAGAGAGAGAGATATATAGAGAGAGATATATAGAGAGAGAGAGAGAGATCTAGAGATATAGAGAGATATAGAGAGAGAGAGAGAGAGAGAGATAGAGAGATAGAGAGAAATATATAGAGATATCTATATCTATATATATAGATATATATATATCTCTAGATAGCGAGATATATAGATAGAGATATAGATATATATATATACCTATATATATACATATAATATATATATATATGCTATATATATATATATATATATATATATATATATATATATATATATATATATATATATATATATATATATATATATATATATATATATATATTTACATATATACATATATATATATTTATATATATATATATTATATATATATATGTATATATATATATATATATATATATATATATATATATATATATATATATATATATATATATATACATACTTATATTTACATTTATATATATATAAATATATATGTATTACTTGTGTATGATATTCCGATATTCCGTCTGTAAATGAAGCGGCTGTATGCCCACCGATGTGTTCCTTAAGTATTATATCGAAGCAAAAATGATATTCCATAATTCCGTCTGTAAATGAAGCGGCTGTATGCCCGCGCCTTAAGTATTTTCGAAGCACCGCGCCTATTTTAAGCACGACAACCATAAATTAGCTCTTGATTTCTGTTTATTTGTCACTTTGTCACAATAGGGATACAGACACTTCGGCGAGCTTTATACACCCTAATGCTTTATTGTGACTAACTACACTATGGCCCTCTATGCTTTGCACCAGAGCTATCTGAAAGGCGAGGGTATAACCATCAAAATTAAGAGGTGAGAATTGGTTAATAAGGCATGTGGAGCCTCTCTAAGTACTTGTAAGAGTCGGTACTTGCTTTTAGAGAAGCTATTGACATGTCAAAGCGATTGTCAACTGCATCTCTTGGTTCTACTTGTGTCTGTATATACTGTAGGAGGGGATGTGCCAAATCGAGACTAAGTAGCCTCTCGACCCCCTTAAACCATAACAGAGCTCTTGCTTATGCATGCTTAAAGCTCTGATGCAGTACACAGCCATTCTAATGGATGCTAAGAGATGTTTTACTTGTGAGAGTCGGTACTTGCTTTTGGAGAAGCTATTGACATGTCAAAGCGATTGTCAACTGCATCTCTTGGTTCTATTTGTGTCTGTATATACTGTAAGAGGGGATGTGCCAAACCGAGACTAAGCAGCCTCTCGACCCCCTGAAACCATAACAGAGCTCTTGCTTATGCATGCTTAAAGCTCTGATGCAGTACACAGCCATTCTAATGGATGCTAAGAGATGTTTTACTATTGAGAGTCGGTACTTGCTTTTGGAGAAGCTATTGACATGTCAAAGCGATTGTCAACTGCATCTCTTGGTTCTACTTGTGTCTGTATATACTGTAAGAGGGGATGTGCCAAACCGAGACTAAGCAGCCTCTCGACCCCCTTAAACCATAACAGAGCTCTTGCTTATGCATGCTTACAGCTCTGATGCAGTACACAGCCACTCTAATGGACCCTAAGAGATGCTTTAACTCTTCTTGTGCACGTTAAGAGACCCTTTTACGGTACATACAGTAACGAACGACTCCAGTAGACTCAGAGTGAGGCCGTTAACTCTCACGTCCGCATGATAACACTTCATCTTGCTATTAACTCGAGGTCTCTCCGGACATGTCGACTCTCTTAGAACCATATATTTTAGGCATCTTGTTTATTATGCTCAGATCATCCATATTAAAGTCTACATCTACCCCCGCCTTTCTAGATTAACGACCGCTTGTCTAATTCATGACGCACCTGTGCTCCGAGCTAATTTACCCCGAGGGATGACGTGCCACCTGTCTTCTAACAAGTGTGGTTAATGAATTAAATATGTTGTCTATAAGTAAAATGCCCATCAGTGTGTATATTCACCAGTCTCCGATTGAAACAATATTGGAGTTAATTACCTATGACTTTTCTAAACGGGGCAGAATTCACAACACAATCATATGCTTAGCCCGACCCTAGTCGACTACGATCAGCATCTATTGATCCGTCAGTGTCTTCTGACACAACCCTGCAAGCACCCATCCCTAGGTTGTGCATCCAAATCTTAAAACAACTTCAACGTGATTTATTCATCCTACCATGTGGATTCGACTACCATCACTACTCCTAATGTCAGTTTAATTCTACACAATACTGACCTGTTGCTTCCTTATCGTAATCCTGACACTCGGTCCTTCGACCACAGGGGATGATGTCCTGCAATGTTTGGCATCAAAGCTTACAACAGTAAGCGCACATTCTGTTTTGTTACCTCCCCTATACGGCTATGTAAATACCCACATGTTATGTATAATATATAACA
>CM067351.1:4403925-4413925 GCA_034190875.2 Urechis unicinctus | reverse complement strand
TCCGACACATGATCATCGCTATTCTTCCTTTAAATGCTTCTAAAACAATTTCAAAGAGCCCGTCTGCGTTATCAATCATGTGTAAAGATGAAAAATATCAAAAATTCTCTCGTCTATACCGTTTTATATTTGATTATTTTTAAACAATTGATTAATACGGTACATATTTAATTATCTGCTTAATATACGGGAGTGCAACCAAAGACTGCTCGACTGTATGACGACTTGGTAGCGACTTCCCACAATAAAAATTCTTTTGAATCAATGGGATCATTAGCCGCAAACATGCAACTTCTAATCTCTCTCTCTCTCTCTCTCTCTCTCTCTCTCTCTCTCTCTCTCTCTCTCTCTCTCTCTATCTCTCTCTCTCTCTCTCTCTCTCTCTCTCTCTCTCTCTCTCTCTCTCTCTCTCTCTCTCTATATCTTATATATATATATATATATATATATATATATATATATATATATATATATATATATATATAATGGACACCATTGAATATCCTGTATTTTAGCGTCAATATGTTAATACTGCCTAACAATGCTACCCTTTGCAGTCCGACCCAGCATGATTTCATAGGGCGAATGGCATAAACCATATTCAATCATTTTATCTACAGTTAGGCTGCAAAAATAAATTGCTATGGGTTGAACATTCAATCGATACCATTAACAAGGCTGGTTGAACGTTATAGGTGCCTCAAAAAGTGTTCGGGGGTGTTCTGTATATCAACACATTATCCGTGTTAATGCAATCTGTATTCGTCTCGTTGAATGAGACCTTTCACAGGTGAGACACGTTGCTGCAAAATTTTCTTGAACATTCTTTACATTTCGCAAGCTATCCTGGACTTGATTACCATTATTGGTGTAATATATATGCATCTAACGGTTGCAAGTTCATTTAAAATTTTAATTTGTTTATGAATGTTTGTTTTAGAAACTTTACTGCTGACCATAGTTGCGAATATTTGATGGCGTGATTATTGACTTAAACGATGATAACACACTTAATTGGGTGATGGTGGCCACTGTGTATCATGAGTGTACATCTTGAATGTAAAAGCTATTGCTCATGTACTGAATAATGAAATTCCATACAATATATATATTTTCGCTTTCTTTATATTTGCTTCGTTCTTGATGTTATGATGCCATACCTGTATTTGGATTATTGAACCTGCCGTACTGCAGCATTTTATAGCATGTCACCGCATTTACTGAGCTTTTAATTTTCATGGTTACCTTGGTTACCATAGTTATGTCATGAATCATAATTTGCCCTAATTGGATATAGAAGGACCACATACGTGACCAGACAGCTGTAAACCATCAAATCGTATTCTGCTCCTTGCTGATTAACGATGTGGGACCAAACACATTAACATACCTATTTCTACTGCAGCGAGGTATACTGGCTCCGTTATTGTATACATTATCTAACGAAGGCAAAATAAAATCCTGAACAACTCCTCTTCATTCAGTTATATGCATTAAAATACATCAGCACATCAAGGCTGAAGAATGGCAAATCCAATTGAATAGTCATCATCCAGAATCCATCACCCAACTTTAGTATTTTACACCGAATATCACACTCTACGCAATGAACACCATAGAAGATTGATTATTATAATATTATTGTCTCTTTAAAGCTGTATTTATAATGATTTCTATTGTTTCATTGGCTAGTTACTGATTACATTGAGTTTCATGATTATAGTTATTTGCAAGAGTGAGCCTATTGTAAGTTTAATATATGTAAATTTAAGCAACCATTAAATTAAATACATTGATTCAATCAATATGCGCGGAATGTGATAAATTGGTCAACTGTTTGGTCTCGTTTGGAAGACAGTTATAAATATTTAGGTCGTCCTCAATTTTTGTTTGGATACGATAAAAGGAAGGCATAATGTTCAGTAAATGTTGATATCAATAAAACATTCCCCATATGACAAGATGCACCTTTGTTTGTCATAGTATTTGTAAGATAGATAATATTGTCACTACTGAACTTTCAGAAGGATATGAACTAGAGTTATACTATGTCACTCAGCTTTTAGTTCAGTTTGCTCTCAGTGGGCATTGTGTTTAAAATGTTATGTTTACAAATTCACTTCGAAACGGATAATTAACAATATGTGTACTGTTAGAACTGTCAGTCCCAAATGAATGGGGATCGTACGAAGAAAGTCGCACAGCAACAAGACATAACTTGCGATAACAGAGGGTGGACGAGCCATTAACATACAGAAATAGGCTTATTTATGTGGATGCCTCTAGGCAATTACCGCCACAAGCAAGTTACGCTGCGGTGAGTTCCAATCATTTCCTGCCTCCTGACATACAAAGCTATTCAGCGCCCACATGTGCCGTGTATTGACATTTAACGGTCTATTTCAATTGGCATGGAATTGAACTCTACTGCACGTTATTGGCTGCTCTTATCGAATACCCCCCACAAGCAGTGTTACTTGGTATCTGATATTACCCAGAACCCCTCTTCCCCTTTACAACTAATGTTTCTTCCGAGGTGAAATATTGCAACCCAATCAAATATCTAGAAGTTGTTATCGTGAGTAATTAATTGCATTTTATTTCAATTGGATCTACCGTCCGACATCAAATCAATAATTTAATTTACCAATTGATGAATTTGGCGACGAGCATTGTTACGATGCGATCATTAGAAGAAAAAGTTTTTCAATCGCTATGAATACAAAATGCTCCATTAGAACTGATCGAATCATAGCCAGGCCCAGGGTGAATCGCAGTCATGACAATCTCTACCGATGTCCCTTCTGCCGGAACAATAATGCGTTCCGTGTCAGAAGTGACGCCATCCACGCAAATTAAATTTAAAGATTCGATTTGTGCTGCTTATGACAGCAACAATATTTATGACTATTGAACTTATGTTTAGGATTTTACAGGCAATTGAAATCTTTTCGAAAATTTTCTACTACGTAAAAAACGAAAAAATTTACCAGGGTGAAAACGAATATACCTTATTCGAACAATAAATATCCACGCAAATTAAATTTAAAATTCGATTTGTGCTGTTTGACAGCAACAATATTTTACTATTGTGATTTTCAATTGAAATCTTTTCGAAAATGTCAAAAATTAAAACGAACGAATAATTTAATTTTCAGAATTTGGCGACGAGCATTGTTGATTGGAAAAAGTTTACCATATTTTACTAAATTGAAAGGAATTTTACCGAAAATTTTTGCTAAAAATTAAAACGAAATTTCGGCATCAGATTGGACGTGATTGGCTGGAGTGTTTTATGTTCTAAACAATGCATTATTTACAATAACGTATATTCAATATCAAGTTTGCAGTTGAATAAACTTCCAGAATATATAAACATTGTTAAAATCGGTAGTGAAACGTGTGGTAGCTTTAATAAACTTATATGCGATCGGAACCGGAAATGACGTCATCAACTGCCATAAAACTTTACGATGCAACTAACCATGTCACTGATATTCTTTGACAATTTGTTTTTGCAATCGGACGGTAATTAATGTTTTTATAAGCAATTGAATTGCTGAGGTTAATTTTCTTAAAATTTGGACTGATACCACTATTTTGTAACCTTAGGCGATAGGGTACACCATTGATTTTTATACAATTGTAAACGATGATATTCCAATATTTAGACTTTCATATTTTCTCTGACCTTGATTATAGTTTGAGGTTAAGAAAATGAGTTTGGATTCTGCGTATCTGATTATGCTACAACCAGTAGAATGAGATTCAGTGCGATTGGATGTAACTTAAACATTATAGGGACCTAGGGTTTCAGGAGAATATCTCTTACCAGCTCGGTTTAGAATGTAGTCATATATATGCATTTAAGCTGTGTGTGGCTTCTGGTCGTAAAATCAACTTGCAAGTTGCGACAACAACGCAGAGAGAATCACAGACCGTCAAGTTGTATTGTTTTGGTGTCATTCCGTGTCTCTTGGCCATGTGAACCGACAAAAATGACGGATATATGTTACAAGAGGTGAATTAATCGTTGTACTGATCCTTTAATGTGTACGTAAATGTTCTCGAATATTGCGGTTATCCTTTTAGTGCCCAAATCTATAGGACACGGGAAATTATTTGGAATAATAATTGATATTCGGAAGGTAGTTTGATGCATGGATCCATGAGGATCGCTGCATCCAATATCTATGCTGATCATCTTTGAAAGCGAATCTACTCTCAGCTAGCTTGATTGGTTACATGAAGAATGCGATATCAACACAAAATATCTAAATGAGATCCCGGAAAGGAGTAAACGACAGTGCATTAATAATCATAGCCATTCTGGAACTCAAGATAAAAAAGGAATGAAGTGTGCATAAATGTCGCATGAAAGAAATAAATGCGTTCATGAATGGTATTTTGAGAGACCATTGTCGCCATTTTTACGATGAGAAATCTACCCACCAGAAGATATGCCTACCTACTTACACATACGTATTGTCGCAAATAAACGGTAATATTAATATGCAAATTTGTCTATTATAATTATAACATATTTCTTAATACGGATACCTCTTGTGTATCGTTGTGAGACGCAAAGCGAAGTGAGCAGTTTTTCATTGTGAAATAATCCTTAATTTTAACTGGCATTGTTATGGTATTAAATCGGAATTGCAATTGGCATCAAAGCATTACTTTTGTTGCATTAAGACCAATTGCACGACCGCTTTATAGCAAACAACTAATCTATTTCCATACATTATCAAATAGATAAATCAGTGGATTACTTTAATGCCCAGCCGTATGCACCTGTATGGCTGCTAGTGCGACAAAGAACAAATTGAACACGATCATTTGATAATCCTCCAATATTGGTCTTAAAGCAACAAAATATATTTCACTATTGTCAAAGATAAGTCCAAAAAACGCTTTTCTCTTCAATATAGAGACATAAGCATATACAGGCTAAACCATGTTTTTTGCGGCAGCTGTTATCAGCATTACCAACAGTCCCAGTGACGCGGTGTGTCAGGCCCATGCTATATATGAAAGTGTTCGATGAGTGAATTATATGATTGAAACGTTTTGAATAGAGATGCTCGCTCGTTCTTAATCTTATAATCGGATATAACAGATGCACTTTTAATCTCATTGATTCGTTCGTGACATATATTCATTTATATTTATATTTACATCGGTGTTCACAATGTCAATCGACGAGTCACTGCCCGTTTCAAACGTATTAGGGTCTCCATAGCATTCTCATTTATGAACATCATATAATGGACCTTATTCCAAAAATAATTCACAGCTCATACACTCACCTGCACTCGGTCTTTGGAAAGAGATGCGTGTGGTAATACATTGGGGCGCTCGCCTATTAAATGCCCACCCAAAAACAGATGCTAAAGACATTTACATATTCCTCATAAACATTTAACAGGCATTTATCTATGTCCATTAACACGTTATGAATACGTGTAAATATTGTTTTGAATAGGGCACGTGTCGGGGGTTGGAAACATTCTTATTAGAGTAGGAAAATAAAATTATGTCTATTTTGGGTCATAAATGTAATGAAACGCATCGGTTCATAACAGCTTGCACCGTCGAGACGACTTTGCGACAGTGATGGCTGAGGATGAATGTGATGCTGGGACACTTACCCATTAGTGACATTTCCCACATTTTTCTTCATTTGATGAACTTCAATCGAATCATCTATTCGTCACCCCCAAAAAGCAAAACAAATCTGAACAGTATGTAGAAATTCATAACTTAATACACAGCTCACCGAATCAGCATCACAAGGTATGATGAGCAGCACGCGATATATGCATCATTTATTGCATACGTTCTTTGTTAACAAAGTGAGGGATTTATATACTGTATATAAACAATGACACAAAAGCTTCGATTCTTGGATGGATGACTTGTTATCCTTTGATAAAGAAATAGAGCTCTCATTGCAGTTAATGTGATTGATATGATCGATGCTCAACATTGATCATCTATCATAGCATCAGACACATGGTGTATTCCAACACTAGACAAAGCGATGGTCTATTTATTGCGCTTTTAATGAATCGGCCAAAAAAAAGCGGGAAAGGGATTATTTTTTTACAAATTTATCGATAGGAAAGTTACTGCAAAATGTAATTTATCAGCTGTCGGTTTCTGAGCTAATATGTATGTCAGATCTGATACCATGAGCTAATCATCTTAGCTACTGGTCAACAGGAAACAGGTTATATTGGCTCATCTGTCATTCATTATTAATCACCCAATAGTCAGCCAATAAAACGTCACTAGTGAGGAACATAAATCATAACACATCTACCTTCATGAGCCACTACGCAATAACCATAATCATGGTTTATCTGACCAAGCTCGTTATGATGATTAGAGCGGACAGACTTCACCAATCATTCCGGACACGTGACCTTTGTTATTCGTCGGCTTATTCCCGATTCGGCTGCACACTGTAATACGGTGCAGACGTCCAGTGCATTTCAATAACCCAGATACACCCTTCGTTTCGGCATGAATAAGTCTTTTAGATTCCGGTTCCCGAGAATATAATCGCAATTGTGACTCAAATTATAAGGAAGAAGATATAAATGGTTAAAATGATAATGATCGAAGAATAATACTGACGCACTTCGTTCGAAGCGCACATTTCAAGGACCAAATCATTACGCTCATGACGCAAACCCCTTGTAATTCTTTGGTAAGTTAATATTTTCTCATATTCGCCACTTGCTATGTATGATATGAGCTTAAAATGTAATGAAAATAATCTGGGATATCGTTTTGAGACTTCTTATTTACAGGGGTTGGACAATACATCACCTGATAAGTATCGGCTGTGGGCGTGAGGTGCATTATTAAATGTTAGTAGATACTATCTATCTCAATTGCAAGAAATGACTCAATACACTGGGCAGTGTCATTTTGTTTAATGCATTTTTGTTTAAGTATGCATTTTGTTTTAACTATATTAAGTTTCTAAAAAATAGTCTTTGATGTTATGTTGCTGTGAGAAATCAATACATATCGATGTAGACAAAGTCTGATAATTTTTGATCTATGAAGAGACCCATCATGACACGACACTTTTGCTTTTTGGTTATAATAGTTGTACTCTTCCTCGTCTAGTAAAACTTGGTTTCTTTTAAATGCCCTTAATGTGCTGTTAGTCATACAACATACCCACAGCTCAAATGAGTCAGACATTTCCTATTGTTAAACAAACTGTTCTTTTCGACATGAACATAAGTTGGTCATCTTTAGCAAGCAGTGTCTCCTTTCTAATGCTGCGAATATCTCATCAATATATTTGTTTTTCAGCAGAAGTCATTTCGTACGTTACATCTACCGATTTGGTCATGAATAATCTGGTGTCAAACATTCTATACTCAATTATTGGATAACATACTGTACCCATGATTAAGAATTAAACGAGTGTAGAAATCCCGTTACTTCGTTCTGTCGCATCAGCGCTCGGGCTCAGAGGCTTTATATTAAACAGCCTAAGGGTCACCAATGGCTGATGAATTATCTCTTTATTTTCAGCCACCCTTATTGAGTGGCTTTTGTTTATCTAGCGACCCGTAGAATAGTGAAAGTGATATATTTGTTAAGCACCATAAGACCGAAAGTCACGATAATTATCTGTAACTGGTGCTACTCTCAATCGATTATTCTACGCAATACAGTAAGCATCCTTTTCGGAGACTATTTAGCTCCGTCAAGTATAAAGAAGAAACTATTACCATAATATTGTTTTTTCATAACTAAACTATTAGTCGAGTAATTATTACCAATTACACCCATAACCATAATTATATGTTCTCCATTAATAGGATACTCTAACACTTACGACTTCCCCAATGCTAACACAGGGTGTGTTTTTAAATGGCCATTTGTTCGATCTCAATGCAATAAAATGAGCCCAATGAACGTAGTATTGTTATTCTAGTAAACATTGTACTATCTACAAAAGTATTTTAACAGAGCTATGGACATTGTTTGTGCATCTGTATACGTCGTATGTAGTCAGCTTTGCCAACTTAGAGATGAAATCTGTGTACATTTGTGGTAGTCTGGTGAGTAATGTATTAATTTTGGTTAAACATCTGGGTATAATGGGGATACGGTTTAGAATATCCATACACCAATCGCGCATTTGGAAATAGTTTACTCACTAAGGCATTTCAAAAGCCCACACAATGAGTTCTTTAGATCATGCTACTCATCTAACACACCCGGTCTAAATGCCCATTCTTGGAACTAGAATGAAACGCCCAAAAACAGATTTATGCCATAGTGATTCATGCACATTATTAGTAAAACGTTGTTTGTTCTGTTCAAATGTATTATCAGTCGGGAGGTAAGTGGTACCGCGTTAAAAGAGTCCTGTTATTAACAAGCATGTGCGGAAAACATTCGTACATAATTAGGTCAAAAAATGTTAAGATCGATCACTGCGCATAATACATAACAAGAAGCACATACAAGAAAACAAATATGGCAATCTTCATCCTATAATATTTTGGTGAGGTTGCCACATTGCAGCCGAGAAAGGGGTTGCAGAAATCCGTAGCACACCATATCACAAAAGAACCAAACGTGATGGAATAATCAAATCAAACGGCGTTGCTGGGTCAAATGATTGATTATCGTTGAGATACCTCCAGACAAGACGTCTGTTAAATCATCGATTATCTCACCAGTGTGTTGGAAGTAGCTATTGACACTTTGAAGGTACATGACAAGCCATTACATTATTGCAATGCAATAGTAGTGCTTGGTAGTAAAGCTTTCAAAAGAAAGTAACTCGATCGCATCGTTTTAGAAATCAAATGCAAAAAAATATCTGTGCCCGTAATCGAACATTGCAAGTATTGATACATTCTACGAAATCGAACATCTAATTTTCGATGATTCGATAAAATCTCACAAATAACAACAAATGCGGATCATGCATTATTCTATGATGCCAGTCATCTAACACCTTTGCCAGTCAATAGTCGTAAGGTACCGTACAGGCACAATATATCATTTGTTTGAACATTTGCAAGCATAAAGTAAAGTAGAATAATGCTACACAATAAAAGAGAAAATATCATGCACACATTCTTCACTTATACATATACGGCTTGAAATTGTACTGCGCGATACACGTGATGTGTTCCAAATGAAGCAGTGTCCGTGCCATCGCTACTGATCAAATTCACAGGACCAACTAATGACAACTATTTTCATCAAGTTAAATGATAAAACACCACAGTAATCTTAATCAAGTAACGTGAATATCTTATCAAAGCAGTTATCTTACCAGAAACAATTGTTTTGTAACTCGTCATTGGAGCTGAACAGCAGTGATGATGATACGCAAATACATCGGCGAGACATGGTTTTAGATTGAAATATGCCGAATGATTAACGATGGCGCAGCGACAACATCATGGTAAATGTCTGTGAACCAAGTGTCGTTCATCGAATATAACGTGTGCAAGTGTCATCTGTGGGAATGGTCTTTTTACAATAGGTTATGCTTGATTTTGAAACTCACCTTGATGGTGTATTCACGCATCGTATTCACTATGGTGATAAAACATAATTAGAAATATCCTTGTTTACTAGTTTTCTTACCACAAGAAGTGTTTCTGCAGAGATGAACGAATCATCGATGTTATGCATGGCATTAGCCCAAATGTTATCATGGAATACATGCATTGACTGACGTTTGTTAACTTAACCCTTGCTCCGCTGCAATTGTCAGAGGCTCGCCCATTACCCCTTATGTAATATACGGATCTTCATTATGGTAGTCACATTGCGTCGAATGCATAACAACTAATTTTGTTTCAGTGAATATTGTCCATGAATGACATAAAACAAAATAAGGGTACCATCGTCACCACTATGTGAACTAAGGGGACTTGTTAAAGCGATGCACACATTATATGATAAACTAACCTGCAACTAGCTGTTTGCGACATTGAAA
>CM067351.1:4306425-4391425 GCA_034190875.2 Urechis unicinctus | reverse complement strand
TAGTTCTGATCGTCTGCAATCAGCGTCTTTGATCCATCTTCGAGGATTCAATGGAAGACTAACACCTCGCAGAGACCCACTGCTGCGTAAATGGTTAAGCTGCTTATACATATGTCACTCAACATGTCATATGAACAGGGCTTGGACAATATTTACACAAATGATTCCTGCTGACACAGCAAACAGCTCCACTTTGGCGTCATCAACCGTGATATTAATTACGATGTATTGACAGGTAAAAGGGATAACATTCCCATACCTTAACATACACGGAATATGACCACTATTTTGTAGCTCCTTAGAAATAAAGTATATTAGAGTACGTACCCTAGTCGAAATGCCCGTTATGAACGAACAATATAGCCATCGATATTTGAGAGCATTTGATCAATTGAGCATCGCATGTCTCACAAACGGATGTAATAAAATGATTGATTTCATTAATATTCGTCTTATAATATCAGTAGATGATATCAATCAGGTCTGTCTAACAATCAACAAGTGATAAGCAATAAACTGTATCGATCAAGACGACAACAAATGATGCAATGTCAGCAAACAAATGCAATTATATAACATCAAACATGGTTTTTCTCCTGAAGAATTGATATTGTTGGATAACGATAAGAAATTACACGATGGTCCCCGACAAGGCCCTCCGCTGTTTAGGCAATTTTACAAGTAACCATCGGCTACTCTCTAAACTCTGAAATGATTCTTCCATTCTGCCTGCAAAACTATTGGAAAAAATCTAATGTGATTTTGGCTACATATAGCCGCACAGATTTTGCCCTCTATTTGATTTCATAACAAACGGGATACCACACTGACAGATGATGTTTACTAGGACAGGAGACTTAATGAAGCACCATATTTTGTTCCATTGTAGCTGAGATTCATGTTGTACATTTATATTATTACAAGCGTGCTGAATCACTAGAAAGCAACAAACAGGGCAGTTAAAACCCTTTTCTTTTTTTTATCTCCATCTTTCTTCGACAAAACTCACTGTTAAATGGCTTCTTTATGTTTAATGGACCTAATGAGGGACCGTTTACCTAGTGAAATGTGAAGCACCGAACCGAATAAAGTACGTAAGTCGTGCAATAGTATAATGCAATTGACGACAGTTCCATATGTTCCGGCATGTGCTAATGATTGCATTTAATTAATCGAGCATGAAATTCTTTGCAAATAAACATATATAAGGCCACAAACATGAAATATTCTTCAAAATTAACCTTTACTCAAAATAATAACGGATCGATTGACGTCATCTGCTGTTTTTTCTCATGGATCACCTCGAGATCAGCCATAAGCCTCGTTAACAAGGAACATAAAACTTGACGCAACGGCATTAGGGAGCCGCAATACAATACCCGTAATCATGGTTGATATGACAAGGCTTGTTATGGTGGTTTCATCTAAAAGAATACACCAATCATTCCCAGCAGGCGTCCGCCCATATTTCACGTGTTCTTGTCTTGTTCAATCTTTCGTTTGCCGATAGTACAGCGAGCAGGAAATATCTTGGAATATTCCATGGTTGTGGATTTATCGTCCGCATTGTTAATCATAGTTCAAAGGAAAATGCTCCTGTGCAATTAATCCGACTATCAATGTGTTGAGAAGCAATTGGTGCAAGGAATTGAAGCGTTGTTGTCCACACAATACCTTTTATTTATGTTGCCTTTTGTAGATAGGGACGATAGACGTTTTCAATAAGTCATAAACCCCGTGTGTATGCATCTATTAATATGTATCTTATCTAATCTACAAAAACCCAAGCTGGTCAACTGCAGGTAAGTATAACGTTTAACTGCACACCGAAGCCGATGTGTTATATGACGAAGGCTTAAAGCGGAAGTAAGATGTCAAATGTAAAATTAGGCCGGATTCCACTGACGCCTTTTCCAAGCCCGAAACGCTGGTGATTTTCCAAATTTCCGGATAAATAAATTCGTAAGCTGTTTTGCTACAAATACTCCAAATCTGGAATATGTTTAGGATGGTAATTATTGCGTTCAAGTTAGGAAGCTTGTGCTGAGACACCTGATGCCTTTTGAATAAAACACGTACTATCAAGAGGTTTAACATTCTGATTACTGACTATGGCGTCCGCATACACATATATTATCGGTGAAGCATGACAAAAGCTTGTTATATTGGATACCGATTGGCAAGGAGCAAAGGCAACATGTTTTCTTGATATGATAACGGGTACCACTTAACTAAGCGCCCTTTCAATACGTTTATAGTAGGGATTGGTTTAAACCACTTTTGATTAAACGCATTATTTAGTGTTTGTTACACTAGTTGGTGCAGATGACATCCAAATATTCATTCAGTCGCTATAATCAAAACCTCATATCCAATCAAAGCCTCATATTTAGTAATGTAAATGTCATCATCGATCATGCATGTTGTAGTCCCTTAACTATTGAACAACATAACGACTAAACATCAAACAACACCAATAAGCCAACAAGAAGTAACAACACGTTCATGTCCTACGCAGATGTCGAATGAAACCACAGGCACTGTTACTGTCCTAGATATATCGCACGGCTGGCTTGATATCTTACTTTCTTCTTACCGAATGCTTCTTTGCAGATAAATCATAACACAATTATAATGGCTACTGCAGAACTGCATTCACTCGAGAGATTAATCATGACAAACACAGTCAAATGATGTCACAGGGCAATTCAACATCTGTTATTTGGGAACCGCTTTGCTGGTTGTTTTTATCACAGTAATGTCCTTTCGGCATAACACCCGTTGCTGGAGTATTTTTTCTACAATTTCCCCTACGTAGTGCACTGATCCATGAGCATGGTAATGGTCTGCTCCATAGTGATATCACAAAAACTAGCTCAATACATCTTCTGTGCAAAGGACCTAGGGGTACATTTAAAGCATTTCGTCATGTGGTTACTTCCAAATATAAATTACGCTGCAATATGCCAATAACACAATTATCGTTATCACTGGGACGCACGGTTACATCAATTAACGCATTGCGCTTGAAGAAGAAGAATACATGTGCATTGGCTTAGGTCGATATATATCGCTCACACCGCAGTGTGGCTGACTTTTGGCGTCAATGTCAAGCGCATTTCTGCAAGAATAGATTATTATCTATTTTTACAGGGCTTTATGTGCATGCTTGACTATTTAAGCTTCGTCTATCAAATGACGGACGCTGTGACCTCTTGATACATGTTCTGTTTAAAATATGTCTAATTGGGAGCAATGTTACGTTAAACCTAGGATCGGTGTATAGAAGATGTGGGTAACGTGACGGTCACGATGAAGCAGCTTTATGTCAAAACCAATAGCATTTTGAGATACCAACGACTTCATCAAACTGGCAAACGTATGTTCCACACTTAAGTGATATCTGAAAAAACATGGGAGTGATAAGATGGAAGAGCTAATGTTATCGGTGGATTGGTTTTCTCCCATGTCTGGATAAACCTGGAAGTAATACGCTATAGACCAAATGGTACACATGGATTACCTTTCTCCCACGACTTAACACTGCTATCGAATTTGGAACTTTATGCCTTTTATAATGTTGAGCAGCTGGCCACTAAAGGAATTTTATCATTATTACTTTCTTTTTTAACTGCATGAACAGAAAAGAAAATAGTACAGGCGATATCCTCAACAGTCGATATAACCAAAGTATAAGACCGACCACCGAGTGCACCAGTTTCAACATAATTATTATGCAAGTGATTGCATTGGTCGCCGGAACCATGGATCAACCATTCATAGTATGTTCCATGCCAACATTAATGTTAATATATTCTCCTGTGACATAAATCGTGCGTTTTTCAGTTTTACTGAATGCAATTATCGAGGAAAATGCCATAAAAATGTAGGCGTGATACAAGATTCCGTCATTCGACCCGTTCATGACCATTTCAAGTATGTTACGTCTTGCTGACATTTCGAAGGGTTGACATAAGCATGAAAGAGAAAAAGTTACCTAGTACACAGGAATCCCATCCCCGATGAATCATGCTTAGTTGTGGTGAACTATGGTGCGGTCAAGCTATCAGATGAGGTGCCATCATTTCCGAGTGATTACTCGTGGTCTCTATAATGCTGGCTTATTCAGCTCGGTCAGGGAAATAGCCTCTCGTGCGGCAAGGATTCACTTTCAGCGTATGATACAATTGTGAACAACGAGCGCAGTTGCTTTGTGGCTGCGATGAGTCATTGTTATCTGACCAAACACGACCATCCGTGTGTCGGCAGAATGCGTTTGGTAATTGATCAAAGAACTATCGATAAAAAACAAGACTAACGGCGCAGATTGTGTGCCAATCATAACTTATACTTATTTGACCCATGTACGTATAAATCAAGTCGAAATTGATGCGTTATATTTTTTTGTTAAATCACCACCTTTGTTTCCGGGCCCTATTGTGGTCGAGTTATGTTAAATGTGTAGAAACATTAGTAGAAGTTAACATGCACCCAGAGCGTAACCAATGTGTTTACTAAGCACACGATGTAAAGCAGGCTATATTTGGTCCGCCAGCGGGAACAGCCATGCAAGCATCTACGCCGGAAACCATTTCCGCTAAATATAGCGCGTAATTGAAAGAGGCACCATTGTTAAAATAGCATTTAATCGCTTCATGTCAAGCAAAGAATGTACGCGAATTACCAATGGACCCATGAATAGAAACACCGCCTCGACGTGACACGATCGCTCTTGTTAAGTCTCGAAAACCTTTAAGACGAGTCGGTGACGCAGATCCGCTAGGTCTGAAGGCTCAACACTGAGCTGTTCCGACACAATCGATGCAGATGACTTTCGTTAAGAATATATATCTTCTATCTGATTCGTGCGGTAAATGCCAAACATTATCACATTTATACCAAGCAGATTACGCGCGTGCCTGATAACTTACATATCGCATACTCCGGCAGTGTTTTTGACTGCACGCATTATAAAGCCGTAGCACATCAATGGGGGTTTCAGGGAAAACTATTTATTATGCCACACGAGAATATTGCCAACCAATACAAAGTATATGGTGAAATGTTCTGACAAATAAAACCGGAAACCATGTTGCAAATTACCTCTGGTGAAAATAACTTGCTTCTCGACGGTCGCTTAATCTCTCGATATAAATATGATATCGATAACCGCACAAACAGCGAGAACATATTAAGTAGTCAACTCAACACGAAGATCGATGCTGTCATAAACACGGTTATATGCTCACGAATCGTACCGAAACATTTTAACAGCTGATTTACTGGACCAATAATAAGCACATTATTTACGTTTAGTTTCTCAGCGCTCTAAATATTGCCCACGCAGGCAACATAGCATAAGGAACTGCAAGCATCATTGTTTGTTAATGGCAAAGTAAAGTTTTTTTCTTTGAAAGCAACATCAGAATGGAAAAAGGCGAGAGCGCATGCGGCCGTTGGCTAGATTGTGAAGCTTATGTATGAAAAACCGTCTAAATACAAACACAGACATGGCGAACAGCTAGAGACCAAAGCTAAAAACGCGGTGTTGTGGGACAATAGAAGTATATCAGCCGTCCAGCAATTCGCTAAATTATATGTTTTTGTCGGTATTTTGATGAAATTAATGATTTCAATAAGTCCAAAATAGCTAAATATCAGCGACTTGACACGTAGGGTATTGTAGCCACCAGGCAGCCTTATTAAAGAGCCTCTGACGCTTTTCCGGATGTTTTTTTATGCTTCATCACCATTCCAAACCATTGAACTACTCCTACACGCTAAATGAAATACGAAGCAGGTATAATGACGACTCTTTTTGGCGCTATAAACAACCTCACTCACTCTCTCCCTCCCTACCACATGCACAATATTTCATTATGTATTTATATATCTATATATATATATATATATATATATATATATATATATATATATATATATATATATATATATATATATATATATATATATATATATATATATAAATTTATATATACATATATTTATATATGGATATATACATACATATACATCTCTATATATATAAATAAATATATATATAAATATATATATATGTATGTATATATATACATATATGTATATATATACAAATATATATATATAATCACATACACACATTTATATATATATAAATATATGTCTATATATATATATATATGCATATATATAGTTTTATAGATTCATATTCATATATATATGCATGTAAATATGTATTCATATCAATAAATATATATATATATATATATATATATTGGCTTACATATATATATATATGCATATATGTATAAATAAATTGCTGCATATATACATATATATATATATATTTATATGAACATACATATATGTGTATATATATATGTATATATATGCATATATGTGTATATATATGTATATATATATAAATTAAAATTTATATATATATATATGTTTACATATATATATATATATGTACATATATGTATAAACATATTGATGTATATATTTAAGTATTTATTTATATTTATTTTTATAAACGTATATATATGTGTATATATATGGATAAATATACGTATGTATATTAATGTATATATATATATTTGTATATATATAAATATATAAATATATATATATATATATATATATATATATATATATATATATATATATATATATATATATATATATATATGTATATAAATATATATATATATATAAAATGGTGATAATCATTTCCTTTTTGGGCCGCGCACATTCCAAAGGGGTTTCGTGAGACCGACTGTTGGAGATTGATCAAGCTGTGTGACAGGAAGACTTGACATTGTCGCACTTATATTTTTGTGTCATTGTACATACATGTATGTTCTTAATATCCCTTTAAATATGATTTACGGTCGAAATTCCATTTAATTGCTTAGCTTACAGTCGAGAAGCCTTTATAGTTTATGCAACTTGTTTAAACACGTCACGTTGGTATAATCAAGCGTAAACAAGTAAGCACTTCTAGAAAACTTACGGGGTATTGCTGTAGGTCTTCTTTCTGTTTTGATCAATGCATGCTGCTTTCATGCCTCAATATAACAATATGTGAGGAATCTCATAGCTTACATACTATTTCATAGCTTACCCAATGTTTCATGAAAGATATTACAGCCATCTTTAACTTTATTATACTTTATTTCATAACTGTAGGCAACAAGTATTTATATATAAGGCAGATATACATAAAGCTGAAAAATATCCTTGGCACATGCCCTCTTATGTTTAGTTTGGTGCGTGCAGTCCCTTATGTCTGAGTCAAGCATGTTAACTGAGTTTTAGCGTTGTTGGTAAATATCCAATTGCAATACATGAGGCAGCAAAAGTGACAAACTAAATTATTTTTCTGCATAGAAATTATCCATCAACAGATCGACAGAGATCATTTTTCAACGATAAATACGACTATCAATCAGGTCTTAATACCTGGATTGCATGTTATAATGGCTCGAAGAGATGACCATTTCTTCTGACAGAGTGCACTGTAATTATTTTACAAACAACAGTAATATGTGCAGACAACACTAGTAGTTATTACAACCATTCATTTCACTCCATACATTAAATAGATATCCATTAATATGACACTCAGCCTACAAATTGCAACATAGACAACCACTGTGTGACAATCACTAGGAAGATGCACTAAGGTACTACCATTACATAAAGCCGAACCAATCCAGGGTCTTTGACTAAATCCATTGTACTGCTGTGCGTCGAATGTGTATTGCCTGTCCTAGTACGTGGGACCATCTCGTCGTCTTATCTTCATTAGTGACCTGCTCTGATCACATACGCCATTAATTGAGACTTACGATTAGTCAATTTGACCAAAAGGGCTCTCTGACTACTTATTAAATGCAGTATATATGCGATAAAGGGCAATTAACTCATCGCAAATGATTACGTAAAGCGTTTATTTAGGTACCCAATCTCAGTTGCTTACATGTCTTATAATGTCATAACTTAGATAGCGAGGAAAATATCAATGGCTATCCTAGAAACATATCATACATTGTAATCCGTTCCGCATAAACACCCTGGATAGATTTCGATGTTCCTTGTAGTTAATCATTTTCCTCCGGAAGAAGCATGGGGAAAAGCGAATGTCGTCATTAAAGATTACAATTCAAACTTTGGCCGAAAAAATGCCCCGAAAAGCACAAAAAAAATCATACTTTTTACCTCTTATGCACACTCCAGAGCAAATATTACCTATGAATATATATCAATGAACAAAGTTACATTATATAAAAATAGTTAGCTGTCGTAAGAAACATTTCGTCGGTTCGGAGGACTCTAATTCCAAGATGGCGACCAAAATTCAAGAGGGCGACCTCTCACCGTATAATTATCAAATAATGCTAAGTATTGAGAAATATTTATTGTGTAATATATCTTTTTATAGGTTTTCACTGATGCTCCTTCATCATTTTTCACTTATCGTGGACTCTGACCAGTCAATTTCGATAAGGCGGTCTGAATCTAAGATGGCGGACCAAATGTTACAGGGATATCAAATAGACCGAGAAGCCCGACAAAGCATATCGTGGCAAGAATCACTATCGCTAGGCTGTCACTGGATCCTCTTCTGGTATGATCTGAGTTATCTACTATAGTTACTAAACATGCCTGGAGAAACCAACTTATTACTGCACTCTGAACTGTAAGAAGCGAGGATTGTCACTAAGTAGACCACTGTCCGCATTAGAGAATATGGAAACTAGCACTGTCACACACAAAAATAGAATTGAATCAATGACGAATCACCATTGATTTTTTATTGACACAAAAATACATCCCATTAATTCAAACACATGCTACAAGATGAAATATATACATTAATCAAAATACAATCATTACAACACACCAGAGGAGAGCTTGGTGTAGAGGCTATTATCTCATCTCAGGTGTCAGGTTTAATATCTGAACCGATCCCATTTTCATGATTGCATTTAAATTACACACTACATATCTGACACGCATATTACATACGGACTAACAGTTCACATAACTCATCATCGCTTAGCCAGTGCTGATTTTAACAAGACCTCTATGTCGCAGACTTGCTTATACTGTGGATGGACGACTGCTTTTATTGATTCCTTGAGTTCTTGTAAAGGGAAGTTTTGGAAACGAAATTACCATTGTCAGCTTTTACGCGCCGTTTTTGGCGGATGTCTGGGGCTTTGGTTATTTTCAATAGCCAATTTCAGAAAGAAGCTGTCGTTCATTAAGTCGATTCAGTAATCTGATGGAAGATGCAGAGACTGGACCACAATGAGACTTACAAGTGTCCAATAGTTTCTGCATTCTAGCGAACCTCTGTTGCTTCATTTTTCTCTCTGTTTTAACGCCAATTGTTTGCTTAACGGTGGTCATGAAATCGGCCTCTAGTTGTCTGACACGCTGAACTTTGTCACTTCTTCTGGCCCATTTCCACTTTTTTCTGCGCTCTTCGTCGGTTAGGTCAGTGAATATTCCATTAGCTAACAGTCCATTAGTGACTACAATGCATTTGCTAGAATGAGTTTCTATTTTGGTCATTCCACCTGCAATCTTTATCTGGTTATCCAATCTGGCGATGCAGGACTCGCACCCTAAATTGGTGATTGGAGCAAACTTCAGTTGTTCTTCATCAACCGTAGTAGGTGTATCGCCATCGAAATAGTCCATCTGTGATAGCTGCCTGTTCATAACATCAATGGTTCTTTCAATGACCGCACCTATTAATTGCCTCTCCTCAGCTGAGGTGTTGCCGAATTGCACTCTTAGTGACTCTAAATATTTCAGCTTCTCACCGAAGACCAACTGTGATCGAAATCGCACGTGCGCCCATCAATGCCGAATAGATCCATCATAGGAAATATCCTGATATCACCAATCAGGGAATATACTTCACAGGCACACTGAAACCAGTCGTTCGTAATAAACGTTGACACGGCTCATACGAGCTTATTCGAATTGGCATCATCTACCGCATCAAAAAAAATCTTTCATCTGATCTTTTTTATCATATTTAATATTGCAAGCTATGCAATGCGGGCGAAGCGATTGGAAATGAACCCCCTGAAACCTTTACACTCGTGGCCATTGGTTTCTAACCAGTTAACAAATTCACTGTATAGCGACACCGAGTGTGCCGCGTGGCTCGGAGATAATAACTTCGTCACAGCGATCAACCCGATGGTCAGGATACTGGCTGACGCTGAGTGGAGAATACCCGAACAGTCGTTCAGATTCTCAATTCCCTTTTTTTGTTCCGTTTCTTTCAGCACCTTTTCTATGCCGCTATCCACACCCAGGATCAAATGGGTACAGCATTTTAGTACTTTATTCTCGTCAATGTTCAGATGCTGTAGCATGGTTGAGCAGTCACCAGCCCGGTCTGTGATCCAAAAGTCAATATGTTCCTTTATCTCGTCAGTGGAACAATCGGCAAGAATTGCTAAACTATTCAGTTTGATCTCGTACGTCTTTGCGACACCCTCTCCAGAACGTGATAGGTTTTCGGCGTAACCAGCAGCGAACGTCTTCTTTTCTGATGTGGGTCCAGCTATGGTAATATGGTCCGTTTTAATACTGAAAACTCGCAACCATCTCCAAGTTCAGGTATGAAGCATCCTCCAAGTAGTTTCGAACTGATTTTCCACTAGGAATTACATGTGTGCGATCGTTACATCTTCTTCGTCGCTTTGGTGTATCAGACGTTGGATCTTCGAAATCATCGTCGTTGCCTAATCCCTCATCGTAGTCACATAACTTCCAATTCTGCTGGAAAAGTCCGTTCGCGAACTCGACACAGATGCCTAGTAAGTTTGTCGTGACTTTGTACTTTGAGAGACATTGTACCAGACAACGGATTAATGGCTCATTCAACGTCTTGTACCCTGTTCTGATCTTGACATTAGAAAAATCGGAGTCAGCTGCTGCATTTTTTAGAGTGCGGGAAGATGACGTGATGATACAGTCCGTGTCACTAGCTATATAAGCAGGATCACTAGTGTCCGTGTCAGAAATGCAGTGTATAGCGGCTTCTATTTCACGTATGTTGATGTCCATTTTTGTCTCATTTTTATGAGCAATAAGTTCCCGCGACTGTGACTGTGATACGCAACGTGATTCCGGTCTCTTCTGCTTCAGCCAGTTCCGAGAAACCGTCTCACCGCATCGCGCGATGTATGCTCCGTGGCAGTTATCATCGTAAAAGGAGTCGTCGTCTTTGGTCATTCTCACTCCGTGTTGCGCCTCTAATTGTTTTTCGTACAAAGCGTCAGTGGCCCAGATATAGAACGCTCGGATAGTCATTCTTTCAGTCGGAAGCTTAATATTGCCATTTATCAAACCTATTACCTTCTTTCTCTTTTTACGCATATTGAGCAAAAAATCGTAATTCTCCCGAATACGTTTCGCTACGGAACGTTCACTGAGCGGATACACATTTTTACTAATCCAGTCATTCCGTACGCACAAGACCTCAATGCCGCAGATCTTGCTAGCCCCATCTTTGCTGACCATTTCATTTCCTTTGGTAGGCGCTTTACACAGTGATATCATTCTACCCAACAAACATTTTTCATTCGGTAATTTACCGCCTCTGACATAATCTGGTTCTTCCTTGTAAATTTCTCCAAATAGTTCTTTTCTCACATCGGAGCGGCGGAATTCCATAGCATGAACGAATCGATAATTGATCCGTTTCACTAATTTTGGAAAGCACAAAATAGCGCAAAATAATCGAATTATTGTAATACGTTTGGCTGAATCCCCAGATATTTAATACCGCCTACCAATTTCAATACAAGGTTTATGTTAACGGATCGGTCTACAGATCTGTCTAGTCACGCTTATTAACAAGTTATTCCTCCTTTTGTGGCCAAGGGGTAGTGCCTTATCGCATTGCTAAATGATTCCGCACGGTCGCAACTCCCGATTGCGAACATAATATAAAAATGGCGTCACAATTTGATAGCTGAGGAGTATTTTCCTTTAAAAGCTTATTTTTGCAATTGAGTTTCCTGTTTGTACAGTTTCGAATGTTGCATAGGAGCACGTTAATTAGTTGAAACGGGGGTGCTTATTTGCGGTCAATTGTATGCGCGGCAACATTCCGTGATCAATATTTGACAGCTACCGGTGTTAGATATTGATGCGCATGTCGCATTTGCCTTAACTAAAGGAACAGAAGAAACCTTTTAAATTTCACTAACTGTTCATGTAACTATAGATTGATTAAAGAATGACGTTATCGTTAATATTTGATATTATATCTACGACATTGCATTTTATCTTCTGCATTTTGTTGATGTATATGAGCAGGTAGAAAAAGTGAACTTGTATTTAACCAGCTGTAGACACAGACTAATGTAAGCCATCAGACTGTTTGGTCTGCAAAAAACCCATCTTTGTGGTGACTATAAAAGCTGCCTTATACGCGGGTTCGTATACTTCTGATTTTCATTCTCCACTCCTTTCCTTGTGCTGGGATTACCAATTGGATCGATAATTGATCCGTTTCACAAATTTTGGAAAGCACCAAATAGCGCAAAATAATCGAATTATTGTAATACGTTTGGCTGAATCCCCAGATATTTAATACCGCCTACCAATTTCAATACAAGGTTTATGTTAACGGATTTGTCTACAGATCTGTCTAGTCACGCTTATTAACAAGTTATTCCTCCTTTTGTGGGCAAGGGGTAGTGCCTTATCGCATTGCTAAATGATTCCGCACGGTCGCAACTCCCGATTGCGAACATAATATAACAATGGCGTCACAATTTGATAGCTGAGGAGTATTTTCTTTTAAAAGCTTATTTTTGCAATTGAGTTTCCTGTTTTGTACAGTTTCTCATGGAACTTTTGGCTCAGCAAATGGGAGGAGTATTAGGTGCAATATCTATAAGTGTATCTGCAATAGCAAGGGACATTATACAAAACCCAAAATTTCCTTTGAGGGCACACCTATTCACTCATTTGTCTTCGTATTACTTGCGCAGCATCGCTCTCATCCGGATAATTATCATTGCCACTCTGCAGCTATCATCGCCACGGTTGCATAATGCAAATTACTCAATCGAGTAGACTTCTTGCGATAGTTGTCACCATCATCATCATCATCATCATCATCATTATCATCATCATCATCATCATCATCAACATTGTCATCATCATCATTGTCATCATCATCATCATAATCATCACCTATATTATATCTGCTTCATCATCTGTATGTTATAGTCTTCACCGCTATTGCATTAACTAAGAAGATATGAAAACTAAAATTATAATATTGACACATTAGTTTGAATGGAGACAATAAACATTGTAGTGAATATTCGTATGATTTCGATCAAACATATTTTCTGAATATTATCGTCTAACCGAATCACAGTGCGTTGATCAATGATGTATGGACGTCCCGGAGTTTTGCTTCAGAAGTATCACTTTAAAGCACGTGGCTCATTCTATTCCACGCAAAAACATTCTATATAGAAATTCAAAAGGCAGGGACATCTTGTGTGTTACAGAAATCTTATGTGGGTTTTTTAGACGAAGAGCCAATCAAAACCAGAAGCTTCGCTGAAGGAGCCGGTTTTGTTGATTGACGTTTGGAATGGCTAACTGTTGCTCACGTGATAAATACCGTATTCAATTTACTGCTCTATATACAACTGTGTAGAAGACTAGATGAAGTCAAACATGATCATTTATGTCATTAGGTTAGTGGTATATGATATTTCATCAGAGTCATTGAATAGCTTACCTGTTTTAGCGTCTGTGTATGATGTGGTGGGAGTTTTAATTGAGCAATGTAGAGGTTTGATTAAAACGGGATACTCTACATAGATTGTAAGGCTTTATGCCCTATAAATAGGAAATATACCTCGCGATGGCGGTGTTACAATAGCCGGGTCAATCGATTGGGTTAATCCTTAAGAGTTTGCAGTCTTCCTGGGATACTCTTAAAGGTCCGCGGTGTTGATGCAGCTTAACGGACGTATTGATAAATCATTAGTCGTGTAATAAGAGGACTCTAATGACAGAAGGTGTTCCGAATGTCAATAATCCAATGCTTTGGTTAACTGGGTTCTCCTTACTGATAAAGGGGGGAACTGAGTCTTTAGTATCTGGTATGGACAGGTAGTGGCCGATGTGCATTTCAATATTGTGCGTTAGCCACATACACGAGAGTATCAGCATCCTTAGTTAAGGTGCATTCTATTAACATCATTCTGCGCTTTTTACAAAACAACGTAATGCATTGCACAATTAACACTACTTCAATACTATTTAAGTGTAACGCCCTCTCGGTCTGTATATTATAACATCGGTGGGTCGGCTATCAATTGATCCTACTACGATTCAATTATCTAAGTGTTAAAAGTTTATAGTACAATTGCGGATGCTTAAACAGCTTAGCATGCTAAGATTGGAATACATATTTGCTGTACCAATGCATTTCATGGGTTTGATGATCTACTATTTTTCCAATATAGGTCCTTGCCGATATTTCATGGAGGTGATTCAATAACGGGAGATTGACAAATCGAATGATAATATTTGACGCTCTGTTGTCTCCGCTATTTACCTTCATTTATATCAGGCTATTTGAAAGACAGTTCAAAATATAGTATTAAGCAGTTTGAATTCAGCAATGATATGATATAGTTGCTAAACAATGAGTCTTTGTAATGTGCTTTTGCAATCGAGATGTTTATAAAACTTACTGCAACATA
The DNA here is from genome assembly GCA_034190875.2 of Urechis unicinctus. Lineage (NCBI taxonomy): Eukaryota > Metazoa > Annelida > Polychaeta > Xenopneusta > Urechidae > Urechis > Urechis unicinctus. The sequence continues at coordinate 4,376,648 of CM067351.1, read as the reverse complement.
CAAGCCATCAAATACTTCCAGGTAGTTTCCGATGGATAGGCTATTAGTAGTGTCTGTTTAATGTCGATCAGCCATGCTGGTGCTGTTTCAGTTAGTATGCACCAACTCCCCCACTAGCTCAATAAAAATCATTTTCACTTACTTATTTATACACCCCGTTATCCAATCATTCACACCATAGCAACCGCCACCACCAAATAAGTCATATGATTAAAAATTTAACAAGTTTATATTGTGACTAGAGGCTATTGGGGGTTGCCCAGTGGGAGGTGTTCTGTCCATACTAGCGGTATAATCAATAACACTAGGACATAACTGAGCCGGATTTATAAAGTGACTGGAAAGTAATCTTACGCTGTCATGAATGGCAATTTAATTATGTCTTTATGCTATTCATTGCCTCAGTTTTTAGTAAATAACCAATCCGCAGTCGATGCATGCAATGACTCGAAGACTTTCTGTGCATGGTAATCAGTCCATTTGGATACGACCACTACACTAGTCACACGAGAGTTGAAGCAACGAGGGTTCGTATCTGGTATGTGAACATTTAGCACTATTTACACACTAGCGTCATACAGAACTGCACTAGTTTGAAATAGGCTGCCAGAACAAATTAGATTATATAAACTAGGATTATGGTTAGTCTGGCTCGCTAGATTAGTTATGCAATATCAACTTACTGCGTATATAGCATTCAAACAATTCGGCCCTTCAGATATTGCGTTTGGTTATGTCAGATGGCTTGAATGTTCTGATGCAATGATGGAGATATAATTATTGTCTCACGCTAATTGTGGCAAAGATGCCCTGCCCCGTAGCTAATGTCGGGTTAAGCATCGACAAAGGGATATGATATTATGATTAAACTCATGTATTCATAATAACCGATATGCTCTAAGCGATGTCGTGATACAAACACACACACACACACACACACACACACACACACACACACACACACACACACACACACACACACACACACACACACACACACACACACACACACACACACACACACACACACATACACACTCACACAAACACACACAAACACACACAAACAAACACACACACACGTGTATATATGTGTATATATCCATATCTGTATATATATATATATGTATATATATGTATATATATATATATATATATATATATATATATATATATATATATATATATATATATATATATATATATATATATATATATATATATATATATGCATGTACGTAAATATATATAAAATACATTTTTATATATACAAATATACATATAATTATAAATATAGATCGATATTAAGTTAATACTTAAATATGATTTATACAGTGGTATGTCTAGATGATTGACAGCTGCTGTACCTAGTATGCTGTTCTACTCAATAGCTGGCGAACCTCATTAAATATCAGGTGCACACTGCGACCCGTTTCCCGTTAGGCAAGTAATCCCATTTGCATTTTTATAGTTTCGTCATTCATGTGAGGTATTTCTAACTGGCGACCAAACCCTACAGTCATCGAGTCGTGACTGGGTGTTGTGTACAACCACAACAGGATAAAGTTCTGGATCAAATCAATTATAGCGGGCAATTCCTGCCTTTACATTCTCGGGTTTCAGTCGGGGCTGCCAGGCGGAGATACTGATTTTCCACCTGTGAATAGGTGCATGTTTTTCCAAAACACAAACGCAATACACGACGCGGAACGCAGATATTTAAGCAGTGGTGATTATTCGTCGTTTAATGTTTGATATTGGTGTTATTTTGGAGAAATTGTTTAGGAATTTCGTTCTTTAAACTATATGGACGGCGCGGAAGCAACCAGGCCAAAGTTTACCTGCGCCGTAGTAGACTGCTGGGCCGATCTTCGCAAGAAAACGAAAAAAAACCCGTAAATGACAACATAGTTTCCGTCATTTGTATTACTGATGGGACAGGTAAATAGACTGTGTAATTGCAATTGCCAGGCATCACAATAATCTAGGCGACAAGCCGTGCGACATGTCTCTTCATCAGGCGGTAATGCTGGATTAGACTTTGCATTGGTATTGAAGTCAGCCACTACAAATATCATGGCCACAACATGTTTGCAACCACCATCCTATCTGCAAAGAAACATGAGAAAATACTAAATATTCTCTGCATCATCATACCTGAATAAATCCACAATATTTACGGTGCTGCAGGCATTTCTTACTAATTCTACAAGCTCATAACTCGAGCAAGGGATTCCTCTATCTTTGAGGAAAGTTTTCAGCTGGGTTACCCTCCATTAAGAAGGGGACAGTGATGACATGGTGTAGCAACGGTCACGCACGCTAACTTGGAAATGAGCGGTGAATACTGATGTTCTTGCAGAATACTCTCCAGACGATTGGAGATGAATGTAGATTCATTATTTTTTATAATCACTAGGATCACTATTTTATGATAATCTCTTTGTTTAAAAACTGTTTCAAATGTGCTCATTGCGACGTGACAGCGTGCAGACGAACTAAGGAGAAGTACAGAATACGATTGACGCCTTTGGCGACGTCTTTGATATAGAAACACGTAACGAAAATGCCCGCAACAACACAGCAACTGGTAAACCGCGAACAAAGCGTTGATAGCTTGACAAGCAGTGAAACATGCCCCCAGTTCCGGCAAAATCGCTGTGCGGCCGCGACGGAAACCCGAAAATGTGAAGTCCCCTATTGTTGATGGAATATTTGCCCTAGTTTGAGTGAAATATTATTACATTGATATGCATTATAGTCGTCCTAATCCGAGTAACGCAATTGTTTGTCAGTAAGCCCCAACAGTGGTTACCCGAAGTAAACAACAAAATTATGTCAGGTGGGCTGCTGTGTTGATGTGGCGTTGTCCCTAGCTTCACAATGATCCTTAGAGAGACAGGTTAAAAGGTAATAGCCGCTGCAGTATTATTGCGCTGTACTAAATCTGACGATGCTGTGAACGCGTCACCGATGTGTTATTGCCTTAACCGGACCGGCTCCCAATATTTTCTACGGACGTTGCATAAGCGGCAATAATTGGATTGCCTGGTCTAGACAGGCTGACTGCAAGGGCATGGATTTAGATGTCAGTATGGATGACCTGCAATCGCACAATTTCTCATTTTATTTAATAAAATATGCACTTGTTGGGGTTACCGATAGCCGCATCTACGACAAGTTCTTTGGTGGAGCTAAGTTAATCCACTCACATATTGTGCATTCACTAACATGCTCACTCAGCAAATAATTCAATAGCTCGACCATTGGCTAAATCACTTACTTCCATTGTAATGTGTCATTGCATAGCACGTGGAACTATAGCCCAGTATCTTAGTTTTGCCACTGCTTTAGACAATTGATAGATGTCTATGCTGGCTAGAATTTTGTAACGTGTTAAGCGTTTTCTTCTGTGCTTGCGATTCTAAATCTCCGTTAATTGAATAAATATGAATTATTGACTCATAATTTGCCATTTCAAATTAGTCCAAATGTATTGCCATAGTAGCAAAGGGCTATGTCGCACATACCACCAGATATGGCTTTTAATGGACTGTGTTCATGGTTACAATTCCGAGATGGTCGATAACTCTAGATATCTATACACGTGATAAACAACAATTTGCCATACCTTGAATGATAAAGAAGGCACACTTTGTCCCTTGCAATTGGTTAAAATCAACCATAAAAAACCAAATGTTAACGGCTGAGGAACTCGTTCCACCTATCCGACGTGAGTGAAATGTGCCATTAAAGTGATCACAATTGCATTTAAGGATTTTCACAAAAACGGAAAGTCAGAACTGTTGCAGTAAGGTTGCAGCGGTTAATTGGGTAGAATCAACTTCTCAAGATCGAATTGCAAAAAACAAATGCATTTCTTACCCGCGCATGAATTTAAGCTTTAAACATAGCAGCAATCAATCAACAATGTGTGTGACCGGATTTAGATTGAAAGTCAGCCTGTTTTATTATTCACAGCAAAATAACTTGATTACACACCCCAGTGCATCCATTTCGGTTGAAGCACTCGGCAATCTTCATGAACACATGTTGTCTTTTATGTAAAATGCGATGAAATTGTTATATATATATATATATATATATATATATATATATATATATATATATATATATATATATATATATATATATATATATATATATATATATATATATATATATATATATATATATATATATATATATATATATATATATATATATATATATATATATATATGAGTTATAATGTAGGGCTTGGCAAGGTGGTCTTGTCATCATTGATGAATGTGCTAAACAGGTGAGATTGGGTAAACGTGCTCACTATGGCTTATTTCTGTATATGCAGGGCAACAGTCAACTTGTGTTTGTCAAATAACTGGCTAGTGTTTCCTGGACCTATTCAAGAAAACGTTATGAATGAGCTTAAATTCCTCGCTAATGTCTCTGGTTATGCCATGGCACACGAGACCTAGGGGTTTACGAGCCTAAACCCAGTGAGCCCATGCACTTCTTACAGACATACGCTTCTTACGGTGTTAAGCCCGTAGAAGATACATAAACAGGGGCCTTTAGGGTGCCAGTATGGGGATGGGTCTCCTTACGGGGGCTTTATGGACCCGCAGGTCCTTTAGATCCCGAAGACTACTGAAGAGCCCGCAATAGTCCTGTACGACTCAATACGACCATTTTGTTGCGTACTTGCGCGTAGACATAATCGCAAATGACTTTATGTATGTGTACACTTTAATTTATAACCGTAATTTGCAGGCATATACATACATACATATATATATATATATATATATATATATATATATATATATATATATATATATATATATATATATATATATATATATATATATAGATATACGTATATATATATATATATATATGTATATTTTATATATATACATATATATATGCATAAATATATATATATGCATATATATATGTATATATATATATATATGTATATTTATTTATATATGTATATATATGGGTGTGTGTGTATGGGTGTGTGTGTTTGTGTGTGGGTGTAGCGTGATAGTTCGCGTCTATTCTAAATTAAGTATTATATAATCATTCCCAACAGCTTACAAAGACTTAATTATTCAGTCGTTTGCCTGACTATTTTCGGGCAAAATGTAGTTATATGGCACCCCGACAATGGGATGAAATGGATGCGGGTAATGAAATTTGCATCGCAATATGTAGCTTTACAGCGAAATTGAAAATGTTTATAGTGGTTCCTAATGAATGAAAAGCCTGACGAAGTAATGTATCTATCAAATGCTTTTAACGCTACTGCAGATGCTGTCCGCTTCACATTTATTTCAGTATGCACAAAGAACGGATAATGCTATTAAAGCTAGTTTGATAGGTCCGGTCCATCAATTGTACTCTGGCTATTCCGGCATCATTTTGGCTTCCTATTCGGCGCGCTGCAACATGTTGATTTGTAAATTGCTTGTCATTTACATTTTGCTATGTTCATACATTCTGTAAATTCATTTGCATATATGATGGGCTATCTACCAGCACACCCACAATTAGCTTACACGATAATGAGTTATAATGTAGGGCTTGGCAAGGTGGTCTTGTCACATTGATGAATGTGCTAAACAGGTGAAATTGGGTAAATGTGCTCACTATGGCTTATTTCTGTATATGCAGGGCAACAGTCAACTTGTGTTTGTCAAATAACTGGCTAGTGTTTCCTGGACCTATTCAAGAAAACGTTATGAATTAGCTTAAAATCCTCGCTAATGTCTCTGGTTATGCCATGGCACACGAGACCTAGGGGTTTACGAGCCTAAACCCAGTGAGCCCATGGCCTTCTTACAGACATGGGCTTCTTACGGTGTTAAGCCCGTAGAAGACACATAAACAGGGCCCTTTGGGGTGCCAGTATGGGGATGGGTCTCCTTACGGGGGCTATATGAACCCGCAGGTCCTTTAGATCCCGAAGACTACTAAAGAGCCCGCAAGAGTCCAGTACGACTCAATACGAACATTTTGTTGCGTCATTGCGGCGTAGACATAGTCGCAAATGACTTTATGTATGTGTACACTTTAATTTATAACCGTAACATGGCAAAGTGTCGTTTATCACGAATATGGATGTATACAGTTATTGACCATGTAAGAAATGAACCATGAATCATTAAAATTCAAGACTGGTGGTATGTGTGACGTAGCCCTGTATTATATTCGGTAATGACAAGTACAGACTCGTGCTGGGGCTTCTTAAGGTCAGTGGTAATTTGTTCATTCGCAATAGATGTCCATTGTTGGAAATAATTTCACACGATCGTGATCACAAACATGCGTTGTAATTAAACGAAATGAGTATATTAACAAATCCATTCACTAGAGCGGAGTGCATATAACTTAATTAATCGACATATTCCCACACAAATTTAAGACTTCATATATAGCCCATTTTGTAAATTGTTCGAGCCAGTTACAGTATGATATTTTGGTCAATTGCATGATGTGTGTCAGATTAATTGCACCTCTTATTTGTTTGTCATGTTGATATATGAATGTAATATAAACAAACTTGCTACTATGACAATACATTTGGACTAATTTGAAATGCCAAATGTTAAGCCAAGAATCCCACAATTGTTTAAAAAATGGAGGTGGGGAATCGCTAGCAACGATGACAACGCTTAACACGTTGCAGAATTCTAGCCACCATAGGCATCTATCAATTGTCTGAAACAGTGGAAAAACTAAGATACTGGGCTATAGTTCCACGTGCAGTGCAATGACACATTACAATGGCAGTAAGTGAGTTAGTCAATAGTCGAGCTAGTGAAATATATATTGAGAGAGTACGTAAATGCACAATGAGTGAGTAGATTAACTTAGCTCCATCAAAGAGCTTGGCACAAATGGAGGCTAGGGTAATATCGATTGTTCAATAGAGAAGACTGTCATATAGTCCAATAGTAGCCAATTGTAATCCAAAATAAATCGGATAGCGAGTGGTTATGATTAGAATGTACATGAGGTACATAGTGGGTGAATTGCACAATTAACGCGTCATTGTGGATAACCAATACATGATTAGCGCGGTACAATAGATGACTCGCTTGTTATAAAGTGTATTGAGTATCTTCGTTCAATTATTAATGTGCGACATGATGTTATTGGTTAGGAAGTTTATTGTTACCGAAGTGTTATAACCCAAAGAGATATTGTCAGAAGCGAAGATTTCAGGGAGCTCATTGGACATTGGCAGCTTCTGGATACCGGATATGGACAATGGATGTAAGGTCATCCAGGCTGCATGTCATGCCGCTATGTATACATACGCACACACAAACACACAAACACACACACACACACACACACACACACACACACACACACACACACACACACACACACACACACATACATACACACACATATACACTCATACACACACATACACACACATTCACACACACATACACACATATGCACAAAATACACACACATACACACACGCCCTGCACCATATAAACTTCTTACAATATTTGAAAATAGATGATGCCTCATATTGATAAGAGATGTTGCACCAGCGAGTTTGAGAAGGTTTACATCTTGTCGCATGACGCAGCAGTAACTAATGTTTATCATGTCTGTGATTATATGCATAGGTGAAGTATAGAGAGGTCTACATATTGTTCGTTGCTTATCCCACCCACTGGCCAATTAATATCTTTCAGCAACAGTATGTTGTCACAATGGGAATGACTTAGACTGATACAGTGCACGGTGCTGATAGTGCACAAAAGACCAATTACTGCTCGAGCACAATTCAGTATAAAATACAAAGTTCTTATGCAAATCACGCGGGTTTATACCAATCACCAAATATCCATGCTAAGCCCTTTTATAGTGGATCTTCAGAGGCCGATCAATTATTGTCTTGATTGCTCTGTGGGTAAATCGTCACAGAGGAGGGTCATAGAATGGCTTCAGCAAATCGACGCTAGGTTTGCATCGCTTGATTGGTGGTAAGGTTCTACATCCTCATGGGGTTGGACACTTGCAAATCGTATCTCTTGAATGTCAGAAAGTTAAATGCTCGGAATGACCACAGGCAATTGACGTCGTGTTGGAGGCATTCGCTCTCAGTTTGCTAAAAGACTTTCGTAAGGAATTTATGCATTTCGGCGACGCCATCGATGATTGTGTCATTGGTATACTTTACTTTACTATGAATCATTCTTCGTTTTAATGACGCTCGCTAAGGCAGTCATGGTCGTCTGTTTATGAATATGACTTCCACATTCCCTTCTCGGGTTAATATTGAATTAATATTGTCATATGTGCATCGGCTGCCAAATTGTGTCATTCTTTTGGGAACTGATTGCACATTTCCTTTTATATGTTTGAAATGCATTAGTTGGTTGTATTCGTAATCATTGCCATCTTCAATATCGACTTATCTGCTGGATTTATCGGTGATGGCACATTGATGCTATATCTTGCCCGAAGAATTAGTTCTTGCTATCGCCCACAAGGATTCCTATTAAAGACCAAAATGCTCATAAACAAGGTATAGAGAAAGCACATCAGGGTACATTGCAACGTGTATAGCGTCTCGTGTGATAATTAATGCGAAATAAATCTGAGATGAAACACACTTCAATGAGAATTACAAGTGCTGTTAGCGCAAACCATATTCAAATGGCAATCGACCAACGTCACCTCGACCATCACATGTGTTTAGTTGGCGCGTATACTGCATCGTTCGGTGGGACTATTCATATGGCTATAACATTGACAACGCAATAGATAATCTTACAGAACTCCTTACATAGATTGGTAGTCAATTGCCGACAAATGTTATCATGTGGGGTCATACATGGACATGTGCATACAATAGGCGTTTAACCTCCGGCGCTAGCTTGCATCTTCAAATGAAAAACAGCACCATTATATTATATCAACTAGAACATCATATGGCTACACGTAGCCTTAGCGCAAATGTGTTAAGACAAAAGTTGTAATATCGTCAAACTAAAATTTGACACTTTGGTTGACCTAGTTAGTCATAATTGAATATACGACATGATGGTAGTCCGTGTTTGAAATTCGGATAATTCTTGCGCGCGCAGGATCATGCGTCTCTGTTAATAAACAAACTGATTTTCGAAGGGTTGGTTCGACATATTCTGCTCAATGTTCATGCTTGGATTCAATTTTACATTTGCACCAAGCGCAGGGTTACTAAACATTAGCACATAGTACATCGAGGACGCCGCGTAAAAGTAGAGAAAAATTGCAGTATACTAAATCTTACAGCTGATAAGCTAGACTTTTAGATATTTTGCTATTGTTTGTGTAGCTCTGTTTGTTTTAATCAGTGATTTATACTCTCTAGATTCAACTTAGTGGCATTTGGCACACAGCAGACATCTATCGTCTATATAGATTGAGATGATGAAGGCACGTTACGCGCGTGGTATACTAAATATGTATTATGTAATAAACCCAGCCATGGAAGTATTTATGACAATGATGAATGAATCATTCTAAATACAGCTTTGCTTCAGGGGGGATGCTGATTGCTGAAGGTTAACGAACGCTATGAGTCACAAGGTAATGATGACATGTGTGAGGTATGACTATGTCTCAATTATGTTCCTGATATCAATATGAGCCAGTTGGGCTCAAGTCTCTTGACATAACATCAGGCAAAGAGCGAAATGAGAGTATGGTTATTGAATTATATCTTAATATGATAACGTACAGGTAATCACACCCAAAACCCGGTCCAGGTAGTCGGTTTGTTACATGTGGGCGATGCCATTAGAGGAAGCAGCCCAGGCAGAACAATCGTCATCGCGATATCGCCTCATGTTTGCGGGAAACGTAACAACTTAATTATATATTTCATTTCACTTGCGGATCATATCCAATCTATCATAATTCCGTAATTTAAAGATCACAGAGGAATGCAGCGACGACACAGCTCCCAGATATACAACCTAGTTTTTCATAATTAATTGATCGGGCATTAATGAGTGTACCAATACATTTGTTGAAGAGAGGAAGTAAGAAATAAACGTAAATATGCTGTATTCGAGCGAAACTAATCTAATATTGGGCAAAAGAAATCAGCCCATATATTATGTAAATTTGTTTAAGAAAGTTATGAGCAATGTAGCCCTCTATTTTAGCTACTTTATATGTACATATTTAAGAATAACTCAATATTATAGGGAATGGTATGAAATCAAGATCCAATCATCTGCATGGTCAGCAAACATCAGGATATTTTCCTTGTGTTACCTACGCCTGTGTTCGTAAATGTTGTAGGCATAACTTGTATAGAAAAAAAAATGGAATTAGTCCACTGCTAATTATCCATAATACAGGTTAAATAATGGCTTATATATAACTCTAGCTCACTTAAGTTGTTTTGTTGGGGGAGCTTCACTTGCGATAAAGTGTGGTCGGGCCCAGATCCTTATAGGGCCAAGCTCCGCTTTGAGTCAGTGCAAATTAAGTCAGGGTTGGCATCATTAGCTATCACTGAAAGGTGAGTATGCCAGGCCCCAAAAGCGCCCGACTCCGCCATTTTAGCTTACTGGCAGATTCAACTCCGTTTGTAGGTGGCTATCCACCACTTTGAGTCAGACGGGGAGAACGACACTTTGCTGACACCCTGGCCATATATCCTGTGGCTTACACTGCGTAGCATGTTCAACCCATGGTGGTAATTCCTTAGTAAACAGGGACTCTATGTATTGGTCGTGTTCTAGTTACTGTTTCAACACAATCTTCTTCAAGATGCTTATTATCGGACATGGCTACCATATTTTATGGTTTCTTCGGAAAGGTGGATGAAACCAGAGATTCCGCCGAAGCTTGTAGCTTGCATCTCACTCCAGCTGACAAGCCCTTCTGTATGTTTCACTCATTCATAAGGTCATCATTTTTAAACTCCAAATTACTCATAATATCTCCATTCTCAAAACCTCTTTTCCCTGCCACCAGATAATATTCTTCTTTCTTTAATTTGTATACACAGTTTTCAGGCGCTGCAATTTGCTTGCATTTGTGTTCTCGGAGTTAATTCAACATCTAACAAGTCTGTTTTCTCTTCCAAATGGCAAAGCTCCTATTGCATGTGCTCTGGTTGCTCATCTTTGCCGAAGATTACTGTACAGCTAATTTGCGCATGAAAGCGGCGTGGTCTTGTCCGCGCTGCATAAGCGAGTGTTTTGTCACATCGTCAATGGCATCAGTGGTGTGGGCCTTGTTTCCTTCAACCTTATACATCTGACATAACTTAGATAGCTCGTCAAGAATAAGCTTGCATTCTTTGTCAGAGATCTATCCGTCGCTAATCGTTGTAGATATATGACCAGTTTGCTGTCGGCCAGGTCTCTGACTTCATTGCGCTTCGTAGCTTTAATTAACAGCCTGCAGGAGAAACTGTCCGGCCACTGAGAGGATACCACATGCGACGGCCTTGATTTTAAGCCCGAGTACAATAGGCACCATTACAATGGTGGATAGTAACACCCCACCAGCAACGCCCATGCCTACGCTGACCGACACGAGGGCACCATATATTTCGTCCGCTGAGGTAAACCACGACGATATTGCTTGTAAAGCGAACCTCATTTTCCCCTCTGATTCTCGAACTGTCTTTGCAGCCATACAATCTCCATAAGCCTGGCTTGTCCTCATCAGGTAGCTCAGTCACTGGCTCATGATGTAGCTCAGGATGTAGCGGTGCTGTCAGAACGATTAGTTGTTGTTTCATACTGAGTCTATAGGTCTAGTTCAATTAGGAGTGACACTATTAAACAGGTCGCGGTTCTGTTTTCTGTGGTTGTATGAGAGTAAATAACCCTGTCTTGTGCCATCTGATAGGTTTGGTCTAAAGATAATACCGCAGTAGTTAATGATAGGAAACAACTGTTATAGAGTCAGTATCAGCGCCCACACCAAAAAACAACTGCATACGAATGATCGTACTGTTGGATTACATGGTACATCCACAGCTTCCATCATGTGATGTTTTGACATCTGGCTCCATCACGACACGAACACTCATATCCTTTGCGCAGGGCCCCACTTGCTTCTGCCCAAATAGTCCAATGCCCAATGAGTGGACTTGTCCGTAAGTATACATATTTTCTCATGTCCCTGTGCTGCAGTCCATGTTTTTCATCTACATACTTATTAGCAGCATCCTTTGATGATCTTGGGGCCCCCAACAGAAGCATTGCGTCCTCTCGCATTTCAAGGTCTCTATTCATGTACCACCAGCTTTAATGTATTTTTTTCTGATACTTTTGTCTTTGCTGCATATTCAGCGAGGTCGGATAGCGTGCTCTCATTTTTTTGTCTAGGTCAATAGATGCTATTGTTTTTTTTACTTTTTCACCAAGCAGGGCCATCTTTACAGTCCCATTACTGAAAATTCAAGACAGTAACGTTTTAAATCAAGTTCAATTGAGACCAGGCTATTATGGAACACTTTGACTGCGCTGTTGCTAGAAGGATTTGCAATGACGGATAAGTATGAGTCTGATTGGGCAAAGCGTCGCCTGCAAATGCGCAAAATGCATTAGAAAGCACCACATAGGTTGCAAAGCTGGTGTCTAACCTGCGCACCAAAGTGAGGTATGTGATCCAACACAGGAATCCACACTGTACGTATCGCTGGAAATGAGGCGTACTAAGATACATCGAGTGCTCATCTTCAATCAGATTGGATTGGATTGGGCCCTACGTTTGCATGCACACATATCTGCATAAGGGTGCCACCAGCGACTTTGAAAAGGACCTGTACAAGCTTATGAACAACTGCGTGTTTCGTAACACAATGGAGAATCTCCCAAGGTGAGTCAACATTAAGACTGTGTGCTCGGCGGAAGAGGAAAAAAAGATGCAGTATTGTGGTCAGTACCATCGATATCGTCACAGAGTATTCAACGACGACTTGATTGGCCTGCATATGCACTAGACCCGCCAAGTGCTTAACCGCCCGTAGTAAATAAACATATGCATACTAGACCTCTCCAAAGGAGGAGTTCTATGAGACTCTCAGGCGCCTTATTGGCGCCACTCTATACTCTGACATATATATATATATATATATATATATATATATATATATATATATATATATATATATATATATATATATATATATATATATATATATATATATATATATATATATATATATATATATATATACATATACATATATCTAGCTCAGTGTTGTCTTAAACACATATATATATATGGGCGAGTTCGCTAAATTTTATGATGAATAACTACCACAAAACTTATTGACTTTCCTGAGTTCTTTGCACGCATAGCTATTACCATTAGCTTCGTAAAAGTGCGCCGCAGTGGTAAATTTTGGAAAATATTGGGTTACGTGATTTCCCGCGATATCCCGCCGCCTCATCCGCATTGCCTTAGCGTCGATGGGTCACGTCATTCTGAGCATGCGCGATGCACGTGGTCTTGAACTTGAAAAAACACATGCTGCTGTGTTTCATACTTTTTACTGCTTCCCAAATTGATCGAACTATAAATAATTACCATGGATGAAATCCCCCGCCGAAAAGGGATAAAATTGTCCGCGAACATTATTGCATTCTAAACTCCATCACTTGGGTATGTTAGTGTTTGGTAGTTGTCTGAATCGATCTCAAAATTTTTAACATTGCGTCGGTTCAAGAGAAAGCAAGTCGTCTACTCAGACGTCTTGTAGGGCTATGTTGTTCCTTGATTTGTGCCAAACATGCTAACGAAAGTCGCGCAAAAATATCCTCTATTGCGACACTTGGTATCCGGTCTTTGAATCGGATAGACAATAAGCATCTTCGATTATCTGTGTACGCATGACGAGTCATCGCGTGCATAACCCATACATACCCGGGGAGTAAGTGCGCATTTGTGTCATGTTTTACATCTTTGGATGTTGGATTGTTCTGCAAACATTCCGACAAGTGGTAGGTAAGAATGTAAATTCATTACTATATGCACAGAAAGCACGTGCTGTATGTTACGATGCTGGCAGCCAGGTTGTATTTCTTCCTTCCTTTAGATTTGATATATGTTGCTGGGTAGGTAAATACCCCTGTTATATAGCGACCACATCAAGCAACCACATCAAGCAACCACATCCTCCAAGACCATTTTGGCTTGGGGTAAATTTGTTGGACTACCTAGGATAATGCATTTGTCAAAAGCTCAGCCTCGCAGTTTCGGCCGCTATATGTTTCAATGGACTGCCTAACTAAAGGCGGGAAAATGCAAGTGAATCATGAGCTGCTTCTATAACAATGAACAGAGATTATGTTGAACAGAGACAACCATACCAGCTGGCGAGACGGAAAGTTTGATGTCATTTATGGATAAGGAAATGACGATTTGTTGTAAAGAGACGTGTAACCAAGCCTGATAACTTGTATCATCCTACTTATCACCACGTTCGTGGTTGTACTCGTATTAAGTGATAGACGGGGTTAGTGGGTCCTGATAAACAGTAACGTACATCCAATCGCATACATTTTCCTGTCAACTGAAGGTGGTTGCATGATCAGGTAAGTTGTATGTGAGGAGAGAATGTTGAAAGTTAATTAGGCTGTGTGCCGCTGCAACTGGTGTTGTTGGTAGATTTTTGAGGTTTTTATTCGGGTAGTCAAATCCTAGAATCTTTATGCAGCTAAACATGTGCATAATGTTCGATCTTAGTTGATTTGAAATAGCTCTCTTCGTGACAAATAATAATTGGAAAAACAATAGTTTACTTCACTAGAGAGCGTTGAATGTCATGTGCCTATATAACTTTAACTTTCATGTCCCGAGAGGCCGGAAAATTGTTCATCTCAATTGAATATGTCTAAAACGAGCATGCTCATAAAGCACTCACAAATCCACCTTTAAAAAGCAGGTAGCTTTTCATCGTTTCAGTGCTTTATCTTGCCCTGTGGAAAGCACAGTTACTTTGAATGTAATCGACAGGCGTCCATTCCAATATCTGTGGAAAATAATCAAAAGGAAGATATCAATTTGCCCGATTGATAACTTCTTGCGTAACAGAACAGCACTATTGGTTTTGAACCGGCGGATGCCAAGTCAATGAACGTTGTTTGGATGCTAGTCATAAAACCATACGTGAAATCGTGCCAACCATGTGAGCATTTTATATGTCATTCCTTACAACCGCATACATACACATGCCCCTCCGACCCCAATATCTCTCTCTCTCCCTTCGGGTTCAGTTGAGATTTACTAATTTTGGCCACTCGGGACATGAACATTTTAACATCTCATCTATACCTGCCGGGATATAGAGCGCGGTGAACTGAATGTGTTTGTGACTGTATGTGTGTGTATGCGTGTCTGGATTTATTTATGGTCAAACACCAATGGACTGGTTATAATTGTGTCGGAAGTGATGCTACATTCCTTCCACCACCGTCTGGAATGTGTACTCTGATTGTTGTTGTACCTCTTTCTCTTTTCATTGCTGCATATGGCCCTCAAAAGGTCTCTCTAATGATATCAATGCATACGGCTCTTTCATAAGTGTGTTTTATCTATATGTTTTCTGAAGTTATTGATCAAGGAGTTGTGAAACTTGATGAGGACTAGTCTAGTGATTGCGGGGATCATTACACCTTCATTGTAACAAAATATATTAATTGCGTTAACTTTCGAGAACACTTTTTATCTAGACATATCGATACAATTTTCGTTCAATCTGCGTCTATACAAGTGGTCGATGTGTTTGCGTTCGGCACTGAATTGTCAGGATAGTCCATCTCGAGATTTTCCACGAGTTTCACAGCTTCGCGCTGGATTGTCTGCAGCCTGGTTCGGAGAAACTCTATGTTCCATCTTATAGCCTTAACGTATTAATATTCAAGATATAATGAACATCTGCTATACTCTCCACTTTCTATCGACTTGTGCCGGATTATCTCAATAAAATTACCATTTTTATAATTATCGCAGCTGTTTTAGGCTCCATGTAATCCACTGTTTCTTTTGGGATTGGCGAGATTGAACAAGCGCTATTAACTGCCGTAATGGCTTTGCTCCATACTTGGATCAGCTTGTTGTGTCCATCATGAAAACATAGCACTGGGTCGCCCCCACGTTTCAGAGCAGTGTCTTCCGGAGAGTCAAGCAAGGCTATGGATGCTATTAAAAAAACCACGTGCAACACTTCCCCCTATTCATGTTGTCATATAGCTAAGGAAGTAATCCCTTGACGGGTTGTGGAGCTGGATGATCCCAAACAGGTCTTCTGCATGGACAATGTGAACCGTCAAGATTGCTGTGGTGAGTATTGAAGTATGGTGCTCATAGTCTATACACTTGAACAGTTCATCCATTTATCAACGTGTTATCTGCTTTGTTCAGGAAAACGCTTGCCATCATTGACTGTGAGATGGACACATCAGGGAAACCTCGTGGTCGATATGTCATCATTCAGACACGATCCGAATCAGCATCATCCGACATTCTGACATTGTGTGATGTTGCCGTGTATACAAGTAAGCCAGCGATCGTGTGATAGATATGTGGATAGTAGAAGTAGAATTTAGTGTCTCACTCAATGTAGCTCCAGTTATTCTTGGATTATGCAGGGCTGATTGGTGGGTGAAGTATACGGCGCATAAATGACCCCCATGTAATTGGTTCTGATCGGTTAAGATCTCGTCCTGTTGTCGTCACATGCTCATAAAAAAACCTAAATCTTAATGCGCGTGCCTTAAGAACAGTTAAGTATTATTGTTCGGCACATTTGCCCATCATAAATTAGATTCATACCAAGTCAAATGGCTAGCTTACAAGTAATAATGTCTAAATCCGATTCATCGTCGGTGTGTACAGCGCCGTAGAACTTCCCTGTTTGACTAAATCCAGCTACAACCATTGGGTTGTCAGCAACTCACTTGATTGGCCAGATCAAATGTCTTTTCAATTATCTCATACGCCACGTGGCATTGCTGTATTTACCTTCTTGACATGCGTGTCGGGGGATGCTAGGCCGTGCCATTTTACCTGTGGCCATTCGTCGATGCTCACCAACAATACACAATATAATGGCAATATAATAATTCTTAGAATGATTAAAGGTGTTTATATTAACGTAGCATCAAAGGTATATCAGCAGCTGCATTCACACATGGTATAAGTTTACGTTATATTGTTGCAAGGGGCCACGTTTGTAATTGTAGTGTTTTGTTAACAGAGCGCGAGTGCGAACAAATTCAATATTCCGTCTATGTTAGTAGCAACCACGGTACCTAAGAAGATGTAAAACGTGCTAATGTTTTGCTTCCAAAAAGTAATTTTTAGATCCATGAGCTGAGCATGTCACAAACAGCCCTTTATCTGATCAACAAGTACTGATGTCATTGTGCACATTGGGATGTATTTGCGTCGTTTATTTGTCTTCTGAAAATGGGATTTATATGAATGTTTGAAATTGCCCTCATTTACCCTGGCTTATACCTTTCTGTTTGATGTTCTTTATCAGCAGCGACTAACCACGTTTCCACTTCTAACAATGGGCATACATGTGTTTACAGTTATTAAAGATAATTAGTGTAGAAAACCACGCTTCATTTGTTAGGCATGCAGGATGCATAATGACCCCGCGTTGCTCTCCCATTGATTGTAATGCCATACTCTTGCTGGCGGATAACTAGACCACCACATTAATCCTCGACATCAACACCACGACTCGGTAACTTCATCACGTACATGTGCAATCTAAAAATCAGGTTAAAAAGAGAATTGGGTCATTTAGGCACAAGGGCCTTTAGCATGGCTATTGTACCGAATTCACCGTGTTGGTAATTTAATGAGCTAAATAGAAATAACTGCTAATTCACAGGTGTATAACATCATTGTTCACCTTATCATCGTTTTAATATTTCATTATGATTGAATAATAATAAATAGCAAAAATGTGCGTCCTCCTATGTTATCCCATTCCCGATTCAACGGATTATTCGTTTGCCGCCTCAGTGAGAATACATATAAGGAATCTTGGCCCAATATCCATTAGCATTCTTAATTGTAGCTGGTACTGATATTGTTGTTATCAAGATAACCGATGTGGCGTTATTTGATCGCGAGGGATATAATTTAATGGTTACTCTTGATTTAAGGACAATATTCTGTTATATATTAGCGTGCATCAACCGTCTATAGGCTCATACTTGACAAATGGTGATTCGTTGCTTTGGGGTTATTGAATGACCATCTGTTGTAAAGTGACTAACGCAAGTAAAGGACGATAAATTGGCTAGTACGGCGCAATTACTTATTACTAATCAAGCTCACTGGATGATTTCATGTAAAAGCCCGTCGAATGTACGACTAGTTATTATTTATGTATTACATTCAATCTTAGCTATATCTACCAACAAATTGAAGTCATAACTGATCACTCTTGCGACGAGGTACGGTAAGTGAATGGAATTCATATTACTTTCATCGTCGCTAGCGAAATGCAATGACAAAATATATCGACCATATGCTAGTTGATTGAATTGACTATTGAAGTATTTACACGTGAGTTCAATTTGTTACTAATGCACCTGTCTTCTAACCGAGTCAGCACTGCATTTTATTGGTCTAATCTATAATACGCTTGTGGTATCAACAACAAAGAACAGGACCAACCGAATTCTATACAAAAAGCGAATGTGATTTCTAGCCCCTCCATTGGTAATTTATATTGATGTATCTGCATTACAACCTTGACCGGTAAATTTGT
Organism: Urechis unicinctus; assembly: GCA_034190875.2. Lineage (NCBI taxonomy): Eukaryota > Metazoa > Annelida > Polychaeta > Xenopneusta > Urechidae > Urechis > Urechis unicinctus. The sequence goes on along the minus strand of CM067351.1, from coordinate 4,357,855 downwards.
TAGTGCTAGCAATATAGAACAGCATTGAATAAACCAAACAATTACAAAAAGTGATCCCAATAATCGGTCATCTGTGTCCAATTAATCTACCAAGCTAAGGAACACAATAGTCGCTGTATCAAACAGAGTGTTTTACCTTGTAACACCATCTAAAGAGGTCAGTTATTATGCATCTCGCGAGTGGTTGAACAGCCTAAAAGGGATAGCATTATATGAAGTGAAGCATTGAAAAAGCTTACGCGGTTTCCGAACATGAAATAATTTCTCGGGGATGACCTACTGTCAAAGACGCTTCAAGTTCCGTTTGCGAATTGGAATGAATTCAGTGTTACTCAAAATGGCCGTATACATATTACTTTCTGTGATCGCATAACACATTCTCGATCAAACAAGATCAACAGCAGTATACCAGTATACGTAGTTTAGGATGCGAAAGATGGAAGACAAATTTCGGTTGCTTTCCATACTTAGCCCTATGTGACATCCAAACATGTTTGAAGGATCAGCCTTACTGGGGTTTAATTATTCAGTCAGATCACCTACCTACAAATCGAAGTTTTTCTGTTAGTGCGCTGCTGCGTCTTGGTTTAGTTTATATGCAGCTACACTGCTAAATGACGCAACTGCTTAGTTCAAGGCTTTGGGCACTTTGTTTTTCCCTTTTCGTAAAACCTCCATCAGGTCAAAGATCATTCATACACTTGCTGTTATGCTTGTATTTCATCAACTACGGTCCATACATGCTCTAATCCAAACCATGTGTACGACAAATGTGTACGTTGTTTAGTTAGAAATGATGCTCTGCGAATCATTTCAAGATATGAGACTGCCGGCTCTATGTTCCAGGAAGCGAACTGACACCCAAACAACTTTATTCATGTATTCAAACGACTATCACATTTGCTTGGGGACCATTTGCCAGACGCGCCTGTCTTGTAACGCCGCGGAATTTCAAATTGCGCTGATACTTAATATCGATGTTATAATCTTGTTATTGCCTGGAATATCAGTTCATAGTATCTTGTAGTATTTGCTTTCTCACCGCACATCAAATGATATCGTCATACACACACAGGGAACGGAACGCCCTCTACATAATGGCAAATAGTTGATCCTATCTAACTACATTGCAGATAATCAATTATGACAACCACTTCCAGAATAAGACAGCTTATTCATTAGTTGATCTCCTTGAGCATTGAATGTGCTGTTATATTCCTCCTCTGTAGCAAAATAAAAGATGTTCTACGTACAGTGTGACCCAAAGCAAAGCAGTGTGTCAAATTAAGTGAACGTTTAGATTAGAGAACACCTGCTACGTTTTAATGCCAGAAGGAGCTCGGAGCTGACTACTGCGTAACTAAACGCATTTTATATTTGTTTACGCCTATTTCTATATGGTTAGTTTAGGCCTTTGTGTAACAACATGTGCCTTACTTCTTAAATATATATAGGCGTACTTGACAAAACGTATGCAAAGGCAATGCCTTCAGCAATTAGGAAACTGTCATGCTATTGTAGTATACTTATACATCGCTTAAATGATTATCCCAAAGATATATTGGCATAACGAGTACGACTCGCTTATTTGGGCCACGTGACCCAGTCTCCAATTCGCTATGCAACCGATTCAAACGAATCCATGATGCTGTATGTCTAATAAAAGGTTATTAAGCAATAGCGGGATATCTGACTGTCTATCCATTTAGATCAACCATGGTTATGGTGATTGCGCTGTGGCATATTCATGATGCTGCGCTATGTTTTGTATTCCTCGTTGATAACGTTTATGGCAGACTGCTTCGTAACTGATAGTGGCAATGAATTGATGCGATAGAGGGCAATTAATTCCGGATGGGTTAGTGGGAGCTACAATCAGGTTTGATAGTGGTCGTTACATCAATGTCTGCTGGCGGCAGTACAGTGGCATGGTTGATTAGCTGTACTTGAACACATTAACGTTATTATCAGGCTCAAAGCGTAATGCACCCAACCTATCAATTTATTGCAATGATTTTTATTCGTTGAAAAATTTTCTTTTAAATATGGATTGCGCATTAAGTGCAATACGGCCCGTGTGATATAAACATTGATGTATTCATAAATTGAGAGCTGCACACATGCCGCATATTTGATCCGCGGTTCAGTTATGGATTTATATAGGCGGTATAATACAAATGCCGTTATGTTATGAATCGAGCAATCCTCGTCTCATTGGTTTGGGCTGTAAAGATCAATGGATGCAGAGAAAGAGAGTCACAAAAAATGGCGCGTCGGCAACAATGAAAAACACACTTTATAAAAAAAATTAATGAGAAAATCATAAAAACTACCATGCCTTAAGACAACATAATGCAAGAGAGTCACAAAAAATGGCGCGTTGGCCACAATGAAAAACACAGTTAAAAAAAAATTAATGAGAAAATCATAGAAACTACCATGCCTTAAGACACCTAATGCAATAATAAAGATCATTGTCATGCCCATTGTAAAAAAAACTACGTTACAACAATAAAGGACGGGAGACTAAAGAAAATATATATTGTGGTACATTGCCAATGCAGCCTAAACCACTATAATTTGAATATACAACAACAACAACACACACACACACACACACACACACACACACACACACACACACACACACACACACACACACACACACACACACACACACACATATATATATATAGAGATATAGATATATATATATATATATATATATATATAGAGATAGATAATATATAGAGGGATAGACACAAAATATTTATATAGATAAATATATATATATATGTAGATAAATATATATATATATATATATATATATATATATATATATATATTTATATACACACATATATATTATATATATATAATATATATATGTAGATATAATATTTATATATACATATATATATTTAAATATATATATAATATCTATATACATATACATATAAAGATATATAATATATATATATATATAATTTGAATAAACAGCACAGATATATACATATAAATATATATATGTATATATACATATATTATATATATATATATGCATATATATATGTATTTTATATATATATATATATATATATATATATATATCTATATATATATATATATATCTATATATATATATATATATATATATATATCGATATATATATATATATATATATATATATATATATATATATATATGTATATATACTCAGCCCTATTCTTTGCATATTATATGAGCTCTACCCTGTGATTATTGAGCTTAATGCGATTGACCAGGGGTGCGGCCACTCTCTATATACAATCATTTCTATTGATTATGATAAATACTCTTCTGAAGGACCTAAGACAAGCTGTCTGGAATAGTTCGATAAAAGCGACAGGGATAAGGAATGAAGAAGTTGAATAGATGTATGTAAGCTTGACCGCGGCCGCTTTTAACAATTGTCAATATGCTTGTAGCGCGTGCTCTAAGCCTTACCTGCTTTACAAAACGCTCGTAGTTGTTTTGCTACTTAATTGTGTATGTGTCTCACCTAGAAAAACCAAAAAAATACGATATACTAAGCAGCCTAGGGCAATATTTAAAATTGTACTAAGTAATCGATTTTAGTATAGGTATTAATATAAGTAAATTTACCACTACTGTATCACAGATAGGCTTAATATTGGAGTTGACAATGTTTGGGTTTACGTTGTCATGTGGATACGTACATCGCTTTTTCTGTAAGTTCCCGAGAAAAATATCAATTCATGGCATTTTTTTAAAGATAGTGTTTGACTTAACTAGTTCAACAACAGAAGCTGTCAGTGAATGTTATAATGAACTATAAACAATACACATCTTGGAGACTGTTTGATGTATAGTTTATTGTTGGTATAGGAGGAAATGGCTAAATTATAAGACCTAGGGCCATCAGTTGATATCGATTATAATGTAACTGTGGGCTGGCTTTTATATTCATGCACTTGGATATCTTTATTTGATAGACCACGATTGCTCGTCTGGATCTAGACGTCTAGATAATGTGACAACGCCGGAATAATATCAGGCCCTTAAGTATCATCGTTTGGGTTTTAAACGATAAAGCAAGGGTGTTTACAGTTACAAGCATCTTATTCTGAAATGTAAGTTAGTGACAGTTACTTGATATTCAAATACTGATACCTGACAAAACCACACTTGACGAACCACACCAAGAACCGGGCAGTTTTTGTAAAATTATTTTGTAATTTATTTAAGATGTATGTAATAAGCTGCAAGCAAAGGCAGATATTTGTAAAGAAAAACGGGTCCAAAAGACATATTAGCAAGTGTGGTATCAACATTTCCCTGTCTTTCTTGTGCGAGGCTGTATTTTATCTAGTAAAGGTGTCATAAATAGAATATATAGTCGACGACTTCAGTGACAATCCTTGATGCTGAATGTTCTTTCCGGTAATGCCAAACAGGTATATGCTATGTTCGCTATTTGTCAATAAGGGAGCTGTTTAACATATTTTGCTGCCATTCGATGGTAAAGTTAATGTCTTAGAAACATGCAAATGTTGTTAAGCAAATTGAGAACGAGAATTTAAGTGTTGGCTAAAAGAAAGTATTAAGCACATCACCTTCGAATGACGTTGACTAATCCAGGACGCACGGAACATGAAGTATGGGTCAAATAATATACAAAGGTTCGGAACATGAAGGCTAAACTATGTTTATGTTTGCAGTATGTTGTTACGAATAGATCAATAAGCGTTTATGTAATAAATGTATTATATCATATGACTTTTCCAGTGCAGAGGTCAGAGGCTATCCATGTAACATCCAATAATATTAAGGTTGAAATCAGTAAACTTTTGGGGTCTTGAACAATATGTCATTGGATATATAACTGCACGTGTACTCTGCGGCATACACCTCTGACAACAAATCATAGAATAGATTGATTAGATTAATGCATTCCATAAAACTAGGCTCTACAAAGAAAAAATCATATCATAACCAATCTATTGTCGAAGGATCGATTGAACGCTGTGGAAATTAATGGTGCAAAGGGCAGTAATGAAATGCTAACAAGAGATGGTGACGCGCATCGGATTAACAACGTGGGTTTTGCTGTGATCGCACAGTGAATCATTGTTTTGAATGTTCTGGAGACTAACACACCATTGTGATGTTTTTTGTATTTACTTAAAACAAAATGATGCAGCGTTCCATGGTCCGCGCATTGCATTACAGAAACATGAGATGGTCTTGTCGAATCTGTATGTGACGTACTCTCGAGAAGATCTCTCATCTAGTGTTTTGATAGTATGGTGTAATACGTGGTGTGCCTCAAGTGCAGCAGCTAGAAGGGAAACACATGTATCATCTGACAATGTGTTTAGCCTTGCTGATATGACAGAGCCGCATTTATCACGGCTTTGTCGCCAGTGTAAACATGAAGGAATCGATACATCCAAGGTTAACGTTTAACATCTGGAGAGTCATTGTTAATTTCCCTTTGGAAAAGCAATTACTGCTGGCAGGATTCCTTGCCTTACCGTATTTATTGGATTTTCGTTACGCCTGAAGGGCCTGATTGATGCATGTCGAACCCCTGAATGAGTCGTGAATAACGAATAAGCCAGTAACCGGCTGTTATTGGACATACCTAGTGGTATTACGGTCAAATATTGCAGGCACGACATATATCGCTTGCCGTAAGGTATTATGATATATCAATAAATAATAATTATATGCTAAACCACTACTAAAGACAAGATTTTCAAAGCCGTTGTCAGAGGAAGAGTATTATAATCCCTCGAATGTTTTAACAAAATATTCTTTACATTGACGACTAAGATTATTAGACTAACGTGGCTGAACTCTGATTGACATAAGACTTTGATATTGTGTTTGGACCTCATACAAATGCAATGTCATCTACCCATTACATCCGTTCAAACGAAGACAAAAGCGATCGCCGATTTTAAATGGTGATGTTGCAATATAGAAACACGAACACCAACTGTTGGATGAAAGCAATCTAGCTACCAACGTTTATGCAGAGAGAAGTTTTATGCTAGTTTTAAGCAATTGTCTAAGGAAAGTTCATGATGCTCCATATTAACTGTAGTAGCACAATGTTATAGACAATCAAGTATGTTCCCTTGAATATATTATCTTGCATATTCACGCTGCATTTTCGTAGCAGACCTCACTGTTGTAGCGTCTGGTGCAGAGTCATGTCTTTGAAAGTGATTACCATATTCTGAGGCTTTCAGTCTCGTGTTAGTCATGTCTATAGAAGTGATGAATCATTCGCAAACGTCAGAGATAAAAACCATGTATTTTCCGCAATTGCAGTGCTTTCTTTTTTTGTGCCTGTCCATTTTACACTGATCGAGTTACATAGTCAGTGAGTATACTAAAGACTCGATGCAAGAGTTATGCAACGATCTATTTAGTATAGCACAGTTGAGTAATTAGCTTAAGGCAAAAGCCTCGTTTGTTGGTTTGCAACTTTGTATCCGGCGACCTGCCTGGATTTTAATTGCTAACATGGGTTACTTGATTTAGAAAGGGACCTAACACATGTTTTCCTACCTACGTAAGCGGTCTAAAACTGCTGCACAGCGTATTACGTAGAGCTGAATAATGTAGCAAAACATTATAGGAGTTAAAAAAGACAATAAAGAGGATGGCGGTTTATTTGTATAAGTTTGAAATTATGATAGATAATATATCCAAGGCTACCTAACAATTGCATATAAATTACTGAACATGATGCATTCATTGACACCATTAGAATAGCCTGCTTTATTAATCGACCTCAGTAAATGTATTATGATTGTAAATTCTAATTTAGTTTAAATGGCCCTCTATAGCGAGTGGTTGTCCACAAGGAAAACCAAATACTAAGATACTATAAGTAAACCATGTTATTACGCAGTATTCACTTGATGAGTGAACAGCGAAGCCATTTAGGATTTTATGTGATTCGCTGGTTTGCGCTGAGCAAGACACGCGTCAATAACGATGTAAAGTGAGCACTGTCAATGAAGCCACATATATAATACACGATGAACATAGTAAAAGAACGCCTTTAGTGCTGGTCACTTTTCTGCTAAGGGTAAGATAGAAACAAGATGATTATCTCAAACTGCGTATGGGCCACAAATAACAAATAAATTATATTAACCTTGTCAGCCTTCATTCGTGAGTGCTGCACACATGTGGTATTAATCATTCAAGCGCCCTTGGGTTTAATTAAACGAATTGAAAAAGCTCAGTTGTAAAGATGAGAGCTGCATGTTAACATGCGACGTTTCAGGCTGTGGTGGGGAAATGGTTGAACTCGGCTAAGTGCATTGATACAAAATAGACGTACGTAAACATTATTTGAATGCGTTCATTCCATCGACATATTTCTCGTACTACTGTGAGATGAATTGTGAAATCATCCCATATTAATGGCCACAATGCAGTAATCAAAAAAAGAATGGGCAACGGGGAATTTCATCGAAGGTAGCATTTGTGATTGGTCATAACTAAACTGATATTTATTCACGATGCTAGTCTGTCACTAGAACTACTATCAACAAGTGCTCCTAAAGTATTATACAAACAAAATATAACATTATTTTCGAAGTCATTTTAGCACTTCAAGGTTTACAATAATAACTTGAATCTGACATAAACAGCTGCTGCATATCCGAAACATGAGTCGATACATTTTGCTAACCATAAATATACTTACTTATACTAACGTCAATCACCTTTGCATAAATGCAAACATAGGCTGTGTCTTTTACAGAGCGTTCCTTTGATATCAATGAAGCAAGGATGTCCAACAGTTGATAATTCTAAATTATATTGACTGCAAGTATCACAATGGCCCATGTACACCATGTCTTAGAAGTTGCTATTTGCTACTGTCACTGACATTCTCAGTGTGGAATCGACCGGTTCATATATCGTATATATATATATATATATATATATATAGATATATATATATATATATATATAGATATATATATAGATATATATATATATATATATATATATATATATATATATAGAGATATATATATATATATATATATATATATATATATATCTCTCTATATATATATATATATATATATATATATATATATATATATATATATATATTAAAATTCAAGTTTGGTTCGCTTTGTGTTCATTACAAGACTATTGGTCGTTAACTTGGCATGAATAAAGCGGATGAAATCATGTAACACTTCTGTCAAAATCCGCCTATACTTTGGCATCGTTTTGAAAACGTGACTCAGTATGGTAAAGTGGTGCAGTCGATTTTTTGTAATTATGGAACTTGACTAACAACCCCGTGTCCCAAAATATGCTGAGGATTTGATTGTAACAATTTATCAAAAGCAAACCATGGCGTTTAAATTTAGACAAGTCTGCACAGTAATGCTTACCAACAGACACACGATGGGCTAATACAAAGGACTAAGCGAACTACCACTCTAACCCTTTTCATAAAACGAAGTATTTTCGTTATATACGATCGTTTGCTATCGACCATGTTCTATTCCGTCTATAATGTTTGAAATAATGAGGCACACATAACAGAAAAACGTGAGTGAATACTTGTTCATAGGCCCATACATGGAGCGGTGCTATGCCGCAAGGCATGATCCTTAATTTTTATGTAGGGGCAGAAACATAACCGGGCCTTCGATTTGCTTTGTAATACAACTATTTTTAAACACGACAACAAAGCATTTGCTCATGAGTTCTACTCATTTGTCACTTAATAATTTGGCACACTGTCACAAAAGGGATTTAGACTAGTCTGCATCCCAGACTCAAGGGGTTCCGCTACGCTTCTTGCCCTTGAGTCTACGACCAGACAAGGTCTAAAACTGGCGCGTCCGAATATTCATTAGACACGTTCGTTAATCTTCGTGACCAATCAACGCAAAGGTTGTGACCCGGATTGACCTTAATTGCGCGTGTCTGGCTTGTGATACGCACCCTCGGTTCTATGTGACGTCATGGACATTGTAGTGGTCTGCGTCCAATGAGAACACATTGGATGTCTTCTGGAATTATGGGGCATCTCAAAAGTTCAAATTGGCACAACAACAAGCGATTTAATCGCTTAGCTGCACGATAGTATATTTACGTAATAGTCAGTTAAAAAGAACCAGTTGTGTGTCTGCTTCTCTCGCCGACTGTGTGATTAACGGTGCCACTCAGCGTGAAACAACATATCGGAGTGTTGTAGAATGTGTGCCCGACTCATAAAAATCACTCGTCCGGTTGGACAAGTTCTTCCGAACTTGTAGAACTAACTAATGAGAGACAACAACTCAAACGTACCCGAGAGTGACCGAGAGACACGGCTTGTGATTGGAGCATCCCAAATCTGGGATGCCTGTCCAGTTCAAGACATTAAGGTCTCCTAGACCTGAGGGCGAGACTATTGAATATCAGTAACATGTAAACAGCGCCCGCAGCCATCAGGCTAGGGGACCTTGACTAGATTTAGACGCTACGGCGAGCTTTATGCAACATAATGCTTAATTGCGCCTGACTTCACTATGGATCCATATGCTTTGCACCAGAGTAATCTAAAAGGCGAGGGTATAACAATCACTGTTATGAGATGAGAATTGGCGAATTTATTCATAGTAAGGCCTTTGAAGTTAGACTTATGGGAGTTGGTACTTGCTGTAAGAGAAGCTGTTGACACGTCAAAGCGATTGTCAACTGCAACTCTTGGTTCTACTTGTGTCGGTATATACTGTGAGAGGGGATGTGCGAAACCGAGACTACATAGCCTCCCGACTCCCTTAAACCACAACGGAGCTCTTGCGTTTGCATTCTTATATCTCTAATGCAGTACACAAGCACTCTAATAGACACTAAGAGAGGTTTTAAGTTAGTATGGTGCACGCTTAGAAACCCTTTAACGGTACACACCGACCCATACAGAAAAAATCGACTCCCGCAGACTCACAGTGAGGCCGTTAACTCTCACGTTCGCATGATAACACTTCCTCTTGCTATTAACTCGAGGTATCTCAAGACATATCGACTCCATTGGAACAATATATTCTGTACATCTTGTGTATTATGCTCAGATCATCTATATTAAAGTCTGTATCTTAGCAATCGCCCCTAACCCCATCCCCGCCTTCCTAGATTGGACTGCTTGTCTAATTCATGACGGCACCTGTGCTCCAGAGCTAATATGTCCCGAGGGATGACGTGCCACCTGTCCCCTAACAAGTGTGGTGTGTGGAATTAATATGTTATTCACCAGTCTTGAAACAACAATAGACCGACCTTATTTGACTACAAATAGCATCTATTAATTCGTCAGTGTCTTCTCAAATAACTCTGCAAGCACCTATCCCTATGTTGTGCATCCAAATCTGTAAAACAACTTCAACCTCACCCTCACCAAATAAGAAGGATTTATTCATCTTACCTTGGATTCGCCCACCACCACTGCTCCTTCTCTGCGTAATGTCAGTCTAGTTCTACACACTGCTGACCTGTTGCTACCTTATTGTAATCCTGACACATGGACCTTCGACCACAGGGGATGATGTCTTGCAATGTTTGGCATCAGCGCTTACAACATCAAACCCCACCTAACCTCCAAATCGGCTAGTTTCTAGCTTAAACAGCACGTAAACGCAAATCCTGTTTTGTTACCTCCCGTTTACGGATTTATTTCCTACTATACAATACCCACATGTGAATGTAATGTATAATATATAACACATATTAATATGAAATTCAGCAACTTCATATTGTTATCTATTGAATGCTAATGACCATAACGCCACAGATAATGCACTTTATCTGAGTGAAAAGTAACGTTTTGTATTCAAATATCCTGAGCGTAGTGCCAATTATTTCGATCTACAAACCTGCATGATGTACATTTAATATATATATATATAATTCTCACTCTGGCATGCTCGATCGTTATAGAGGCTCTTGTCAATGCACGGAACGTTAGGTGTTTATCTATTACAGTGTATCGTTTAACTTAATCATCAAATAATATTCCAATGGATAGTTTCACGTCCGTGAATTGAATGTTGATTCGGAGTCACCTTCGCCAAATATACACACGCGAGTATAATAACAACACTGAACCCCACTTCTCTCGACCAGAACGTCAAAGCGGTACTTGCAAATGAAGGTTCGTGAAATCGATGTATGCCACCACCAGCTCAGTTGTATGTCACGGAATTAATACACACAGATAATTTGTGTAATCCAGCGTCATGTTGATGGTATGACGCTTAAAACCTTATCATAGCATTATCTTTCTACGGAGGTTTAAGCAGATGTGGATGATGCTACTTAAATCCGAAAGCTGTCTCTTAATGCTACATTCAGTTTATTGTATGCTATTCTGCGCAAATGAATACTTCAATCGATAATTGCTGCATATTCACAGTGTGTTAATACTGGAAAAAGCTTTCTACATTTAATGATGACCATGTAAAAGTATATGCGTCACAAATAGCACATATTTAATCATATTATCGGTCGTAAGGGTTAAACACCTACATTAGCTATTTGAAAATGGAGTAGCTCATATGGCGCTTGTTTAGTATACATAAAAAGTTTTTGAAAAAAGCGGATTTAAGGCACCCTCAGCCAATGTATTAATTGCAAACAATTGTTGCATAAATAATTGAAATGTCGTGTTCGTTTTACATCACAACCTTTGCAGGTTTGCTTCTTTGAAACAATCTTCTCACTCATCCTGAAACATGTGAATTGGCAGTATGACTTAATGCATAAACACTGCGACTTTTACCAAGTTTGAACAATGAAGACATTTTAAAGCCCATAATGAAACTCAATATAAAACCCTGCACGTGGCTGCTGTATAGCTTTGTGCGATTTATAATACCTGGATTCTATTGATGAATTTGTGATTGATTACTTATATCGCGCTACAAGATGTTTATGTCGTCGTAAACGAAAGGTTATGTATTTTGTCTATTCAACAGATTCTTAAGCGTACAATGCTGTGCATATAAAATACTGTACAAATGGGTCCATATGGCACCAGTCCGTTGTATAAAGCAATCATTCAAATATTTGATCAACACGTTATTGGAGAGTTCTATCCTACTTGCAAATGCGCAGGTGGATATTTGATATATGCTTAACATTCTGCGATACTGTTTAAGGCGAACATATGACTGACTCTTTTCGATAAACCCAAAATATTTCGGTACATGTAATTGTAAGCAACTATCACTTTATCAAGCGACTTGAGTGTATAGTTAACCCAAAGATATGGGCAATGACGTTTGCTTAAGTAGGTTTGACAAATTCTAAGTTTAACATTCAATGAGCATTGGGAGAAATTCTGTTTTAAAACTGTTTGTCCTACCATTGAAAACTAGCATTTGCCTCAGCAGACCATCATCATCATTGGAGTTTGCATTTACCATATGTCCTAATATCTCCATTTGTCAGCATACTGCCTTCAAATGGACAGTACATTTTACGGGTTTTCACAGTGCAAACAGATTTTGATGGATTGAACACTATATCATGTTGAAGTACGAATCGATAATAAAGGTCAAGAAGTTTTTGCAACCTATTTGCGTCAGACATAGAACGTCCGCATAAAATACATGGTTAATTCAAATATTATTATTATAATAGCCGGTGCATAATTTCAACAGCAGTTAAAAGATCAACGACATACACATTAAATAATTTAGGGGATAAAAGTCCACCTTGTCGAACGCCATTAGATAGAGTGAAATATCGAGACGATACACTATACCTCTTAACACAGATTAACTTTTTCTGATGCCATAACATTACAATTCTGACTTAAACCAATAGCATGTCGCGGTTAATGAACTTTTTCAATGACCTAAGACGCATCTAGAAAACATGTATACACAGGGCTGCCAAGATCTTTATCGTATTGTATAATGCTCTTAGCGGTGTAAATACATCGATACGTTGAGTGACCGATCTTGAAGCCGAATTGATTGTCGCATGTAGTAAGATACCTGTCTGCGATATCGAGTAGCACTTACTTAAAAGGTTTTAAACGGGCTGTAACGAGAGCAATAGGCCGATGGTTATTTGCATAGTATCCCTATTCTTATTTTTGACTTTTTGTATAATAGCAGAATTGGAAGAAACTGGAAGATACATAACATAAAAAAACAGTGACACATAGACACATATGCTGTCGCCAGCATAAATAAAATGTTCAGCGGCGAGACCATCTACCCCTCAAGATTTCCCTTGATTAAGCGTCTGTGTTGCCCGACAAATATGATCAGGTTAGATCACAGTAGTAGTGGTGCCAGTTTCTCACATTTGTTCGTCTTTGTCTGCTCGACCATCTCCTTGCGCTCGCTCGCACTGTCGATGAGTGCGGAATAAGGGTCACGCCACATGTCGGCGATGTTTTCGGCACCGGTACAGCCGTTAACTGTTGACGCCAGTGGTATCGACCGTTTTTTGGCGCATTCCACTCCTTTCCAAAACGAGGCAGAGGGACAGAGGGAGTATTTATTTAAAGTTATGATGCGTAAGCCTCATCAGCTCAAATGTAGGACCATATCGTGGCTTGCTCTCATTGTGCCAACTTATATACGCCCGCCTCGACTGCGTATGCAGGTCTTTAACGCAGTCATCAAAAACAGGGATGATAAAATCTCGACAGGAGTTAACTTTACATATATCTATGCATTTAGTACTGTCCTTGAGTACCGTTTTCGAAATCTCGCAATAAAGACGATCGATCTGCCCCTTATGATCAGCTGAAAAAACATTTTGTGTCCGGGAGCGTCACATTCAATAAATATCGTTGCGACACCTTTTGAAAAGCTGCAATATTTGCTTCTGAGGAGTCAGCTCACTTGAACGTCTCAAGGGGTTCTTTAAGTTGTTCATTACCAGCAGTTATATGTTAGCTTACATTAAAGCAAAGTGAAGCAGCAATTGGCAAATGATTCGGGCATGGTAATTTGTCTACAATGTGCCGATCTGACAAAATGTTATGCATGTCATGACTGCAGATAAAGTGATCCAACCATAACGTCGACGTGCATCACTGACATATGGGAATATACCAGACAATCTCCCAAGTAGCATAGAGAATGGCGGTACGCACATACAGAAACGCCTGCGGTGCGAGCGCACTTCTACTTCCTATACTACCACAGTGTAGGCGTGCGCACTTCCACTTCCTATACTACTACAGTGTAAGCCAGCCCTTCCATCCGATTTTCTCCAGGGCCACTAAAGGGTGACAGCAGTGTCAACGATCTACACCAAGACCCAGCAGAATAAGCTCTTCCAAACGACACACACGCTCCAAAAAGTCCTCATACTTTGATTCCAAAACCCTCACCTCAGTCTCAAGGTCCATCTTCTCCTCCGTTAAATAATCCACGTCTACCGGCAGCTCGGCCACCACATGTTGATCTGTGCTCATTCTTTACCTGAGCCCTCATCTATTCAACAGATCGTCGCGTGACCATAGGCCAGAGTGTCTACGCCATTCTCAGCTATCCACCGCTTTGAGTCAAAGGGGGAAAGAGACACCTTGTTAACGTGAAGCCCGTATATTATATGGCAGTCACTCTTGAGCATGTTCATTCCGTGGCAAAACTGCTTTTGCGCGAACAGTGACTCCACGTACTGAGCGTGCAATAGATGCTTCTTGACCACCACTTTCTTCACACCTTTTGATTTTTAGATTTGATCTCCTCCCGGCTTGACATCAAGATCGAGTATATCTTAGGGCGCACCTTGATGGGCATCCCAGCGCGCTTATCCTTCATCTTCCCCACAACCTTCTTGTTCCCATTGCTGTACAGGCTATGGGTCGGATGATAGTTGCTAGTGTCAAAGAGATACACGTCAGGCGTGTGTATCTCCTTAAGCAGAGAATCCGTATCCGTGTACAACAAGCCAAGGTTCTTGCCGTATCTGGGCTTCGTGGTAATGTAATACAAGTCGTCCATCAGGTGCTTGGAGAGGTCGAGTATACACATACCCACATACACCGGGCGGTTCAGTACCAGGTGAGTCTTGTGCATGTGCAGAGCAGCCAGGTCATCATCAAACACCTGATGATGCGCGTAAGGACATATACAGCTTGAGGTTCCTGTAGTGCACCACATACTTCTCCTTATTTCGCAGGTTTGGCACCAGCTTTTCAACCTCGCCCAAGGTGCCTATCTGATAGTCTGACAACCAGTCGTTCTCTACAAGAAGCCGCTCCGAAGCCAGCGGGTATTCGTTGTGCTCGTAATGAAGTGCAGTAGGATACTCAGTCAATCTCAAGTATGTATCCAGTCTCGGCATCACCTGGGTGGTCCTGTATCTGTAGATCCTTCAATCGAGCAACCCACTAAATGCCTGCAGTTGGCAAAAGGTTGACTCATAGCTACCAAATGGTTAGCATCAAGGTACTGGATGTAGCTCGTTGGTTTATCCCGGTCAAAGTCATCCACGAGTGGGTTATTTGCCGAAACCATGCTTATACCACCGCGTAGACCTTTCTCAATGAACAGGTGCTTGACATAGTCGGTGAGTAGTTCCAGTTACAAACCGGGGCTGGTATAGTAGTTGGCCGGATCCAACCCGTACTGCTTAAGAAACCTCATACAAATCTTCCAAGAGCAGTACATCAGTCCGCAGGTACAGGTCATGGTAGTCACCTATGTTCTTACACGTGAACACGCTCCACACCATCTGTGCATGGTCATAGTGTACAGCAGATATACCCTCCTCAGAGAGCTTGCTGTCGTCCCAGTTCTGTACGTTTATGATGGCCTGCGTAGCCGGCAGCTCAGCCGACAGTCGCAGGTAGGAGCCACCCTTCAACAGTTGGTAGTTGGCATTATCAATCCACAGAGTTGTGACCGCCTCAAACTCCCAGCCAGAACCTTGCCTGGTCCACTTCTCCAACCGCTATTGGATATTAACAGCACTCTGGTCCAGAGCAACTCAGGAACGTTCATCACCCATCCATGCAAATTTATCAGTAATCATGTAGTACCCACGCATAGCCTCGTCCAATCCCGAAAAGTATGCTCGGCATGTCCCTGACGGAGCAGTTGCTCATTAATGAAGTATAAATGCTCAGTTGGCTTCTTAGCCCATGCTGCCTGGGCAGATTGAAGCTACTCGATTGCCATATCATGGCGTTTACGTTACGCGTCCACTTGGCTGCTTCGTAATTTGTAGAATAAAAAGTTGCTCACAGAGAATGTAAGGGCGTTAACAAGAGCACCACCAACAAGTAGTGCAATTGAGGCCATTACTTTGGTATATCAACAGGTACAATTCCTTGTTTATTTAGCATATCCTTTGTGGCCATAGCTAGTGATACATCGGCAACAGCCATAGCCAGGTAGCATAGGGTGAAATCAATACGTGGCGCCCCACCACCCACAGTCATCTTAGCAAGCTTAGGGTAACCTATTGATATACCAGAAACAACTGCACCGTGGTACAGCTCGTTGACGAGCATTTTTCCATCA
This sequence comes from Urechis unicinctus, assembly GCA_034190875.2. Taxonomy (NCBI): domain Eukaryota; kingdom Metazoa; phylum Annelida; class Polychaeta; order Xenopneusta; family Urechidae; genus Urechis; species Urechis unicinctus. Next base: position 4,341,319 of record CM067351.1, on the reverse strand, counting down.
GTTATTGGTGTTGTCAACTTATTCCATGTTAAACGGATCCTTTAAATGAGCTTCCGTAGGCTTTTGTACCACAACCTGTTTAGGGCGTGAGGCTACTAGTTCGTGCCTGTACCAATACAATGCTAGTCCAAACACCCCAACGCCGCTTACAACCAAAAGCGAAGCTCATGTTGGCCATGCCACGGAGCTCTCTCAGAAGCTTATTTTGATTGGCTTTTTGAGCCGCAGCACCCTTTCGTCCTGCCTCAACCATTTTAGCGTTTTGTGTAGGTTGCTCACTGGTCACTGACGTTATCTCTACCAGTTGATTCGTGTTCGTTTCTTCATTGTTTGTCCAATTGACAGCTTTTAGTAAACACCTGTTATAGCGGAGCTAAGCACATGTTATAGCGGACAGTTAAGCACATACTACAGCGCGCAAGTGGTGTTCTCCTCTCCACCGGTCCCTGTTGTTTTGGTGCTTGTTTTTTTCCAAATTGACAATGCTTGACCGTTGTTAAAGCCGTGGTTAATGGAGCTAAAAATATGCCATAGCGATAATTTAGCTTACAAGTGGCAGTGCTTTCAACAAACTGATCAGTCTCCAGGTCTGTAACTAGCTTTGGCTTGTGTTGTGTTGGGATTGGTAGAAACATACAAGCAATGCATGAGTATAGCTGTAGCACTGTCTGACGTAGAGTGCGTGTCATGCTGGCGCCTAGCCAAGCCTTGTATCTTAGATACAGCTTTATGATCTCTTCATTTGACATTGATTCAACCTAGTCAACTGTAAGGCACTCCAAACCAAGGTACTGACGAGCCTGCCCACCGGCTATGACAGCAGCAAGCATATCTCTCTTAGAATATTGATCCGAATTTCCAGTGCAACTGGGTTCCGCTACCTCAGTGGCCACTGAACTAGTCGTGTCCTGTTCAAGGCGTTTATCAATAATGTTATCAGGATCCATGAATATACGTATACACCTTCGAAGTCTAATATATTGCACTGCTCCCCAGATGAAAAAACCTAAATTGGTTACTGAGCCAGCAGCTGCTATCAAAACCAACATCACTTCAATCGAAGGTTTATGCAGTAGGTTGATCAGTCTTCAGTAGCAGCTTTGCGTGCTTGGTCTTTGCTAGTAGCTGGCGTACCTTTGCGCGTTACTTCTTTGTAAGGTGTCTTCAAACGAGTCACGGCCTTTGGTGTGAAAGAGCAACCATCCAGCGAGTCTGCTCACATAGATTCTTCAGCACAGAGTTATACTTTTGGGTGAGGACCAGTTCGGATAACATGTCTCTCATCTTGGTTAGGGCCTTAGTTGCCGAACAGTAATCAATAATGTACAGGGTGGGGCCGCCCTTACAACAATGGTAGAAAGCTCTCAGATAGTCATGGAGCCGCTCCCCTGGATCAACGACGTAGACCTCTGAATCATCCCACACCCATGATAACGACTGATAGGCCTGGTTGAAACGCATGGTAGGGCAGTTGGTTGAGGATGAATACGGTTTTCCCGCAACCAGTCTGCCAACAAACAATAGCTGAGCTTGGACCATATGGAAAAGTAAACTTAGTAGAGTGCGCGGACGAACCTGCCTTCTTTAATGTTAAGCTGCGCATCCATAACAATATACATATAGAAGTTCAATGCACCGGCTGCCTCTGCTTTTTTTGTGATCTGTATGGTGACACCCTCAATTGCATTCTCCACGGCCCTGCCACTACATGCAGTTGGTCGTCATCACACGTCCTTAAGTCAAGCCACAGAGCATACTTGGTGGTAAGATACTCTCCTAGGGACACGTCCGACAATGCCAAGTCTCTTGCGGCTATTGCTACACAGGGGTCTTGTTTGCACGTTGCTGCAAAGGCCCTCTTCACCTCATCCCACAGCTGGTAGTCACGCATGCCCTGGGCATAGAGTTGATTGGGGATGCCCTCAATGGTCACCTCGACCTTCGTAATCTTTGGGTTGAAGAACGACTCTGTCTTCCTGGCGAATGAGGCGTTGGCTTGGTCTTCAAAGAGCAGTAGGGTGCCCTTCATGTGACTGTAACGTTCAGGTTTCTGTTCCACAGTGTATCTCTTTTATTGTATACAAGCTTCCTGTGAAGATACACACGGTCATACAGAATTGCAAGTCGACCTGTGTACTGGGTGTGTATCATACCGGCCAACTCTGGTTGGGTAACCATGTCATACTCTAGGGAGATGCCATACATTTTGTAGCTGGCAGCGGTGTCGCCTGTTGCGTGAATCACGCGGTTGTAGTCGTTTAATGTGAGCTCGTATTCCAGTCTGTCATTAAGCGCGCTCTGGTTGAATGGCATGTGGCTCTTGAGGAGTTCAAAGTCAAGCTGAACATAGAACCTGTTACCATACATATCGGCTACGGCCTTGTCCTCTTCCTCGGTCTCATCCTTGTCTCCTGCCCCCATTCGTATCTAAGTTGTGTTTCTGTCATCTGATGTGCAATGCCCTGGTACTGGAGGCCCTGTCTCTTCGGTGCAGTCCTCCACAAGTCGTGGTAACAGTGGTACACATCGCTGTCATCATTAGACATGACCTCATTGCCAGAAATCTTGATTGTCATTTTCTTAACCACGGCGCAGCCCAGGTTTTGCACAACGCTGTGGTTAAGATCAGTAGGGGTCAGCGTGATTGTAAAGGCCAGCCGTGCTGTCCCTTGAACGCTGACGTAATCTGCCCCTAGATTGGGGAAGCAAACCAGCAGTTGTTGGCTCTGGTCAATATTACTTGGATTGTTTGTAACGTCTAGAGACTGTCGCACGCCCTTTACCCTGAGGGGTTCACGTATCCGGCTGTGTGGATTTAGTTTGCGTCTGTAAGTACTCAACATGTTGAATGCTTAATTACAATTATATCTTCAACACACAGACATGGACTTTGATAACCCTGCATTTGACGACGCAGTGGAGGAGCATTGGCACGACGCTGGCAGAGAGGATGTGACTAACTTCATTAAGGATAATGAAGAGACTAACCTCATTAACGAAACTTTAGATACGTCGAGTAGGACTAGTCCACCATGGGCTGAAATGCCCGCAGGGTTAACAGACAATCAGATGGGATCCATAGAAGAAACAAAAGTCTCATTTACGATGTGGAAGAAGGCAGTGTCTAAACATGGGCTGCAGGCCTGTATAGATTTTAGATCGTCTAAACAAGGTGACCTTTGGGTTAAGACTGGAAGCTTCTGACGTGGAAGAGCAATCCCAACAAATTCCTCTTTCCTAAGGGTATCCTAGATTACTGTGGTACACAGCTTGCTCGGGCTCTTGGAGGGACCCCTTAACTACCTACAAAATCAGCAAAAGCCCTACAAGGCGTTGACCAAGCTGCTGCTAAAGCAGAAGCTGCAGTTCCAGAGAAGTTAGAAATGAGCGGCCCTGAAGCCGTGACAGAGCAAGGTGGCATGGATGAAACAACCTTTATAGAGAACGTCCATAACACCATACAAGACCTAGGTACACAAATAGTGAACGAACTACTACTCAGACAAAGCTATGCAGACCCAGAGGGGTGAGCTAGTCAATAACCTAGCTAAGATAACTGAGATAGAAAGGGATATAAAACATCGGGAAGCTAAAATGGCTAGCCTGGAGAAGGATGGGAGGGGTGATAGACGAGCATGGAGATTCCAAGCAAATGAGCTTGCAGAGCTGCAGGACCTGTGGCGTGTCCGTGTTGAGGCTGCCTCTGAAAACCGCGTGAGTCTGCAAACCCAAACTAACCGCATCAGGGAAAACGATCAACAGACTTCTTAACAAGGACGCAACGCTAGCTGAGCGTGTACACACCCTGTTCCGGGAGCAGAGCATAACAATCGCCTCCATCCTCACTGCAATTGGATTGGCAATTTCAACCCTGGTAGTTGCTTTGACTGGTGGAGGGAGCACTAATGCAACCCGCAGCACCAACGACGACGCCAGCTCCAGAGCCCGGTGTAATGCAGTGGATAAAAAAACAGCTGAACTCGTTGGCACGCGTCCTAAAGGGCCTGGCCGGTAAGGCAGCAGCTACCCTTCCAGGAATCATTGGCTCCATCGTATCATGCTGCTGGGGGAAATGGCAGACCTCCTGATGGGCGTAGCCGTGGCGAAATAGCCTCCTGATGCTCCGCGACTTACTACATAGCAAACCAAAGCACAGCTAAGCCTATAAACGTGTTCCAGGCGGTGTTTGCTCCATCCTGGTTCTGCCGTACAAAATCGATATGCAGCTTGCCACCCTCGAAAACAAATCCAGTGGATGATTTCTCAAAGATTTGTCTGACGGATTTGTAGAGGTGGGTGTTTCCATAATGAGTGATGACCCGTACCTCGTGGGTATCAGGGTCAGTGAAATAGACACGCCCCAGGCCCTGGTTTCTGCCCTTTATCCTCCAGTCACTTTTCATGTTCCCTAAACTTATGGCAGAGTTGGTGGTAGATTCTCCTGTCAAAGGTATTATTTGTGGCCGACCATGTGGCGTCATCCGGCAGCGCTATGCTCATTTTGTCTAAAAGTTTCCGGATGAAGTAGTTGATGTGGAACCTGTAGAGGCTGCATAGTGCCGGGGAGTCAGATTTGAGGTGGTCCGGCCAGTGAACTTTAGCATCTTTAACCCACTTTATGTCTACCTCAATCAAGTCAGTACAACGCACAACATGATTGATGGTGCGACCACTACGCTTCTTGGAGTTGTGGGCGGTGGGGGCGGCTCTTTCGGTGACATTATGACCGCAAAATCCCTAATCCGGTGTCAAAACGTGTTACAATCGGACTGTGAATGCTTTAAAGGTTCAGATCATAATAAGGGACGTCTATTAGTGTTGATTCACAATGTCAATAAAAGTATTTATGGACCAAGGCAAACATGGCACACTCTGGTGATAATATGACTGGAGACCTTGAAATGAGAGAGAATGAAATCGTTCAGTTGGAAGACCCCATATCGCCTAACGATGCTGCTGATAAAAAGTATGTTGATGCACAACACAAACGGCAACACAGGGACAACACGTAAACTCTCAAACGAAACACCTCATTACTATTTGGGCAGAAGCAAGTGGCGCCCTTCGCATAGGATATAAGTGGTCGTTTGGTGATGGGGGTCGAGACTCACTAGACTTAAGCTGTGGATATACCATGTTATCCAATGGTAAGATCATTACTTTGGTATAAAGCATGAAGGGATCAGACAAACGACAACTCAGTGGGAGAATAAAAGAAAGCACTGCATTGGTGGAAGCGACTACTCCGTGGTTATCGGTCAGGACTACTTCAGCAGCTTCGATAAGAAGCTGGTCGAGAAAACTAGCAACGAGGGGGGGTCGCATGAGCGTCACCATTGAGAGCAGATACAACACAAATGTTTACGGGCACAATATTTACCTCCATCGGTTTTTGTGTCTTCCCGGTCCAGTCTGGTGATATCCTCCTCTGTCCTCTTGGGGACCCAAGTCAGGAAGAGATTGCGCTGCTCGAAATAAAGTGTCCTTACACTCGGAATATAAACGGTTCGTGGACCTGGGGCGGCCTGGAGCGTACAATTTGGAGGACAGGAAGAAGTACAAGGAGACGGTCGCTGGGGGGTACACAACCATCCCAGACACAGATGATGAAGGGGACTACACTGTAGTGGTATAGGAAGTGGAAGCGCGCTCGCACCGCAGGCTGGCTCATTTTCTGATTGTGCGACCATTTGGAAACTGCGCTCGTACCGCCACTCTCTTTACTACTTCCCAAGACATTCATAATCAGATATCTCAAGAGGAGATCGTGAACACATTTCGCGCAGTTCTGACTTTAAAATCTCCTATAATTGCTACTTTGCTGGTTTGGGCGCATTCAGACATTGCTCTGCGTTTGACTCCGTGTTAGCGTAAAATTAATAGAGTAGGTAGCAGGAGTTCTTGCCTCTACCTTTGCTAACATTTGATTGATGACTGCGCCTGGGAAGTCGAGCTCTTGAGTTTTGACGAGATGGGCCTTTATAGGAAGCAGCGGCGGTGTGCTCTGGAGATTGCGTTACCCTGTTGAGTTATTTTTTGGTACCTTTGGCGACTGCATCAGCAAAGGAGGTTTTGAATCTTGGCGAGCCTCAAGAGATCCTGGTTATTCGCCCGTGTAGAGATGACTGGCGGTGGTTCAGTGTCCATTACATCGCCACAGACGTCCGAATTATCATGTTCGTCAATGACAGCTCGCATTTCTGCGGCAGGAGGGGTTTTGACTGTTGAGGCTGAGGAAGTTTCTGCCTTTGTAGCCGTATAATCTGTGAGTAAAGAGGCATGTGCTGCTTTTGTGAATATTGTTATCAATATCTAAGATATTATTTATTGCATTAAATCATTTGCGCATACCGAACAATCAATTACCACGATTAACATACAACTTCTACGCAGGTTGTTATTTGGATTTTAATTGAAGTTGAATTTGTATGTATTGCGGTTATGTGTGGCCGGATATGACAATGAATATAAACGGTTCGTTATTATATTGCTATTCACAAGAATAATATAAAATATGTCCACTTCATGTAGTGACTTATTATGAATAATAGAACCTGTCAACAAATGGGCATCACCAATTTATCGCCTAGACTGAATTAGTATCAAAAGTACCTAATATGACAGGATTCAATGAGATTCGTCCCAATTAAGCTTTTGAGGGTTAGACAAATGATTTTAGAATCGAGGATTTTTTCAGCAAGACAGCTTAATGTTATCTGACACACTGTTTGACACACGTATGGTATCTTTATTTTTATCTTGCAATCATACATTTTACTCAGAGCTAGGCTCTGTCGCGGTGCCATGAGTTTAAACAGTAAAGTGGAATTCTACATTTTGTATTGTTATCATTTCCAAAACAACATATTATGAGTCAGAAACATCGTTATGCAGCTATTATTTTGGCAGAAGTTGCGGTTTGTGTTGAACTAGATCCTACTATATTTACAGTGACTGTGAAATGTATATTGATATTGCTAAACAAAATCCGTTGTATAACTAAAATTGATCTACAAACTGCTACCAAGCTATCTAGCAGTAGTAGTCACGCACGTAATCCCCTCAACATTGATCCATTGCGCATTTAAATTGCCTGCAATCAAATCCTTTCTCTCGGATATTTTTGATTTGAAGGTTGACATATTGATCAGCTAGTAAATCTGAACAGCAAGGTGTATCCATTGCTTAACGGCAAATGCATATCAAACATCCGATACGGCCATTATATCCAGTAAGACCTACCTCTATAATCACATAACGTTACCCCAGACCCGTGCCTTTATATAATCATCGAAATATAAATACGTGTTCCCTTAGCAATAACTTCTGAGATATGACGAGCTTTTACTTGAACATTCAATCTCTGCATATTAACATTCACTAAAAACATCAATCATGGCTGCGATACCAATGAAGTGATCCACTACTGACTGGAAGGGTTGACTCTTTTTTGCCCACTAACACTGCAGGTAGAGCGGAAGATATGATATGATATAGTTCAATTCTTTGCCAATAAATACATCAATGAATGAACGTGGTCTATTAGAGTCAGCGTAATGTCACCACAGTTTCTAAGAGGGGAGAATTGCATGTCTTACAAAAGGAAGTTAACCGAGCTATGTTTGCATTGGCTTACATTTATCGACATACATTTTGATAGATTTGATCAGTGCGCATCTTCGTTATTTCATCATAGATTCAAAGACATGGCGTCGTTTATGATTATTCAAAGCTTAATTTAAACATCAGTATGCTGAGTCATCATTTTGAATTCTATTGTCATCCTACATAAGTCTTGCAATATGTAAGGTCATCTAAGGAACATATCACTTCCTAAAGTTATTAAGTTAATTTATTTCAAAAACCAATGCCGCTCAATATCTATCTTGTTTTTTGAAGTGGTTTATAGTAATAGCGATTGTATATTTCCAATATGTATGCAGCGACTACATGAATCAGGTATATACAACATATGACCAAATAATATCATAAGCGGTGCAATATATTGATGATCGGAAAATGGTATTATTTATTGCTCTCCCTGGGTTTTCGTATGGCGAGTTGGCCAACTTGATGTTCGCTGCATGACACTATTTCATGCGTAATAATAGTACCTATGTGCAAGTGGAGGTGTTTGTCAACTCGTTAATCAGTGTTATCCTGTTGTTTGCGATGTCGGTATTTGGCAAGTGTTAGAAACTATCGTCTCAAGTGCGCATTAAATGTTTATTACAGGCTTATACTAGGCTATTTTGCAAAATAGTAAAACCCTCGACAGGCAATACGCTATATGGCGAACAGGTATATTCGAATAATGATCAAACAATGTCGTCGGTATACTCAGAATGCGGAAGCCTTGTCAGATCAACAATGATTACGCCTTTTTTGGCTAACAAACAATATTTATAGTTATGCTGTGTATGGTGACCATGCATGAATTTATATAACATGGATGCTAGGAATTATTATAGGATGCCGTCGAAACATTTTGAAGTTCTATTGTTGACTGGCTTGCTACGCTATTTGCAGACAATGCTATGGTCGATTATATGACGATTTCCTGGAGATCTAATGATGACCTGGTGTGCCGTTCATATGAATCACGGACTCCTTTGCATAGTTATTCATCCGGCCTTTTAGATCGCATGAAATATTGCTCTGGTCTATTGCGTCGTTTCGGATAAGCCTGAAGACAACGTCGGTTCTATTGTTGTATTAGATTTAGGTTAATTACAATGGGGAACTCTTCATAGATCCAATGCTGATCGCCTTGCGTGTTGCGTGTGTAGTATTTTTGCTGTGACATTCTTAGAGGTACATTTATGCAGGTCGTAATGACAACAACAAAGGACAAACGATAATAACAATTGTTTCCTTTATAGACTCTACAATTAAATGGCTACCCATAATAGCCATTTCATACCCTGCTTTCTATATTACCTACTAGAAAATATGAATTGACTGCACTGCGGGTGATAAATGATGAAACACGTATTGCTCGTTTTTGTGTTGTGAAATTAATGGCAATACCCACTGACTGATATGAATACAATTAAAACAATAATATGAGGGAAGGTAAAATCTTCATTTGGTGAGAAGAATAGCATTCAGCCTTTAACACGGTCTGCACGAATAACTCAAACGTGACACAGCCTATTGTTGAGTCAATAATCACTTGAGTCAATTTACTTAATTGCATCAGGTACAATCATGTGGATGCAGTCTGTATCCAACATATTGATTATGCTTTTTGCTATCGATGATGTTCACTGCGGGCTATGGTTGACAGCGACATCCACGTAAGTAAATGCACTGCGGGTGATAAATGATGAAACACGTATTGCTCGTTTTTGTGTTGTGAAATTAATGGCAATACCCACTGACTGATATGAATATAATGAAAACAATAATATGTCTCCTGTGGGGGAAAAGTCATTGTCAAGCGATAACCATGTACCGAAACAAATACTATGGCATTCAAATGCAATATATTCGGCTCTCAAATCTTGTTTTCAGACCTGAAAGACTAGCTTACATGAGGAATCATTCTCAATAGACATAGCTAGTGTCAATAGTTTGTTATAAAATAAAATGCCACCGACGACAGACATCGAAATATGCCGTTGTCAAATGAGCCACATTTCGATGCAGCGGATTATCATATACTGTCAGTAGATATCTCACGTGATAACTCAGTGTGTCAAGTTGTGCATCAGAATTTGTCGGTATACGGGTATAAAATCTTACTTTTTTTATGACGCATGAACCAAATTAGTATTGGTGATTGACTTTAACCTGTTACATAGCATAATATCATGGCAATTATATTGTATAGTCTGTTGAGTTTCCACCATTTATTTGCTTTTGCGTCCATGACGTACCATATAGCATGACCGAACACTAAGGCAGTGACACATTAGATTGTCTTTTGATCTGTCCACACATGTGTTACGGATATGTTTAATATAACAAGCGCATGTCACATGGCGTAGAACGTATAATGGTTGCTAACTTGGCTGCAAATACGACATAGTGCAGCTAGCGCAAGGAGACGGCGTTGATGTCCCAACCACAGTTTTCATCGTAAAAAGGTCATAGATGCGATGATTTAGCTATCAAGTCATAAAACTGTCTTTTCAATGATAACAGAAGAAGAGGGAAGGTAAAGTCTTCATTTGGTGAGAAGAAAAGCATTCAGCCATTAACACGGTCTGCACGAATAACTCAAACGTGACACAGCCTATTGTTGAGTCAATAATCACTTGAGTCAATTTACTTAATTGCACCAGGTACAATCATGTGCATGCAGTCTCTATCTAACATATTGATTATGCTTTTTTGCTATCGATGATGTTCACTGCGGGCTATGGTTGACAGCTACATCCACGTAAGTAAATGCTGTCATTGCTTACACCTCTGTGTCACACTTAAGGAGTAGTCTCCGGACGACCCTGGATTGGCAATTCCGAATGCTCCATGCTGTACTGCGTAGACTCTGGCATGTGTCATTGCTGTGGCCGGGCTCTTCCGGCGACTATATGGGTCTCTGTTAGCCGCTGACAGCAATTAAACTGCACAGTTGTTTGGAAATTATACAGCACCTTAACCAAACGCGGTTTCGTGGACGCGCAGAAAATGTTGAAGCAGAACGGTATATATTCATATTTACAATCGACCGGAGCTATTTATGTAGTTGATGGTTAAATTCATGCTTTTACGTGTCCGTTTGACGTGCCTCAAATGTTTAGTAGACTAATCTGGGATAATGTATTGTTTTCTAATGCCTGGCATGTGCGTTCATCTCACTAAACCACAAACTAACAGGGCCACGCACCGTAAAATGTGCACCTTCGTTGGTGGACCATAGTAACTAGCAATACTCGATTTGCGGCATTTACGCGCGTTTCATTTCCCCTATACATCCCAACCAATTGGCATATTAACTAATGCAATACAAATATATCCTTGAATCATATTAAAGCTATATCATTTCTTAATCACATTATTTCAATACGCGACAACTCTCACAATATGAGCACGTACGAGTATCAGCTAAACATACGGCCTTTTGTTGCGAAGGTTTGATTTCGGGTCATAATATCACGTGTGCAATGTTATTGCACGTGATTGTGTATCTGTTGTCAGATCTTTTAGTTGTTTCACTTCTTTGCTTAGGCAATTTTGAACACTTGCTCTCATCGTTTCGTCTTTTAACGGCTTTATGAATGCTTTTATAAATTCGCCTGTATTCATCTTGACGAAAATAATTTCAAGCGAATGCGATACTCTAATAAAATGCTTTTTTTGGTGACGCATTTTAAAACCATGTACATTACATAAAGATATTCAATCGATCTCTCTGTGATCGCCTTCTCATGGCCATAGTTTAATATGCATCAATGATAAACGATGACTGTGGTTCATGTCAACGGATCTAATACACTTTATGGTATGCAGATACTAATATCCATGTCTTCAGGGTATAAAACATTTTTACATTTCATATAATATGACCATACTTTCGAGAGGTTGAACATGACAAAAACCTCATGTTATTATCACCAAAAGGTTGAGTGAGTATATCTATCTACACTGTCACATGTTTATCAATAGAACACTGTCGTAAATATAATCTAGTACGTAGGGTCATCGCATTATAACTCACCAGATGTTCAACTATATGATCATCAATTTGTAGGTACTGCAGCTATGCTAATATTTTGATATTTTTCACGAATACATACTTGGGCCTCCAGCAAAGTGAATTGCGATTGTAAATATCTGTGACGCACACTTTGCACCGCCGTGGTGCGACACTTTGTTTTGATACAGAAAAAGAAGAATGACACTCTACACAGCTAAACAAACATGCTGTACCAATCCTAACGGATTAATGTTCTTTCAATGGTGCACCGGTTCTATGCAATCGCTGATATCTCCAATGGTACCTTATAGACAGGTTCATTGTCTTGCAGAAAAATCATTCGGCTTTTATTCGGTTCCGCTGCTCGTATTATGATACGTCTGGGTCGTAATAATGATATCGGAAGCAAATATTGGGTCATTATTAAATGCTAACTATTTGGGTTCGACACTGTGGATATCACTGCATGATTGACACCTTGTGGATGATCAGCAAAATGATAACATCGCATGTCTCCAACAGCTCTGTCCATAAGAAAAACCGTTCTGTCACTCTGCTATGGTATATTTCGCGCCGCCTATCAGTCATCTCGGTTATGTTTCAATAATATACGAAAGATCATACAATGTTATCGCCTCAATAATCAGATCAATACGTAAAATAGGGTGTGGGCATTCCTTGATACCCTCATTCTATTTGATTATATCAACGAAATGCAATAAAAGTATAACATCAGTATTGGATTGGCTTGCCTAAACAGTAAATGTATGTATGAATTATCCTGGACATGGTACCTTTTCCCAACATGAATTCGGCAGGAATCGCCTTCCTATTCACCCGTCTAATTAAATCATTCCTACGTGTCGTAGATAACGGGTATTGGTCTTCGTCCATTGCAGCTTCATAGATGATTTTCTGAGTGTTCTTCTAAATTATTATCAACATATCAGTATATGGGCTGCAGTCCACGAGCCACCGCCTGATGTATGCATTGTGTATGGATCACTGATCACAGCACAATAATGCCTCAAACTTATACGTTGTAATTTCCCGTCAGCCCCATCCAAGCGTATTGATACGCTACACCTAATCTTACTAATTCCATATAAGCCAATTACTGCGGCTTAACAGGATGTAGCTAAGTTAATGTACCACTCTCAATAAACTTATTGCTTTTTTCCATCCATTTTTGGCGAAAACAGATGATTGGTTGAATAATTCAAGCAGTAATTTGTTAACATTAGCTGATGCAATGTAGTTCATGATGTTAATGTTAGCAACCTATAAGACGACAGTCATTGTATGTTTGTTGCTGGGATTATTAAAGCGGTAATAATTGAATAACGCTGGCATTTATTAAACTCCCTGTCAAGGCTACCGGAAATTTGTTTACGAAGTATGACTCTGGTTAGGCATATCACAAGCATATTGTCTGATTAAGGCCCGTTTATGGTTGTCAATATTGTGCTTTTCAGAGTCGAACCCGAAATAGCCAGAATAGCATTATTGCCGAGATGTATCACACATGTAACATATGTGGTACGTACAACCACATTGACAGATTTGTTGTGGCGTGTTGATAATTTTGCATGCACCTGACGGGAAAATACCACGTAGTGGCACAGATGCGCCTAGTCATAAATACTTCATCATACTGTTAGAACATCGTTCGTTATATATTGATGGCCAAGATAATCTCCATCATATAAATGCCTGAATACGGGGTTGAACATTGCATATTCGTCATTGATAAATCTACAAATGTTACGATCGATTCGTGAGAACTCGATGCCTGTAAAATTGCGTACCGCTTCCAATCTTCTTTGATGCAAAATGTTCTCATCCCTGCTCCCTGGCTGGCTGCTTATCGTGTAGGGGATGACACCATGGTAATATGGTGATGCGCGTGTGTCATATCAATTAGCATATTGATTATGTGTCACAAAAGCACAATGTGGAGTACTAAAAGATGAATGCACACCATTTACGATGCAAACGACAAGTAGTGTGCATTATACGCGCATAAGGGAATGTTATAAAACAACTTGTCACCCTTGTCGCGATATCAGAGAGCTTTATACACTGCATAATGATCAATGTAGACATATATGCACACAAAAGAAACACAACTATATATCCACAGGTACGAACATTTACGGAGTGAAATGGGCGTAAATATACCTGATGGCGAGATGCGAGATATTGATTGAAGCCTCGTGCTTGTCTTGAAATACTTCTTATTCTAGAAGTATTTACCTACGTGCCGGCAATATGTTCATGGCATTGATTGTTGTACTGATGCCTTTCAAATTGCTCTACTGCCAAGCATAAAGAAGGCATACAACCCGTGTATATAAATTGAGAAATCGCCACTCACAGGGACTCATGGATGAATGAGCGTTTGTAATCTGATCGCGATCGGTTTCTGATTTTTTGATATATCTAAGTGTACATATAACTATCATTAAATAATGCTCTTGTTACAGATAAATCTTATAATACAGAACATGGGAAAAGTTCAACGGTCTTTCGGTTCAGCATCGGAAGTTTCAATACACTGATATACATACTACAAAATATATGCACTCTTTGCACTCTTATGACGGTAGACATTTCTTCGATTACGTTTCCATAACCATTTGAGCCGTAGTTTAGTGGAAAATGGCATTTTATGTGCGACATAACATTGACTAAAATACACCTGTCAGATATCCGCTTCATTAATGTGGAATACACACGGCAGCCGCAATGTTATGAAGTGAAATGTATCAGGCACAAACTACATTTTAGTAAATAATGACAAAAAATGTTATGCAACTTAATGTTCGTACAGATGGAGGAATTATTTGATTAAGCTACAGTTCAGCATATTTACCTATCCATCATATAGCATAGTTCAAGGAGGAATATAAACCCCGATTAAGCGTGATACATAAGATATACTAGCATTGACGCAACACAAATGTCACATTTTTAGACAGAATGGCATAATACTATTTTTTTTGTGTTTATATTATTCTATTCCACAAAGTAGATGATGAGGATTACTGGTTCGCCACGGAATTTCGCACAAAGGTTGTGTCCTCAGTATTTAATGGTTAGCATGGTAATTAAGCACGAATATATTTTATGCATATGGCGCGCGAGGCTGTGTATTTAATATTAACTTGCTGTATAAATTACATGATTTCTAGTAAGCAGCAAACTAAGTAAAAAAAACTTTCAAACACAGATATGCATGCATTCGGAATTGGATTCAGTGTCGTTTTCAACCCAGTGTTGTCCGACCCATACACACAAAGAATGGCTAACCATCTGATGAGGTTATAGCCACGATATATATCAATGTCAGTGCGTATGGTATCGGCTTATTCTCGAGGATTGTGGGGATAGCGCAATAGAGCCTGATTCATAGCGCGTGTATTCATAAAATAATAAGCCGCGATATTTCGTAATCTTTTCGTTGAATGGAAATATATGAAATTCTCTTTTTTCATATAGTACAGAAGCATACCACTGGTCGATAAGAGTTAGTGAGAAGTCTTTTTTCATATGCTTAGTAATTAAGATGTGTGTTGATGACTTTTAAAAAATCTATCAAATATGATACGCCAATATGACGTCTGAAATACTACTCCTAGGTTCGCAATAGAAATGTGCGTGTGAGTAGACTCTTATTATAGCTTTACATACAATAACTCAGCTATATCAATTTGGTACGGTTAATCGCTGCGCTATGGGACGGCAGCTACAGAGAGAGAGACAGGCATTGTGACATATGGGTTTATGGTGTTTTACCGATATTACAGTAAGCCTGCCTTTCTTGCTACAGGTTGAATGTTATAGCTCAGTTACGTTGATTATTCATATCACTGTGGTGATTTAGCAATAGCACGGGCTTATCTAAATGAGGTTTGGATGGCCAACCTTGGCACTGATTAAGATTTGAGGCGATGTAATTGTATTTAAGCAGCTACATGACAGATTTTTAAAAGGTCTTTTCCTTGGCCACTGAGGTTGTGACTCTTCTGTGCAGCTAAATTGGATGCAACAATGATAACTTGTCGTCACTCTTGAATTGGTAATCTTCTGTTGCAATATGCTCAACTATTTCAAAACCTCGGATGCTCTCCTGATTATGAATATTAACGATATGCGCAAAGCTATGTTACATTGGTCTGCATGTCTAAGGCGCATCCGATGTATTATTTGATTTACAATGCCAAATAATCCATCGTTGATAGATATCATTCAACGGATCTGTCCGAGTGTAATAAACATGCACCAGATTTACCTCAATCCACCGATAGAGCTCGTTATAGTACCGATTCACGGTTTAACGTAAGCTGTATCTCTTACAATTAGAGGACGAACTTACATCTTCATTCGCAGTCAATGGGTTTCATGATTGATTAAATAAAAAGTGATATTTCAACAAAATGATATTTCAATATGTGATACTTTTCATACCGCTAACCAGGAAGATATATTTAGTGAAATGTGGCTTGAGAATGTTTTAACAAGCAGAAACTGCGCTACTGTCGTATTCATAGACTCTGAAGCTATCCTTGATCTAAATGTAAATCCACCAGCTATAATTCTCTCCTCTTTCATGTGCACGTGCCACACTAAGGCTGTTGTAGGGAAAGCAAGACCTGTATCACTTCCTCTCCACTACATTTAACGGTTTTTCTAAAACGTTTATAACGAATGGCTGGAATATTACCATATTAATAATCAATCTTATGGTGTGTGCTATTGTGAAAACGTTCTCTCGATGAAATTAATATTTGGGTATATTGCGACTGTTGTAGATTTGTTACAGTATGGAGACTATAGATAAGGTAGGTAAAGCAAACACAACAATTACAAGTTAATCTTACGGATGATCAAATATCGATTTTACGTGGGTGCTAACTATCGAAAGTATACATGCTTCCAGATCTCCGTGTATAAAGTCTAACAAGGCGATGAGCATTCTTACTTTTCAAATCTTGATTCAGATGCCTATTGGAAGTTGTTTCGTATGCATTTTCGTGTTAACTGATAATCAATACCATGTCAAAGCGAAGCTTTTGAATAGTAGCTAGCTAGCTTCATGGATAATGTTTCACTATCGAGTATCTGAAAAGAGGGCTGATTGATGCTCACAATAGCTACCACAGTATTGCCCCATTTAGTTAATTTCATCACCTAATGTTATCTAAAATGAATCGCCATCCATTTATAGTATAACGACATCGTGTAAGAAGAATGAGACAGACGACCGAATTTAGTGCCATTTAACACATATCGTATGTTTTTTATGTTTTTAAGTAATAGCAGTGTATACTAATTAAGTGTCTCTAATTAAACCTGAAACGATCATATGGCATGGCACATTCGAGTTATCGACATGCATCAATAAGGTAGTTCAGGCAATAAGGATATCATGTACATTCTTTTAGGCCGGGAATGAATCCAACAGTAATTGCTTTTCCATAAGGATATTTACAATGCCGTCTCTAGATATTTAACGCGTTCGACTGCTGCATCGATTCGTTCTTGTTTACATGCGTGGTGACGAAGCGATGATGACAGCAGTGTTTTCAGCAAGGCGAATGATCTGTCAGAAAAAATATCACATATCAGAACTTGAAGATTAAATATTGGCGTTAGGACCACTTATAACAGCTTAAAATCAAAACACTACATGAGTGTTATTCTTGAGCTTGTGTCGCATGAGAATGGTGGATAACAGATTCAATGAAAATCATTTGTGGCATGAAGAAGTCTGGTCACTGGAGCATCATTCTGCCTGCCACTTTTCTGTGGGGCTAGGAACGCCGCATAATTAAATATTGGGTTTAATTTTAAATTTATTAATAATGCGTCGTAACTTGACAAGCGCTTTCATTTGCGAATAGACGCTGTCAGCAGAATGGCTTTAACGCGTCAGCTTTGGATGCAAATCAAATTCTTATATTATCGTCTTTAATCTGTTTTACAGCATGATGATGTTTCTGGCCGATGCCATGAAATGCCAGATTAAATGATATAAAAAAACTCTGTCTGAATGAATATTGGTCGACAATATCTGTCACTAAAGGGGATATAAGAGTGCAGTACCCTACTATTTTGCGGGGAACGATATTATGTGACATCACATGTTCGAGCTATACATTTTAGTTGGCGTTCTAGCTCTGCACGGCTCAGGATGGTGAATTATGTCAAAAGATGAAAATTGCATCTGAATCATGGATCGACATAAATGCACACACACACACACACACACACACACACACACACACACACACACACACACACACACACACACACACACACACACACATACACATATATATATATATATATATATATATATATATATATATATACATATATATATATATATATATATATATATATATATATATATATATATATATATATATATATATACATATAGTCAAAGAATGGTTGTAATCATCACTATATATATATATATATATATATATATATATATATATATATTATATATATATATATATATATATATATATATATATATATATATATATATATATATATATATATATATATATATATATATATATATATCTATATATATATATATATATATATATATATATATATATATATATATAGTGATGATGATTACAACCATTCTTTGACTCCAACCATTCGCGGACAAATTTTTTAAAGGCTTTTGGGCTGTCATTTATTTATAATTATTAATGCGGCATATATTGATTGATGTTATGAAAATGTTTGATGTATATAAAAATATGTTGAACACTTTTTGTTCCTAATATATACTTTATGTCCTCTAAAGGTCGTCCACGAATGGTCAAGACGCTTATTTATACGCATGAATACAACCTTTCGTGTCCATATATATTTTCGTATATTTACCGAATCCCGATATTTTGTAATCATTTTTATCCATCATGGATTGAAAATATAATATTAGTTATTGATGTGATCATTATGAACGATTGGCAGTGTTTTTCAATATAATTTAATGTTGAAGATAGATGAATAATCAGAAAAAAAATGAGTGTTCGGTAATAAAATGTTAAAATCAATCAAGCATCTTAAATATACCTATTCAACAGTCATGATTTAACATTATTTCGGCCATTTTGGTCAAAGTATATATGGTTATAATTAAGATATTGACGTTTTCGTATTGTGTCAACGAATGGTTAGTAGCTAAAATTTGATTTTGCTATAATATTCAAAATTCAATGAAATCTTTCGTGAAAGGTTGTGTTTGTACGTTACTTAGACTAGACAATAATATTAAAATGGTCCAACTTATATATTTTCAAACATTTTGAACGAAAATGTTGTATATCCTTTCGTAGACACATCTCTACGAAGGGTTGGCGGTTTGTCCACCAAACGTCGCGTTCGTGCTAATATATATATATATATACATAAATATATATATATATATAGATATATATATATATATATATATATATATATATATATATATATATAAATATATATATATATATATATATATATATATATATATATATATATATATATATATATATATATATATATATATATGATGTAAGGGAGGGTGACTGAAAGACTGATCGAATGTTTGACTTAGTACCGACTTCTCTGAATGGAAATTCCTTTGAATCACTTGGATCAAAAGCCGCATACTTGCAGCACTAACCTACTATAAAACGAATAATTACCACAATTGAAAACAAACCTTGCGATTTGTCACTGTTCCACTGATGACAATCACTAATTGTTTTCAAATGCTTGTTAGTGATGCCTGTCGTAACCATGCTCTCTGTTCTTAGTCCTTTTTGTTGTCACCTGTGACATTAAAGTAACCTTGTAGTCTGCACATACCAACCATTAAGCTTAACAATCTATTTTGGCGAAGATACTAGAGTTGACAAGTAACAGGATAAAATATATTGTTGTAAGCCATTTATACGACATGAAATGTATATATGCAATTCAATTTTTTTTTATATCTGATGCTAGTATACTTTAGATGCGAAAACAATTCATCTAAATGCAGAAGGCAGTGTTTCCATTGGCAGTATACTAGAGAATAGCAATCGTCATAAATGACGGAGCAACTACGCATTTTACTCACAAAACGGCTGCATACATAATTGCGGTAATGGATATGAATAACTTGATACTAGAATTGGGGTAGTGTATTAGTACGAGATCATAATACCGCTCATGGACCTTGGTAACGTACCTCTAGTTATACCTGAATTGCTTATCGTGCATAGGAGATTCGAAGTATTTGCTTGATATCATACCGTTTCCAGATGATTGGCAGAAGCCGTGGTTGTATCGATTCATCCTTGCGAGACAAAGCGATGATAAACACTGTGCTGCCATATCAGCGAGGCTAAATGAATTGTCAGAAGATATATCGAATTTCCCCTCCGGCTTCTGAACTTGAGGATTAGATATTGGCGAAAGCACTATTCTGACAGCATGAAATCGAAACCCTAGACAAAATCTTTTAGGAAGTGTCGCATTACAACTGCAGAAAACAGAGTTTAGATTTAATAAGATGGTCTCATTTTTTTCTGTAAATCAATCAGCGGAGCTCAGAATGCTGCTTGTGTTAATTTAAAAGTAAATAAAAAAAAATATTTAGCCATTGAAGCCATGGGGCATTTTGCGTCCACGCGTTTAGTCACGTTCTCAATCCGATGCGCGTCAATACCATCCATCTGCTTTACCGATCTCGTTACCGTGCCGCACATAATCAATTATTCAGCGACAATAAACTGGTAACGAAGTAACTTTTCTTCAAATGTTAAATAGATCTATCTAATTATTTTATTCAATGATTTTTATAATCAATTGTTAAAAGTTGTCGTGGATTAAAACTGCAGGCAAAAGTGTACAGAAATGGTTAAAAGACGAAAGAGACTTCTGATGTAACACAAATATCACAGCACGGGCGGTCAGTATATGTTGCATTAATTACTTTGCTTCTTCATTATCATATTCACTGAACGAGCAAGAATGACGTCACAACTGAATTGATATTACCAAAGACATTAGTTTTGGTTAGCATATGAACTTTTGTAATATGAAAGCCTTGTGTTTGGGCGTATTAAAGCATAATCCAAAGAATTTATTGCCTTCCTCTCTTTCCCATCAGGCAAGCTAAAGATATTCTGGCCGTGACTAATATGTGACTAAGTTCTCCATCTAAATCTTATTTTAAAAGGAACGTCGAAATAAAATTATTTGTGGCGTGAAGAAAACTGGTCACTGACGCATCATTCTGTGTGCCAATCATATTATTTTGTTGTTTTGTCCGCTGTATTTATCCCTTGTTCCATGCTCAACAAGCGTTTTGAATTGACAAGCGATGTCATTTGCGATTAGGATCTGTCATCAGAATAGCTATTGAGCGTCAGCTTTCGATGCAAATCAGAAACTCATATACTCCTCTTTTATTAGCTTATCAGCATGACGATGCTTCGGAGACGTTGACTACTGCCATAAATGCCAGATGAAATGATGTAAATAGAGCCTTTTCGAATGAACATTGGGCGATAATGATAGTCACTAAATGTATTTCCGCAGCGTAGTACCCTATCACTATATTGGGAATGTTAATTTGTCAAGCAAAAGCATTATACATTGAAGCTATGCATTTGTGGTCGGCATTCAAGGGAATGTGGGCAAAGCCCGATGAATTACGCCATCAAAAGGTCCAAATTTTATCTAATACATGAGAAATCATATGTACAACATATATATTGGCAGATGTTGAGATTATAATGTGACTATTCATTTGATCAGTTCACGGAGAAGCGAGACCATCGCATTTTGTACAGTACTCATCTTGAAAGCTACAGTGACACTTATTGTCGGACTGACTCACTGACCGCCTCACTCGCTTGTGCTCTTACTCACTCACAAATGTACTCATTTTCGCAGGCTGTCAATAAACCCAATCATTCACTTACTCAGTCACACATTCACTAACTCTCGCTTTCACCCACTCACTTTCGCATTGACTCACCCCTTCACTGACTTCCTCACTTACTCATTCCTTCTCTCACTCACTCACTCACCATCGCACCCACCCACTGACTTACTCTACACCCACACACGCACGCACTTGATCGACTGATTGACAATTCGCTCTATCATTGCTAACCTGGCTTCAAGAGTTCACAATGAAATCTTTTAGTGCGTTCTTGTAGAGGCGATGGGGTGGGATTAGCAATTAGGCAGGGGTCATTAGCGCCGAAGCAAGACTAGGTTACCTGCTTTGAGGTATGCTATGAGAATAGTTCTACCGGTATGGGAAATGGTATTTTAACGCCGTTATGACACAAATATTAATAGCCCAATGTTATACAGATTATCTACATAAGAATAGGTCTCACGTGGCTTAAATGCGTTATCTGCAAACTAAGCAAGCATTTTGTGTCACGAGAATGCACAAAGAGCCGATTTACTATCAGTCTCTATCTCTTGAACACAATCATATGTTGATTTCTTTTATGAACGTGTAATTATAGAGTGAATACAGAACCATTGAGTTGAGATGAATTTTACTGGGCCATAGACCATGCCAACAAAATTCTTGGTATTCAGTCAACCATAGGATAGACGAGGCGAAGTTGGCAACATGCTAACAAATATTTCCTTTACAAAAACCAAAAGGCACAAATGCAGGGACCAGGTATGACATACAAGCGACTATATTTAAAGCGCAATGTACTTCTAGACGTATACCGTCTCAAAAGAAGTTCTTTTTCATACTAAGTATTCTCTCCTGTCGATTTGTTCCTCCAATTCCGTTCCTTGGGCCATGTATGCTGCCAACTCCAAGTCTCTTTTTTTAACCATTACACATTCTCCTTAAAGAAATCTTTATCCAACAAACGCCATGATTTGTGCTACTGGCCGTGATTATGTATTTCGACATTATATTATCATGAAAAGCATTATTATTAATAATCATAACCATTTAAATTAAACAAAAGGCGATGGAAAAATGAGGTGATGCAGATGCATTAAGGAACGAAATTCCATGTTCATCGTCGGAGGCACAGATGTATTAGTAACTAAATGATAACACAATGAATGATCCTACCATGATCAATATTATTCTCATTATATCAAATGGATTGTGTATTTTAAAGCAAAGGAAATGGTTTTACTATACTTTACCATTAATCAGCTGTTGACGACGACTGAGTTGGCAACTATGGACCTGGCGGTCTTTTTCTCTGGCCACCGTTTACCATAAGGTATTCGGTCGACATCATAGTGAATGATATATATATATACACACACACATACACACACACACACACACATATATATATATATATATATATATATATATATATATATATATATATATATATATATATATATATATATATATATATATATATATATATATATATATATATATATATATATATATATATATATATATATATATATATATATATATATATATATATAGATGATAATATATATGAATTATACAAAAACAATCCTACATATATATGCAAAGATACTAATATATATATTGAGTTAAATATAATTACTTACATGCATATATATATATATGCCTATATATAATATATATATATTTACATATAAATATACATATATATATATATATATATATATATATATATATATATATATATATATATATATATATATATATATATATATATATATACACAATTTTTTAAGCATGTACATATATATACATAGGTTTCAGTAAATATAAATGTAGCTATATATATAGGGAGGGGTGGTTGCGGGTGTGTACCTATCTAGATTATTGATGTCGCCGAATTGTTTCTGCCATGAAAGTTACAATTCGAATGCACCATCAAGAATGATGTTGCCTTAATGACGAACACATGTCCATATAACTCTTTCTTATAAAAATGTTTTCTGATAACATGGCATGTTTGCTGATAACACACTTAATTTAGTCAAGGTGATCAGTGTGTAACATCAGAGTACATCTTGAACGTAAAAGTCATCTCTCAAGTACTGAATAATGCTATTCCATCCAACATATATAATGTCGCTTATGTTTCGTTGCTGATATTATGATGCCATACCTGCTTCCGGATAATTGAACCTGCCGTACAGCAGCAGTTTCAGGAAAATATCTCTTACCAACTCTGTTTATAATATAATCATATTGATGCATGTAAGCTGTGTCTGGCTTCTGGTCGTAAAATCAACTTGAAGGTTGCAATAACAGCGCAAAAAGAAGCCGAGACAGTCAAGTTTCTCTTAACCATGTGAACCGACAGTGTGATATCCTGAAATATAAGTCAAATGACGGATATATGTTGGAAGACATAAATTAATCGGTGTAGTGATCCTTTAATGTGTACGTAAAGTTTCTCGAACATTCCGTTTATCCTTTTGTTGCCTGGTTCTATAGAACACGGTGGGTATTTTTAATTGTCAATTGATATTAGGAAGGTACTTCGATGCATGGAGCCCTGTGGATCGTTGCATCTAATATCTATGATGATCATCTTTGAAAGCGAATTCACTTTCAGCTATCTTTATGGGTTATATACAGAATGCGATACCAGCACACAATATCTAAATGAGGTCCCAAAAAGGAGTAGACGACAATTCATTGATAATCATGGGCATTCTGGAACTCATGATAAAAACGGAGTGAAATGTGCATAAATGTCACATAAAAGTTATAAATGCGTTCACGAATGGTACATTGAAAGAACATTGTCGCCATTTTTATGATGAAAAACCTACCTACTAGAAAATATACTTACCTACTTACACATACGCAAAGCCGAAAATAAACGGTAATATCAATATGCAAATTTGGCTATAATAATTATAACAGATTACGGATACCTCTTGCGTATCATTGTGTGTCGCCTATCGAGGAGAGCAGTTTTGAATTATGAAATAATCCTTAATTTTAAGGTTTTTTAAACTCGCATTGTTCTGGTGTTAGATCGGAATAGCAATTGACATCAAAGCATTACTTTAAACTATTATTTTTTGCGTAAAGACCAATTGCACGACCACATTATAGCAAACAACTAACCTATTTCCGTATATCATCAAATAGATAAATCAATGGATAACTTAAATGCCAAGCCAAATGCACCTGCATGGCTGCTAGTGCGATATATAACAAATTAACCTCATTCATTTCACACTAACTGAAAGTATACTTGTCAAATATGGGTATTAAACCAATACAGCATAATTCACTAATAAGGTCAAAACACGTTATTCTCTTGCATCAGGGAACACACGCAAACGCGGTGACGCGGTGTATTGTTCCAATGCTATATGTAAAGGTGTTGGGTAATTTAATTATATGATTGAATCGCTTTGAATCGAGATGCTTACTAGTTCTAAATCTTACCATCTGATATAACCGATTCAATATTCATTTCATTGATTTATTCGTTTCAGTCAATTGACACTGGTCTACACAATGGCAATCGACGAGTCACTGCCCATTTCAGACTTATTAGGGTCTCCATAGCGTTCCCATTTATGAACAGCATATAATGGACCTATTGCCAAGAATGATTCACAGCTCATACACTTTCCTGCACCTGGTCTTGGAATGAGATGTGTGTGGTTATACACACGGGCGCCTTTCAACGCCCACGCCGAACGAGATTCCAAAGGCCTTTATATATCCTTCATAAACCGTTAACATGCAATTATCAATGTCCACATTATGAATACGCGTAAATTGTGATTAGAATTGGGCACGTGTCAACGTAAAGGAGAGGCAGCCCAGCCAGTATGAAGAGAAGGGAAATTTCGGATAACTAAACATATAGCTGAATAATGGCAGCTCTATTGATAAATGGGTCGGTTTTTTTTGCTCATAAGTGTGCGCGATAAAATCACATGATCGAAATGCGCCTCCTTTCTGGTACCGAGAAGATATCATATCTTATTTTTTCAGCAGAAGTCATTTGGTACGATTTGGCCATGAATAGTCGGGTGTCAAACAATCTATAATCAATTATTTAATAATATGCTATACACATGATTTATTATTAAACGAGTGTAGCGATCCCGTTACTACATTTGTCGCATCGACGCGGTCCCGGGAAGCCACTGACTCGACGGTGTATAGCAATGACACCTGTTTTAGCCGTTAGCGCCAATTCTCGTGTAATTCAAGCTATTTCCATAGACGTTTAGCAGTTATGTAAGGTATATACGATTATGTGTTTACCGCCCAATATCATAGTTCAATCACATAGAAATATAACCCGAATGACTCATCGCACACAATATAAGCAACCCAACCTACCTCCTGTGCATAAATATGATATATGCACCTTCAATGAAAATATACGGATACCTACAATTATGCATCATGTTTGTAAATGAGCAATGAATTGGCTTCGTCAGTTTATGTGAAATGTGTAGCATGATTGCAGATAGTAATAGTCATTAGGCAACAAATTTATTAATGATACACACAGGGATAGCACAACCGGAGCAAATATGTTGATATGTTATTGCCTATGAACAGTGCGACCATCAGGTAACCGTTATAATAATATATTTCCACGTCTAAGTATTTGTGCTATGAATGGCATGTCCCACATAACATTATGTTCAGGTTAATTGACAACTCATAATTCTGATCATAGTAATTTCTGAATTAGACACCTCAGCTCAATATGATAAGATATGACGCAACGGGCATAACTGTTCATTTCCAATATTTTAAATCACATAATAGGTAGATTATTAGCGTTCACCTTAAATGTATCGGTGTCGAATTAGACGTTATTATAAGAACGTTATTACAGTGGATTAGAATTATATGCTTTTGTGATCAAAATTGATTCAATTTATCATGACTGCGCGTAAGTTTGTGTAGCCAAAAGGATTGATTCATCTACACATTCTTATCAATCTCACATCAATTTTATTCTGTTCTAAGATGGATGATATGTCATTCGTGGCCAAAAATGTACTCATTTCCGTCACACTTGGTATTTGAGGTGCTTCGATGAAAGGCAGACGAATATTTATATCAAAGTAAATAACAGGTAATAATGATAATAATAATGGCCTTTTTATTCTAATTATCTATAAGTGAGAAATATAATATACCGCTGCGTTTAGACATTCACCCTCTGCCGTCAAGTTTAGTTTACGGTTAATTTGGTAAGCTAATGGATATTGAAAATGTTTTATTTAGCCTTTTGACAACTTTATATACAATGGCAGGACAAGTAAAAATTGTATCGAGCAATGGATTACTATTCAATATGGGAACTTGTTTGCAAAGTGAAAAGTATACCAAAATAGAATTCAGTTCTAAAGATCACGCGTGAAAAACAAATTAAATCCCTGGCGTCTTGATACCTCAACCTGAAAGCATTTAAGTATCTCACGTGCTATATTTGTCAGGCACATAATACTAGTCATTGTATATGGAGCCCGTGCTAATGTTGGGACTGTGAAAAAGGAATTGGTTAACAAATCGTCGTTGTATTGAATAATACAATGCGGGTAACATCGCTTTTGCAACCTGATATAAGTATTTTTATTTAGCTCCCATTATCACACATGTAATTACATGATTCCTACCAGCCAATAATGGGAAATGGCGGGAATCATATTACCTGCTACTTGCAGCTGGTACATGATTTAGTGCGAAAAAAAATATCCCCATCGACTCTTCCTCGTCCCCTGCATTCGAACGACCCATATTATTTGTAGCCAAATGCATATAGATTTTGACAATATGGATGGAATACAAAGTACAAATAGATGCGGATCGCGAATGTTTACGCGAAGACCCCTCCACCCCACCCCTAAGCACAAACACAAGAAGTACCTGGACAATATTACGAATGTTTTCGTTACGAAAAACTTATTGCATTCGATAATATCCGTGGTTACAGTGGTGCTTTTCAATTATCAAAGCATGCACTAATTCTATCCATTATTTTGGGTAACATTTCGGCTTTTGCTTTTATATGTTTCAGTGCATCAAAGCCAGAAAGATGCATCAGGTCGGACATGAATATAACCAACCATATAGCACATGCCTTGTTAAAAAACAGTCATAATTAACCAGGTCCCGAAAACCATTCATTCAAATTATATGCCTCTTTATTGCTTGAATAGTGAACAATATACCCAAAGATAAAACAAATGGATGGGCAAGTGTCAATTCTGTATATTTCCGTAACCATAATTACGTCAAATCATACAATATTGCGCACATGCTTGATGCTATGGTCATATTATCATTGTTCTATACCACTATTGTCGCGAATATATTGTTGCAAACATACACGTAAATAGATATTGCCAAATAAATAATTTTATCATAACTACTTAAGCATCAAAGCAAATGCATATTTGAACATACAATCATTAACAAGTTAGAGAACAAATCATAATCGCTCTCGCATCATGTGTGGAGTAGGACAGTTGTTTGTTGGATACTGTTATCATTTAGCAGGTTGCAATTGATCTTCCGTGATTCAATTGAACTTAAAAAAGATAGCAGTATGAGACATTTGAGCAAAGTAGCAATTATCAGTGGTACAAAACACTACATTTTATGGCCAATAGGAGTCAAAATAACGTTGATTAGCATCGTCATTTTTATAAGATGGACGAAAATAGATCAGTGCGAATATTTAAGATTTTTTAGTGCGCAATGTGACGAAAACAGTCACAATCTGGGTATTTCTTTCACTTAACGACGTGCAGCTACTACGTACCACAGTATTGCCTTTTTCTATGCATACATAAAACAATTCGGGAAATAAACACGGAACTACAAGCCGTTCGATATTGTACTGCCGTACGGTACCGCAGCAAGTATCAATTTACTCTTGCCTTTAGAAGAATTGACAGTGTATTTTCACTTATAGCATTCGTTACACTGTTGTTTCTGATCACATCAATGTTATTAATCGCAGAGAAAATAGACGAAAATGGCTTGCAGTTATAATCACGACAGTTATTTACAATTGAATTTATAAGTGGTCATGTCCGATGTCTTTCAGAATTATATATAAATCACAGCAAGTTGACGTTTAATAATATATCAATGATACCACTTATTCTTCTGATTCTATTGCTTTGTGGAAGAATATAGTTACCATCGCGCCCTTTTCTTCGGCGGTTAAAATAATTAACTGAAGTGATACAAGCAAATGAATGCAAGATGATCATATGACGTTTCGGAGCTTGGTCAATTATTAACTAATAGAGCCATCATCTTTAAATGATTATCAGTGATGCAGTAGCAGTATGCAATCTGTACTTAAAATGTCACAGGCTCTTTAGCCGGTGCAAGAAATAACTCATCGTGTTAAATTAAACTGGCTAGAGGAAAATAACTTAGTATCGATTTGATCACTGGCATATAAGTTTGTACGCTACAAGAAGGTCTATGAAACTGCGGTGAATTTTGCACGTCCAAATGTGTATAATGCGCAGCAAACTGGTTATATTGGTTGTTTTTGGCGGTGCTCCTTGATCATAACCATATCAAATTTATCTATAAGGTTTGTTTGTTTAGATGCTCCGTAAATATCTGAAGCATATTGGATTCCAAATGAAGCAGATGCGCTTCATAGATTAGACTTAGAGGCTTTCTGCCATATCCTCGGCGAGCTATTACGATTCTTGGGTTCATTGATACAAATGTGGTTTTGTTTCAGAAGCTTTCATGCCTGATGGGAGGATATGTTTGTTAACGGAGTCCTCTCTGTGAGGTCCGTGTACCTGGCAAGAATAAATTGTTCAATTGCTTACATTGGACGCTACGTGAATTACATACCAAATACCACGTGGTAGACGCTACTAGATATCCGAAACAGAAAACAGGAAAAACCAAGACCGACAATACCAACATATGACATAACGCATACATTATAACGTTACGCGGGCGCTACTGATTAGCATATTGTGTACACGCCTTGTTCGAGACGTTAAAGGTCTATTTTTATACTCCCTTCTTGTAAAATAACTTAATCACCCATGTGTACGTGGAAGGTTTATCAAATCATTGAGATTTTGACTACAGTCCGTATTCTTTAAGTGTCTTCCTTTTGCATAATAAGATGATTGTGATTACCTTCTGTACCAATCCATACGTAATTTGAAGCGGCACGAACAGGCCTATACAGTGCTATTCTTTTGAAGCTTTCGTAAGAATCCTGCCAAAAATCTACAAGTGTAGTCGTATAAGAACGATAATCTGTCAAATAGTGTCATTCAATACACTTATAGATAATAAACCATATTAAAGACATGTTTAGGAATGATGCAATTATAGAGATAGCCCATGCGTACAGTAACAACTCTAGCCCTAAATAATTAGGCAGTGTCCGGTTAGAAAAGACGTGTTTCGAATAATTGTGCGTTAACGCCCTTGAAGTAAGTAGTGACCTAACCTTTGTTTTACTATTCACCCAAACTCATTAACCCAGGCTAACCAATATAGCTAGTAGAGTGTGATGAGCACGCCTCTGTTAATTGCAAAACCCTTGAGTCGCTTACGCATTCCACCAATAAGTCAGTCGTATAGATATACCCTCTAACCGTAGATGACATGATGCGTTTCAAGACAGGAGGTGATTAAAGGAACATTTCATATCTTTATGGAATTCAGTTCGGAGTAATAGTCAATCAATGCTTGGGTTAGGGTTAGGACACGATTGTTGGAAACCATAGCTTTTACAGTTGGCAACCTTTCGTGTCATCAAAATACTTCACCATTGGGAGTAGGATGGAGAGCATATTAGTACATGTGATTTGTTATTGCCATTTGCAATGTGTCATGATGACAGTCAATATCGACAGCAGCATTGGTTTTCTAATGTTACTTGCTACCGTTTCTCTAACATGTTTTCAGTGTTATCTTTCTTTCTTTGTTTCTCCTAGTTAGGGTAGCAGCATTGCTTACGTATTTCTTTTGATATGACAAACGATTGATTGAATGTGTCAAATACAGGATACAGTTCTACTGCTCACGAGGGTATTGCAATGTGAACAAGTTTGGTCTGCGACGTTAAAATTTAGGACTGGCAGGTGATGTTTGCTCAAAAAATGATGTCCAAAACGCTTATCTACAAATAAGAAATATTACCGAAAGTGAGCGCAAAAGCCTTACAATAATGCACTAATTTGCCTAAAATATAGTTACAAAATCCGACCTACTAACTGCAAACAGTTTGTGTATTCCTGTTGCTTGCATTGTAATTCTACTTGGGTGTATGGGGCAAAGTCGAATATTTTACATAAAAATATCACCAGAATAAAAGAAACAGCAGGGAACGTTCTGATATCATATTTAACGCAGATGATATATGAAACATATCAGTTGCATGCTGGTACATACTTTATATATATGTAAGAGTTGTCATATGGTATTGCTAGAACAGAAATGGCATACCTACGAATTATCATTAATACAACGACTACCAAAACTTCTTCAATCGTTTAAGTGAATCTTGGATGATATGCTTAAAATCAGCTCATTAAAAATCTCCTCCTTAACAAAATGTGCAGTGTAGCAAAGTTCTGCTTTTAATTAACTGTAGCTTGTAAATTTATAAAAAAAAAATTTGGGATGTGAAAATTGTTATTTTAGTGAAAGCATCGCATATAAAATAATTGCAGTTGTGTGTTAACACGTGTACCTAGTGTATGTGTTTATGGCTTACAGTCTCAGTTGTTTACTATATTTCTTTTTCTATTTCTAAATAAGCTGCGATACATTGTTTATCCGTTAGATGTATCTAGTTTCAGTAAGTATAGCATTTCAACGCTGATGTCGCATTCGCAAAAACTCGCTGCAGTGTGCTTGTGGTTCCCAGTCACCAGCAAATATGTAACACACCTATTTAAGTTCGTTATGGCGGCAAAATACAGACGTATTCGAACAGTGCACATTGAGGTGTAAACTTTTAACATGATTCAGCAATATCAAATATAATATTGAAATTTAAATGATTGCGCGCCGAAGGTCGTTTTACAAATCAATTGCTTAATGTGAAATGGTCAACTGGACGAGAAGAAATACATTATTAAGTGATTCATTTTAAGTAACCCATTGTACAAAATACCACACATTAGTGCCTAAATCACATAATTTCTCCTTGATAGATCAAACTGTACAAAGATGAAAAGTATCGAAATCAAAAAAAGAAATGCCACACAATGTATCATGAGTTGCATGCTCTTGAATTACATACGCATTAGCAGCAACACATAAGTCTCTGCGTAAGAGCCTCGTAGAATTAAGACGGAACTGCGTCAAGGATTCCTGTACCATCCTATTCATGCGCCGATTAAGCAGCTGTTCCATCAGATCGAAGCAGAGTGGCTGGCGTATAGAACTTTTATCAATATGCCGCAATTACGCATGAGGGCCATCGTCAGCGGAGAAGGATCAAAGACCGAGTGCTAGCCACAGTTCCCATGGGAGCAGCAGCCCTAGCAATGCTGATATTAATCTGGAGAAACAAGTAGAATTCCCCCAAATCTAATCTGCTTCCTATGTGCATGAATATCATAAGCAATGACTACTTAACTAGAAAGGCAATAGCAAAGCTGCCGATAAGAGTTTAATGAGAGTTCCTAATATAACCCACTCGGACCAAGTTGGAAATAATGACGTTCGAAAGCTAAACACAACTCCAATCTGATGTATGCGCTGAGGAAGAGGAAGCTAGAGTGATATATACACACCGCAAGTTCACGTATATTCATCATGACCATTCTCGGAGGATTTGCTCCGAGGGAAAGAATACGAAGTTCATAGCGCGGCTAGATAACATATATATGTGTGAGCGTTCATAATAGGTATCTTGGACAATTGGTACTGCATTCATCCTTTAATTATTCTGTCACCGAGTTTTCAATGTATAATTGGGTGTGGATAAGCAGCACCCGTCTCCCTTGATCGTACGCATGAACATTCTGGTGTCGTAAATTGTCTACTAAGTATGCACATAAAGCTTCCAATGCATTACAGACACATGCTAGTTAGTAGCCATAACCTGGAAATTGAGGCTATATATCACAGTATAATGACGTGGTGAACATGCCATTTCTCAACCAAGATAGGATTATTCTTGTCACCTCACAAAGAAGGTCTCCAATTCTTGCGTCGATGCTGTTGACCTTTGCATAATTGGTAGGCCCACTGTTTGTATCCTAACGCACTGTATAGCACGAGTTTATGCTTATTGCAAAAGTCTGGTGAAATCATGATTGAGTGAGTAAGTTAATGAGAAAGTGAATGAGTGAGTGAATGAGTACGTGCATGAGTGCGTATGTGAATAATTAAATGATTGATTGATTGAATGAGCGAGTGATTGAGTAAGTGAATGAGCGAATGAAGTGGTCAGTGAGTCTGGGTGTATTAGTGAATGAATAAAGGCAATTGCAACACTAATTCGATTTTAATACTGACTGCCGATTCCGTTAAAAATCGATTTACTTTCAGATTGTAAATTCCCCCTTACACCGGGCTTACAACCAAATTGAGACCAACAAATGGCCTCTGCCCGCCCGCACTCGCACTTGACAGCACTGGGGTTACAAGTTGGTGTTTATATGTTCTCCATTGTCTCCAGAACCATCTCTCTTGGTCTCTATTACTCTCCATCTCTCTCCATAGGTCCCATTGAAGTTTGCACTATCAACTCTGTATCACTGGTCGTAATAGACTCGCAAGCGTATAGGCATGTAGTTGCGTCAATGATCGCCCATCTTAAGTAATTTTTCACTCGCAAACTATTCCCAGCCTATTGCAACCCCATAACGACTGCACTGAGACACGCCTGATTAAAGGATTCGAAATCCGACCAATGACGAGGCTTTCCGCAACCAGTGGCGACTCATCTTACGACCGCACGTTGTCTAAACAAGGAACTCCCGCTCCCAACATCACTCGCCGACATGTACATGCGACAAATACGTGTCTTGCGACCGCATAATGGTTCGAGGTGTGCAGAAAGGCAATGGCCAGGACACAATAGAGCACCAGCATCCGCTGACAGAAGAGTCTGGCCCCAAAGAACCTGTACAACAGCCTGCACAAGACCCTCCACAACAGCAGGAAGACCAGCCCAGCCCTCGCAGTCCTACCACCACCTGAGGAGGCAATGATTGATGAGCACCTGGCCAGGGATGATGCAGAAGACGAGGACCAAGACATCCTGCGTCGTGGCATGCATCACAAGGCTGACAAAAGAAGTGTCCATCTCACACCCGAGCTGAACGAGGCAGTGATCGACTTTCTAAAGTGTCACCAAGCAATTTATTCCTCCAGGAAGGGGGGGTTCAGGCATAAAAACCTGAAGAAGATACTCTGTCTGTCTCAGACACTTGGAGTTCCAAAAGCTCTGGTACCGAAACATGCGGACCCTGCTGGGAAAGCTGACGACCTGCATAGAGGAGTGGCGCCGGGGACAGGCAATAGGAGAAGCAACAATTCCTGGTCGAGCACGAAGTTCATCTGACGTAACCTTAGGCGCCTGGCAAACCAGATGGAGGACTTATAGTCTGCCTCCCAGTCCCAGGAGACCAAAGCCAGCGCTGGATCCCAGGCAACCGCTGATGACATCCAGGAGACTTACGCCGCACAGGATAAAGGCGTGTTTTTCGGGGAGTCCCTCCAGGTAGTTATCAGCAGAACCCATTCGCCCCAAGAGCACCACCCCCTCGGGCAGGTAAGGTCTTGAGATGACCTGATGGCAACACTTGTTTGGTCTGCAGAAAGGAGTGCGAAACGGGCTGATGGACTGCTTAAGCTCACACAGGTAATCTTGCAGGTCCGCCAGGGGAACAGGGAGCTACGCACTTTTGACAAATGGATCCACGAGGCCCTTCTGTCGATGCCTGGTGGGCTGCAGGACGACCGCAGAAAGGAAATCTACACTGTCAACCGTTGTCAATCAACTGTTTCAAGCAGCAGTCTTGTCGGCAGCGCCAACCACATAAAGTGCAACAACAGCAATCACAACAGCCAACACAGCAGTCCCTAGCACCCCCAGCTTCTTCAACGGCTCAGACCAGGCAGCCAACTCCAAGTCAGTGGCCATCTTAGACCGCCTCTCAGTCACAGCAGCAGCCGATGTCGTTGTCAGTGTGGAAATTGCAGCACCGCTCCCGCAGCCAGAAGCAGTTCCGACAGCAGTAACTGACCTGGTACCCAAACCAGGACCA